>JAVIWC010002460.1:0-390017 GCA_031894815.1 Creontiades dilutus | reverse complement strand
ATGGGCCCAAGAACATCCGCGAGGGGAAGAAGAGATTCAGTCTCGAAGCACTCCCGTTAAATCCTTATACACAACGACCGGATGAGGGAAAACAGGCGAGATTAGAGGTCGGGAATCCCACAATCTCATCAATTCCCGTTGTACTTCAGGAGGCGTCATGTTACTCTAAACGGACTGCAAATCAATTTGTAGGCTGGTGCGAAATGAGAGCAACCGAGTTTTTCTTTGGTTCAGAACCCAATCAGAACAAGTCAGGAAAAAAACGGACAAAGAACATCTGAGTCATTAAAAAACGTTGAACGCTTCTTTCCTCGTGCAGGTTTAGTTTGACAAGGGTTGAATGTTATTGTAACAACCACGGACTCTTCAACTCTGTTTTTGACATTTATAACTGTCACGTATATTGATACTGTCGAACGTATACTCGTATACCTACATCACAGGTAGGGCACGTGGCTGCAGGAAATACATCCTAAATTTAGACTACAATGACGATGAAGTGGATAATTCGTTTTCACGCGATCGTCATCAATGTATCGGGTAATTTCCATGTGGTAAACCATCTCTCAACAAGATAACGATCATAATATGATATTTATATTATAATCGGATAAATGAAACTCTTGATTGTTATAGTAGTTACCATAAACGTAGCAATTCTCAACGTACAATTATGAAGTTCCTAAATTTACAGTATTTTGAGCAAGTTCGGGCAGTCAAAACTTGATATTGAAGCATATTGGGTTTTACGTTTGTTCATGCACAGACATAACTGTTGATTTCTGCACGTTCGACAAAAATTCATTGGAATAATTTACATATTTAAAGAAGTTCGAAATTTTTTAACTATACCTACGAAAAAGATGATCTATTTTGGGTTAGCCCAGTCTTTAATGATATATGGAGTGAGTGGGTGGGGAGGATGCAGCGATACACTAATAGATTCGGTCTTTGTTCAACAAAAAGCGCTTATCAAAATCCTACTGAAAAAAAAGCAAAGATTCTCGACGGAAAAGTTATTTGAAGAGTTTAAAGTGAACACAGTTAGAGAATTAGGTAATTGAGAGATTAACGCTAGTCAAAATGTTCAAAGAAAGGATGAGGGGTAGCCTTCAGCAACATACAGCAGGTGTGACGAGGGCAACAGAGGGATATCTGGTGAAAGTACCGTTTAGGTTAACGAGTAGCGGGCAAAATTGTTATGACTACAGAGGAGCGAAGTTATTTAATAAATTACCGATTGAAGTTAGGAAGATCCAAGACATAAAAGCATTTAAGAATAAAATTAAGCAGATCTATTCTAAGAAGTGAATGTATTTATTTTTTTCATATTGGAGTTAAATTTAGATTTAACTACTTAACATAATTGACAAGAATGTTATGTGTCCTATTTTTCTAATTTGAAGTAACTCATTTATTTTCTTCTTTTTTAAATTTTAATAGTGGTTTTGATTAATCGCCATAGTACTTATGTGTTTGCACAATATTGAAGCAATTAGACTCCATCCCTCAGCACGAGTTCATCAAACTCAGGAGGGATGTATGCATTGTGAAGAACATGTTATTTTTGTATTGTAATAATATTCTTAAATAAATGTAATTTAAAAAAAAAAAAAAAAAAAAAAAAAAATTTGATGAAACTGAACCATATAGGCTACTTCTAAGGATTTCACGTTGCCACGCAGTTCAGATACAAATGATGTGATCCCGTTGAACTTCTCATTAAGCAACTAAATTGTATTAGTTGATATTTTCAGTTATAAACCTTTCTAATCGACAAAGAAAAAAAAAGTTTAACCCGTATCGAAATTCGCTTGTTGTTTAACGTTTCCAGAGTTGTAGAACCCGAAAATTGAATTAGAAAAAATCCGGAGAACTTCTTTTTGTCGTCCAGAGTTTTCCTCCGAATCTGCAGAACTAAACTTGATGGAATGTGGGTCTAAAATCACATTTTGGGGTCCAGTTAGAACTGATTCCTCGGTAAAGGCCCCAGTCAATTGTACAGTGAAATAATACGGCTGAAATGTTCAACAAATTTAATATCGACTATATTATATTTAAAACGAAGGTATTTATGTTAGCTACTGATAGAATCGATCATCAACGTTCAATGAATCGAATCATCCCACCCGTTAAAAGCAGATTCTTCGCCCTATCTGGAACTATGGGGCAGTGCCAAAAAAACAAACCTAATAAAACGATGCAAACCCTTTCACTGGGGTTTAATTATTCAATGATTCATGATTTGAATTTCTACAAAGCTTTGGAGTCTGCGTGTTTCACAGTTGATAGAGCGATCTTTTGAATTTCAGAAGATATGCATCTGTAAATCTGTTCTCAACCAAAATACCTATTTGGATTGTACAGTTGACCATATTTGTGTGCCTCCTGAAATTCAATAATCGCTCTTTCACCTGTGAAACACGCACACTCCAAAGCTTAGTAGAAATTCAAATCATGAACGCAAGACAATTGAATAATAAACCCCAGTGGAAGAATTTGCGGCGTTTTTTTTTTTTTTTTTTTTTTTTTTATGCATTAATGTCTCTGCGATGGCTATAGCTCCCTTAATTCACTAAATAAATTATGTAAAATTATACCGTTGAATAGAGCGTTAAATTTGTCTAATTTTCATTCCTTAAAAGTTTCTCTTAAAATGGTTTTAACGTGGTTTTCTCTAGCCTAAACTTGAATTTTGGTCAACATTCTGCTTTTTCAATAATTTTCAATGTTGACTTACCACCATAACATCCACAGGAAAATGGATGAGCTCTGTGGTAAAAACATGTACATTTCATCAGCTTTTTATATGGTCTATTAAATTTTTTATTTCAGAGCAATTTTTTTCAGGAAGATTGACGTTTGAACGTGGAAAAACGTGAATTTTTCAAACGAAATCAGCGTTTTGGCATGAGATAATGCCCCTGGTGTAGGGAGAAATTGAAGGGGGGGAGGAGGAACAACTACTTAATTTTTATGGCTATACCGAATGAAAGCATTTCTAAAATTCTCAGAACCATTAAAATAATGAAAAGAATTCGCGTTTTCTAACGTTTCATTTCGTTGAAGTTATCTTAACAGAATCTTTGACATTTTCGTACTGTAAGTTTTTGAACAGCATTCAATTGAAAATCATTGGAAATACACCACAAAGGCAACATCAACGAAGAACGGTAAATACCGACAGAAGCAGGTTAACCTACAAAGTGGGAGCAAACGTTAACGGGAATGCGAGGCGAATAAGCGATTTGAAGGTCATACCACGCGGCACGAGGTTTTGCCGCGACAAACAAACTAGCGCGTTGCCGCGCTTTTACGTATGACAATTCTATAGAACAGCGTAGTTTGATCGCTTATAGAACAGATCGCGTTGGTGGCCCGCTCGCTCTCGTTTGTCACGTATGACCCTGACGCCTCTGCGACTGGTGACTTCTTCATGTAGGTACATACACAGTCGCGCCGCGCTGTGGGAGAGTTTTCTCTCGAGAGGCGCGGCGCGACAGGCGGCCAGGGCCCCTGTACCCATACTACTGCCTGTACCTATACAATGGCCCATATATGGGCGATACTAGACCACAGGGACGGAAACCCCTTCCCGCCGTCAGGTGCAACACCGCAGCGGACCCTTTAACTCCCCCGACTATCCCTGGGGAAGGTGTTGTACCTTGGGACAATTTGTAAACAAATGTATTTTATTTTACTTGGGTAAAACTTATAGTAAAAATGAAAGTAGTAGGTTATTGCTTACCTTTTAAGGGATCTACTAACACTTTAAAACTTAAAAAATATTACTTATCAAGAGAGTAATAAATTATTTTGTTAACCCTTGCAGGGTGTCCCAAGGTACAACATACTGTTGTACCTTGGGACATAGGGTGTTGTACCTTGGGACCAGATGAAAAACAAACAAATTTTAACACATAAATCTTATAATTACATATAAAAATACAAAACCATTACAGCAAACTTTATATGTCAGATTAATACAAATAAATCTACTAGATTAGTCCAATGGCATGTCGTAACCATTAAAGTTCACAGGGAATATAAGTGAGTTCTGTTGACGCGCTGAAGATCCTGCAGCTATGGGCGGAGGCAGTTTACAAATGATCTCTTCTTCTCCTATTTCATATATGGTCTCATTTCTTGAGATGAACGTGTTTGTTCCTGTCTTAACCAAATACTGGATCTCATATACAAAGTCCCAAGGTACAACCTCAAATTAGTCCCAAGGTACAACACACTGCAACAAATGAAAACATGACCTTTAAAAGTGTTTGAGGTTAACATTACAGGTTAACTAACTGCACCATTAAATAGAGTACAATTTAAGCTTTAGTATATTGTCTTACTTTTTGACAATAATTAATTAGGACAAAATATTAAAAAAAAACAATGAAACAACAAAAAATTTACTTACCTATGAGTGTTTCACTTTTTATTGTGTAGCTCCCATAAATCACAGTCCAAAGTGTCCAGTCATTCTACACTAGCACTTTTTGGCTAGAGGAACAACTACATCAGGTTAGTTTAGTGTTTCACCAACAGATGGCAGAGCTATGCTCTTTGTCCCAAGGTACAACTGTCCCAAGGTACAACACCTTCCCCTAATTATTTTGGGAGGAGGGGGTTTGGGATTTATCTAACAAGTATGACATACCACATTGTGGCCGTATTGCAAAAGCGTAATAAATTGCAAAAAACGCTGCAAATTTGATTACACATGGGTTTATTATTCTTGTGTCGAACTTTATTACACTTAAACTCATGTTTCTTTGATACAACCCTGTCAGATGGGATGGGTCTCGAAACAGTACGGAAATGATATCATTTAGCACCATTTTACCCTATGAAAATGGATTTCCTTCCTCTGGATCAATCGCACAGATTCGGGACCCACTCCAATTGCTTCCTCGTCCAAAATTACATGGAACACGATACTCTCCCCACATGGGAAAAACCCAATTTTTGTTTGAGTTTGACGAAAACCGCTATTGGGTATTGGTTTATTATTCAATAATAAACAATTGTAATCGCTCTTGGAAAAAAAAAAAAAAATTCTAACCCCCCTGAAAATTTTATGGTTTACGTTTCAAAGGGTGTAGAATCTGAATCTGCAATAAAATATTTTCCGTCCGTCCGCCGCACAGTGGTCCAGATCACGAATCTAGCTGGACAAAACTTCCCTGCCTCGTGTTTGTTAAAAACTGACTAGTTGCGTGTGGTTTTCTCACGTTTTTTTACCTTCTGAATCGAATGAGACCATTCCCGCATCAATCGGACGAACCGTTTTCATGATATCACGTTTCTAGTTTCACCTAAAACCGTAAATTGCATAGTATTTCATAAAAGGTGGATGGAAAAAGCCATTGGGCATAATTATTTCTCTTTACTATGTGAGTCAAAATAAAGTTGTGAGTTCGCAAAATAATAATAAAAATAAATGAATAACATCAGAATAAAATTGCAGAAATGTCGAGCGATAAAATTAGTTAATTAACATGTTAGTGAAATACTGAAGTCAATTTCACTTTCACTGCTGCTTTCAGCACTATCAGTGCTCCTTTCAGGGATTATCAGCAGAAAAGTCCTCTCGGTATCTTTTAAAATCTTTGTGCCGAGATTCTTGAACGACCTCAGACAGCGTCCACTTTCTTAGGAACACTTTGAAAAAGGTTATCAAGTTTTCCCTTAATTTCCTCCTTGAAATTTTCTGAGGGGTTTTCCAAACTGAATCGATCGACGACAAAATCATAAAGTTTCTCGATTCTGCAAAGTCCACGACCCGTAGCGCTTCATAGAGTTCCCTCTTAGGAATAACCAAAACGTTTCCTTAAAAAAAATCAAAAAACCTCATTAGTCGCGGGGACGCAGGTGGACGCAGATGATTCCAATTTTTTTCAATACTTTACATTGCCCTATAACCGCACAATAACGAATCATGACGTTCTAGGACGTTCCAAAAAAAAGCTGTCCTTTTCAATATCAATATCTTAATATTTATGAAATTAAAATGTAGGTGATCTGAACGAGTACGTTTGGGCCAATGAATTTCAATTGAATTTGAATTGAAGGCACATTTTGTTGTTATACTTACCCACTTCTCTGGAACTCATCACTTGTAGTACTCCTTACACTATTAAAACGACAATGTGTGAGGGGCCGCCCTCCGACCTTCTGTCGACCATCTTGGACCTTGATACTTGCCCTTGGACTTTGATACGCCTCTTATTCATTCCTTTCCGAGTTCAGAGACTATTTGAGACAAGTTTAGTCGGGGTTTTCGATGAATCTGGCAACATCGACTTTTGGACTTTTGTCCACCTAGATTCGCGATCTGTTTTTGAAAAACTTTCCATGAGACCACTGTGCGCCTATGCGCGTTCATGATTTGAATTTCTACTAAGCTTTGCAGTGTGGAGTGAGTGTGGAGTGAGAACAGATTTACGTGCTCCATGCAAATCTCCTGAAATTCAATAATCGCTCTATCACCTGTGAAACACGCACACTCCAAAGCTTAGTAGAAATTCAAATCATGAAGGCAAGCCAATTGAATAATAAACCCCAGTGAAAGAATTTGTAGCGTTTTTCATGTACATCACGATTCTGGTGATGGCATGATCGAATTAACTGTTAGATCACATTTGGATTGCGTAAGGCGCGTAAGTACCGCACCGTAATTAGGGTCCGGTGCGAGCCGTCAGGCCACTACCTGGAGGCTCGGATTTGGGCGGCGTTGCCAGACCCAGAGGTCTTCAGAAAACCGCAGGGTTGCTCCTACGTGGGCAAGATAGGTCTCAGCTTCAGTTTCGATCATGTTTTATTTGTTCAAAATAATGGTATTACTTTTTTATTATTGTAATTTGTTCAATTGAATGGTAATAGAATTTCATTCTGTTTAACTATTTCAGAACAGAATAGAATAGAAAGGAAATATATTTATTAACAGATAAGAAATCACATAATGACGCAATAGCCGAACAATACAAAACTCCGACCAGGACTCTTCTTTTTCTGCATACCTGTCTAAATTCATTTTTTATAATTAATTCTATGCATTAGATCTGTTTATTGATGAATGTATGTTTACATTGTGTGTGTGTTTGGGTGTAATAGTGTGATTATGTGAGGGTATGTGTACATGGTGAAGTCTCCGATTCCGCTAAATACTGGTGATCAGATGTGCGTTGCTTTCGAGTCTTCTTAAACCCACAGCTCACAATTGAAGTGATAACTGAGTATTAAAGGGACAGTTTGCGAATAAATCTACCCGATTTCAGTGGATTTTGTGAGAGAAGCGAGTTGGTTAACATCTAAATAACGCACTCTGATTTCAATTACGAACACACTGAGATTCATATGCCAATTGTCTGTGTCTCTCGATAGTAATTGGATTTTGATGGACTTCTGCTGTAGTCCAATATGGATTTCATTAAATGTTGAATCCGCTTGCTTAATCTCGCCAGATATTGGTTTGCATTCTCAGGGATGTTTGCCAAATAATCGGGGTCACATCGTGCATTCAAAGCCATAGAATTACCCATCAAGGAAGTGTGAAACCTTTTGGTTATAATTTTTAGTATTGCTTCTTAGTCAACCAATAGTTAGTGGATTCATTGCTTTCACGCCTCCAACCTTTCTGGAAAATATTTCCGAGTATTTCCGCACATCTTTGAAACGAGTTTAAATACTACAGTTTTCCTCAGGTTTTGGTGAGGTTTTTTTAGAATGTGCGTATTCATCTGTGGGTGGTTGTGAACGCTCAAACGTTGAATCCACCCAATATTCCTTACTTTCCGAAAAATGGCTCCAAATCATTATAGAGAGGTCCCATACAGTCACTGATCTACGCTTATCTGAGAGAGAAAGACACTGTAATTAGCACCTTTTCAGTTCGTTACAGGGGAAGTCGCAATGGCGAACAAATTTCATTTCGTGATTATAATGACCTCATTTAACATAACATAAATTAAATTCTACAATAACAATATTCAAAGTACCTATTAATAATTAACCCAATATAGTTCATAAGTGGGAACAATGATAGATGTCAAATACATTCTCCAATTCAAGCAAGTTATCACAACACATGGATTTCACATCACCTTTTAGGATATATACATAAACGTTTAGCAAATTAAATGGTGAATTAACGTAATTAATTAAACCAGTCCACTCTCGTTTGAGAGCTAATTAGATTACCATTTTTTTTTTTTTTTTTATTTGGAGAGAGAAAAAACATTTATTGATTGTGTGTGTGTGTCATTTCATTCTTCTGGTAGCCAAATTGCTGCTCCGTCCTCGCACTTGTTTCCTCGGGCCCCTTAGCCTCATGGAAACTGCTCGGTGAACTGAGAACTGAGTTTTCACTCGTGCCCACATCATCACCTGGGAGTAGGATTTAGACCATTTGTTGGAGAGGCGTAAGGAAACGTTTTTGAGAAAGGCTTCATACTCTTTATGTAATGCGCCATCGCATGAAATGACGAGTGGCGTGAAAGACCCTCTCAGGTCTTCAGCGACTCTGTCGTATTTTGCGTGTTAGGCTTGGTCAGCATGCCGGGAGATGGTAGGCCAGTCCATGGAGGAGTGAGAGACTGCGTCAGCGTTTATAACGCGGGTATCGAAAAACGCAGGTCTCTCACGGTCCCACACGCCATGGACCTTCATGTCCGCTCCCAACGGGAGGACGCTGAGCCATTGGGACGCCTCTCTTGTCCTTCTAATGGTTCTTTGCTGCCTCGTGGGTAGTGTTGCCAGGAGCTGCTCACTGGCTGCAAGCTCAGTGGCCTTTACGTCGTGTAGCCACTTCTCGCAAATTTGACACCACAGCACCCTCATATCATATATTAGATTACCATTAGTTTAAATTAACAAATTTCGTACTTGGACATAAAGATTTGGTTTGGTTGGTAGAGGTAAAGAGCACCTTTGGTGCTTTTACTTTACTTACCCAAAAGCATTTTCCAAATGGGAGCTCTCCAACCGGGAGTGCTATGTTTTGAGTCAATAAGGCTCTGTGATTGTTCACTCCTCAGATTAAGGGTTGCAGCCTTTTAAACAGGAAAAGTTCCTACATAAAAAGTCGAGCTATTTTCACATTTCCTGCAAATCAGTTGGTACACAAAGTTCTTTGACTGACACTTTGCCTATTTGTGCGAGTGTGTTGTATTATGAGAAGTAATGTAGGCTCTTCAATTACCAAATTGTAAAACTTGCACCTCGATCACCTACATGGATACAAACTTTGGTGTGGCTGCGGAGTCTGAGATTACTAGTTCTCCTATCGGTTTTCCTAGGCAATTGGTCCCTCGCGGTGTTGCACAGGAAATATTCCGTTTCTAATTGGTGCCATAACTGATTGGAGGTGATGACGAATTATGTATATGATATAAAATGTAGCGCAGCAAATTATTTCACAAAGTTTTATTGTTTTTGAACAACTCCCCTCCCCCTCTCCCACTCCCAAACATTTCTTCACTGCCAACTGCTAGTCAAAACATGAAAATGAATAAATAAAGGGTCATTATTCCTAATAATAAATTGGAGAGGAATTACTGCTTTGTGAAGGTGGTTTCCAAGGGTTACGATTTTACTCTGCTCTTGGTTAATGCTGCCCCTTTCGCATCGTGAGTCCACAAAGTGGGATTGATGGGAAGAGATTAATGATGTGAACGGAAGGGCTATCTTCAAGAGCGGTCCTACCCATTCATAGAGCTTTTCCTCGTTTTATGGAACACGAGGCAGTTGAGTTATCATTCGGTGCAACGGGCTTTTTTAGTACACACGGTCCATTACTATTCATAGGTTTCACTATACCGTAGGTGCCGTGTAACGTTCACCGTTACCAGACTTAAAACGACGGCATAACGTTAGCCCGCTCTGACGATCGTGCCAACAGAGGCAGAAGGTGGCTGTAATTTCCGACACAAACTTCAGATATCAGCCCCCTGTGCTCGCGTCGCCTTTTCATGGCAAGTGCAGCGACTAAAAAATGCAATAGACGGCTGCACCTACGCATAACCCTTCTCTTTCATGACGGCGGATGTAGAGATGCTTTGATATGCAAAGCCTCCACTTTGGCCCATATTACCTACACGTCCGAAAAGGCCCATGTGGGTTGTGACGCGTTCCGACTGCATAATATCATGAAAGACAAGCTCCCAGAAATACAGTTTCTCTTGTCCCCAAAACGTTCAGCTAATTAAAAAGATGATAGACCACATTCCGTTCAAAGTGTAAAAAGAAATTTGGTCGCCTATATAAATATTACAGTAGATACTTGAAATACGAACAAAATTACCTTGTGCCTAGTTACGAGTATTTAAAAAATTGATTGCCTCTATAATGAGAATCCTATATTGAGTTGCGTCTCTTTTTGGTTTATCATTTTCATTAACCCTAGATTACCACCCCTACGTCGATTCAAAGTGCATCCTGTAAAAAAACATCCAGGGTTGTCGCTTGGAGCACCTCAGCTTCTTGGGCTCCTAGATTTGCTCTCCCCCATCAGCTGTGTCTATGCCACGGTAATGACAGGTTGCAGGGTGACATCACCGTAAATGCTGTTTTTTCTGAAACCTGGGGAGTCAAATCGACTTGTTGGTGGTTATAAGCGCTTATCCCTCGCACGACGTTTTGAAGTGTAGGTGGTAACAAGCACCCATCTCACCTATTTATATTACGTAAATCCTGATACATTTTTACGTGAAGTGACGTTTATTTAGCTCGTTCTTTTCTTTTCTTATTCCCCTATTTTTTTCCACTGAACATCGTTTGACTATGATTGGCACAAGATAAAAAATAAAAGGGAGCTGCCAGCTGATATCACAAACCCTAATTTCTCTGTAAGGGGTGACGTTCTGTAGTTCTTCAATGGCCTTCAGCGACGGCTAAAGTACTCTGTGGGCCCAGTGGGTCCAAATGGGCACGGCTCCGAAAAACCACGAAGAAAACGCCGGTACTCTTTTGTATAACATTATTAAATGGTTAAAATCGTCAGCTAACTAATTAACATTTTGAATGACAATGAAATATTCATTTCTAACTAACAAAAATGTATTACTTGAGAATAGATTGGAGCTGGTCGAGGTCACACGCGTCGCTCATTTCTGAAGGCATGGAAGTGACCGAAAAAAGTACCAGAGAGGGGTGGCAACCGTTTTGGTACAAATATCAACTCGTGCACTTCCATTGTATTTGAAACAAACTTCATTCTGGTCATCAGAAGTTTCCAAAAAACCGTTTTGAAAACAAGAGGTTTGTCGTATCCATATGGACCCACCGGGCCTTAATGGGTTGATTGAACTACTATCGATCGTCCAACGTAGCCTTCCTTCACATAATTCGACGCGTTTAATATATTTTTTATTTTTTTTCTTTTTGGAGAAAATCAAACTTCTTAATCTATCGAGATCGTCGTATTCTCATTCTTTGATATCAGCAATTTGAATTTTTCGTTCGATTTGGGACCGAGATCTGGACGTACTTCAACACCTCTTTACATCTCCAAATTACACCAGAATAGGGGAACGAGGGTTAATACCGTGCACTTAACTTTGGAACCATACAGTTAAGGGACAGAACGTCATAAAAATGTTTTTCTTGGACGAATGGCTCTAGAATTTATTCTATTTTCGATATCTGAGCATTTTCCTTACATAAAAGGATTTTTAAAGGAAAAAACTGCCGTGAATGTTAATAAAGTGCTTCGGACGGCATTTCCCGCCCGCACTGTGGGGTAATGACGCCCAACCCCAGGTGAATTATGTTCCCCTCTCAACCGTCATTCAACCCATTTTTTCCAAAGTTAGAAGGTTAAATGTATTTATAACAATAAAAACCATGAAAACAATCAATAAACTATAGTTAAAATGAACGATGACTTAGAAATAGGTAAACTATAGTCTTGTATATAGAACTTTTTTGAACCCACACTAATATTTAGCCCTTCTTTCTTTACAACATTATAAAATAGCCTAGCATACATCACTTTGTCCGTGATCAGGTCGTCCATGGAACACATGTAGTGGCTGCTCTGATTGCAGAGCTCGCAATTCCACTTTGTCGAATTATTATCGGCTTCTTGGCAAATTGTACACAAGCTGTCCACAAAAGACGAAGTCAAGAATTCTTCAACATCTTCGTCTGTGTCCATAACAAGGTCTCCCTCCGAGATATCTCCCCAGTCATCACTGTCACTGCTCTCACTTCTGGTTCTCTTACGCTTCTCTTTATTTTTTTGATGTCTTTCAATTTTTTTTTATGATTTCCACCTTCCTTCTTCTTTTTCTTTTGAATCACATCTCTGCTACTAGTAGTGAGTTGATCAAAATCCAGCTGAATTTGGCGCTTCTGACGTTTCAGGTTATGCATTACCCCAATGTTTACGTTTTTCTTTCATTCACGCTGATTCATTTACAATCACCTTAAATTTGTTAGTGCTTTAGAAAGATGATGAAATTTTGCGTATACACACATGTAATAGGCATTCGATTCACAACGATACGATGAAGGGAACCAATGGAAGCATATACGATGCTGTTGGCCATGTTTATCGTTTTGTTCGTAATTGGAATCATTCCAACGTAAGAAGCTGATATCTGAGGAAAAACGTGTACTTATTTGGACACATTTTTTTGCAAAACTTTTTCAAATTTGGTTTTTTTCTTAAATTATACCGTTGGAAAGCTGACAAGGAAGTGATGAACGATACCTCTGGCAAACAATTAGTATGATAATTTCATGAAATTTTTTTACCAATTAAAAATACATACAAAAATTGCGTTTTCTATTAAAGGATTAGAAAATTTTACGCTCTTTCCAAAATGATTTGAGATTGCTTACATTATAGCTTTTATTCTTAAAAATAAAAAAAGTAGGATTTTTAGCAGAGTAAAAAAAAAGTTACAAAAAATGTTGCAAATTAGTTATAGAATCGAGACGCCTATTACAAGAAAATACATAAAACTCACTGCACTTATTTCGTCAAGAAATAACTCAACTTTGGAAAAATTGCACTCACGTAAGGGTAACTTTGCGGGTAGAGCCCTAGTTGGCGGGACATTTCTGTAGGATCGGCGTTCATTCCCACTCCTGTTGCCATAAGTTTCAACTGAAACTGAATATTTCAGATTCAAGGCGTCTTGAGGCAACAAATTCGAACAACATCAACCGATTCGACAAATTCTACGGCCAACAGCTATGCTTCCATTGGTTCCCTTCATGCCCTGAGAATTTGGAGAAATTTGTGTTGGACACATCGTCATAAAATCCGGTCAGTACTTTCCGCAACTACAATAATTAGTTCAATTATCTCTTCATTTCATTTCTCTGTGTATTAACGGAGCTCCTTAGGTTTTTCTTTGTCTTTTTAATAATCACCTCGCAAATGCAGTGCAACTTACATTTAATGAACAATGTACTTGAATAATTGGTTAATATTATAAATACCTCTTTCAAGTATTTCGCCCAGGGATGTACACATAAAAACATTCGAATCGCACAGCACATAGATAGATGCATGCCTTAAAAGCAGGAAATCCATGTAAACACCCAAAACGTATTCAAAAAGGCAGGGTATGTTCTAGTAGAATGATACTTTCTGCAGAACGGAGGGAGAACGTCGATCATCGATGCTTCCTCCTCCACACCAAAGTCGAAAAAGGGGAGAGAACCCGTTCCATTAGAGCTGCCCCAAGCTCCAGAAATTTGAATCAATCACGCCTAAAAGGCATATTTCCCGGCCGAAGTGTTGAAAACCCTGACGATAGCAACGCATGAGATAATAATATTTTGAATAATATGAGATTGCTCATGTCATTTTGAGGTTTTGGGCTCAATGTTAAGATCAGACGCTGCAGCTTTTTGCTATTTGTTAAGCGATCGGGCTGGGTAGACGTTTGGTACAGATAGATAGATGATTTATTGGAATTCAGATGAAAATCCATTGCAAATTTCAATAACAGCATGTACAAAGTTAAAGATTCTGGACCAGATGAATAAATAAATGAGGTATATTCTTCTAATTAGGAACTTGAAATTGTAATTTCCTCACTTCACTGACTTCCCTTAAAAAATATGTTAATATAACCTATTGGCCAAAAAAGCACCAAGCTGAATAATTGGAAATTTAATAATTTTATATTTCTTTATTTACTCGACAATATTTAAATGTCCTCCACCCCCTCCCCCTCTCCAGATAATCCAAATAGCAACTGACATGTAAAAGGAGTTCAAATAAAAGGTGAATACATTTCATGATAATGACAGCACTTAAGCCATCAATCCGAGCCAGCTGGGGCGTCAGTCCTCTAGCTGTTTACTTTCAGTGGGAGTACTGATTAGCTCGGTTTGAATCTGGCAGGCACCAATGATTAGGGCCAAAATCCTATCAAGTGTTGTATACCTGTCCTGTCGTTAGACAGGTCACCTCTGATCTCGATATCACGTGAATTCAAATTGCTCCCAACCCAGGGGCGTGAGGCAATGGGAATCCACGAGCGAAATCGTCAGACCTAGTTCCGATCCTCTCTGGAGGACGGCTGGCGACGTCCGCGACACCTCCGGGTAGTCGGACGAAAATCCAAGGTGAAATTCCTTGTTTGCTTTACTTACTCAATTGCCGGAGCTGAACGCCCCTTCAAACCGGCAGCCATTTTCGCCCGGTTAGAATATTTCATTATTGGAATGATAAACTCACCGTAAAGGATTACCTCCGGGAAACAATGACTTATGCAATTACTTATTATTGAAAATGATAAATTAAAGAAAAAAAGTTGCATCAGCTCTATTACCAATGAAAATTGTAGGATTGAATTAATCTAATTGATGTAAAAATTACAACTGGCGGAATCACGGAATTATTAATGCGCTAGTAGATGTTTCTTCCGCAGAAAATTCTTGCATCCGTCTAATCCAGTTTCCCCTCTCCAGACGTCCCCGAGGAATCGGTTAATTGAGACGTCTTCCCTCACCGCGCCGCCGCCCTGAATTTGCATAAAAGAGATTAACCGTCAGGAAATTAACCCGTTGCCTCTAATACGGCTCATTCTCGAGGAGCGTCGAAGGAAAATGAAAAGAGAGCGGGGAGGCAGGAAAAAAAAAAGAGAGAAGAAGGCCTCCTCCGACAGAAGGGGGTTTTCGCCGCGACATCCCAGTCTTAATACAATTACTTTGTTATCTTCTCCCGGAATAAATGGATTACGCTAGAAGAAGCCTAGAACTTGCTCCCTTGATCAACTTCTCGGTGGGGGCACAAAGACGGGCGAAGATTGGGTTCGAATAAACCGCGGAGCTCATAAAGTTAATGAAGGTTCTTGAAAAGAGGCCCCTTTTCACCTAAAAATGTGAACTCCTCCATTTTTTTTTTTTTTTTTTTTTTTTTTTTTTTTTTTTTTTTTTTTTTTTTTTTTTTTTTTTGGGCCTTGAGAAAGAAGTCTAGAGTATTCCCCCAAGTCGACGCTCTACGTAATTTCTGACGACAAAGGGTTTTTTCTCCGTCGTCTTTGTTTTTTTGAGCGAAAAAAAGGGGTACAAAAAAAAAAAGTTTGAATAACAACTACCCCACCAAGAAGAGGAGAAATATTGCCCTGCTCTTGAAGGATTTTCTTTTGATGTTGTCTTAAGCAAAGTTCAAATTAAACGGAATGCTAAAAACTTTCATTAAAGGATTCGCTGCCATAAATATATTAGCGGAGTTTTTATTCAAGCGGTGAGATACGCCATTTTGCTTTTCGTTTTTTTTTTTTCATATCCGCGTATGTACTTGGAAATTTCGATTTGGAATTTCGTACATGCAAGAATTTCGTGTACCTTACATAATTAAACGTTGTTGAATTGCGAACAGCAACAGGCAAAACAAGCTTTATGACATTTCAAATTTGTTCTGTAATCCCAAAATTGAAAAAAATGGGGAAAACGTATTTTGTAGTTTTTTCTTGTATGTAGTATACTTCATTATTATTAAGTTAGTAAGTGAATTAATAACAACAAAGAGAGTTCTTGAATTAACTTAATTAACATTGTGTCTCAGCCCGGTGTTGGGTCTTCATTCTAATTTCTATCAAGTACCTGAGCACTATATTCACCTCACAATTAGCTTGATTTTATCTCAACATTTGGATTTCTACTAACATAATTGATAAGGCCCTAGAAGGTAGACAAATATGTGCCAGTATCTTTTTCGATGAGGCTCGAGGTTTTTGACAAGGTTTGGCACGAGGGACTAGAGTACAAACTGCACAGGGGTCTCCCAAGACAGTACTACTTACTACTGAAGTCCTACCTTGAAAATGGACATTTCAGGGTTAAGCAAGATGACCAATATTCCGGCTTGAAGCCCATAAAAGGAGGGGTCCCGCAGGGGATTGTCTTAGGGCCAGTACTCTACCTCCTGTACACACGGGACTTAACCCAACAAGAAGGCACAACTGTTGCCACCTTTGCAGATGATACGGCTATCCTATCTGGAACTACAGACGTCTGCTACTGAGGTTTCTAAGTGGACCAAGATGTGGAGAATGAAGCTGAACTAATCAAAATCAGCCCACATCAACTTCACTAATCATAAAGTCCCAATCTTGGATGTTGAGATCAATTCAAATAACATATCGCATACTGAAGCAGTTAAATACTTGGGTTTGACACTTGACTCCAAATTAAACTGGAATAAACACATATAAAAGAAGAAGGAAGAACTTAAAATCAAGTGCAGAAGGATGTATTGGCTAATGGGAAGGAATTCCCACCTCTCTCTTCACAACCAACTGCTTATACATGAGCAGATCCTGCGCCCTATTTGGACCTATGGGATACAGATCTGGAGCTGTGCCAAGGAATCAAGAAAACAAATTAAGAAAATCCAAGCCTTTCAGAATAAAATACTAAGAAGTATAGTTGGAGCCCCTTGGTACACGCGAAACGATGATATTCATCGAGACAGTCTATGAAATTATTGCAAAATACGCAAGGAAGCATGAAAATTGCCTCCACAAACATGATAACCCGGAGATGCTCTCCGTTTTGGACAAAGAAGGTGAAATCCGACGTCTCAAGCGAAACAAACCACTGGATTTAGTTGTGCTGCGTGAATAGAAGTGCAATCGAACTCAGTGCTATACAATTGAGCTATATAATACATAGCCAGGTTTTGCTGTAAGCCTACCCTCTTGGAATGTACCTATATTGATATGCAAAATTGCTAGATGAAATGTATTTGTATCAATTGCAATTAATGAATCAAGAAAAAAAATTAAAATTGAATTCCACTTTTCAAGCATGATGTCCTCAGTTGATACGTAACTTCTATTGTTTTTGAAAGTGTGAAATTATTGATTTTCGTTTATAAGGTACTCGTACGGGTTATTTCTTATTAGTTTATAAGTTCATTTTTTATGTAGCTGTTCGCTTTTTATCTTGACTTATTTTTAACTTTTCTTCAAAACCATGATTTATTATTTCAATGCCTCTTTATTTTGTTTTCATTTGAGTAACTGTTTTTTTAGCTCTCGGTAATTTTAGTCGACACGATTTGATTGCCACTGTCTCACATCAGCAAAATATATAATTTTTTGTCCCCGAATGAGTTTGATCCATATTCAATGTGCACAATTGATGGGCAGTTAACAAATTCAAATCATGAAACAATGTATCGGTGAGATTTCGCCTGGACTTATTGAACAATATTCTTATTGTAATTTTTTGAATCTTAAAAGTTGTATCAATCAGATACTTGAAAGTCTCCCCATATTACAATGGCATATCTGCAAAATTACTCAAACTGCGCCTGATAAATGTTGATGTTTTGTTCTTCTTATAGAAATTTGATTCTTCACATTTTCTTAGCTTTTGACACAAACTTTGAATGTGGTGGGTCCATTCCATTTTAAAATCAAACGTCACTCCTAAATACATAAAACTATCAAGCGTTTTGAATTTCGAACGTTCACATGGTAAGTTTTTACCCCAGTGCAATTTCAAAGCGTCGCTCGACGCTGACAGAGGTTCTGTTGTCCTTGCTATATCCATGAAGACCAATTTCGTAGCGTAGATGGCAAGCTTGTTGGTGTTCATCCACTGTCCCATTGCCCCCAAATCCTTCTTGCCATTTTTATGGACCTCCTGGCATGTTTGCCTAATTTAAGAAGGATTTTCGCAATAATTGCCGCGGCAGACATGTCGAATTTCCTCGAATATTTTCGTGAAACCAGTTCGTTCACATTTAGCGAAAAGATGACCGGCCTAATTGAAGTGCCTTGCGATCAGCCATATTCGCGCATTAAAGCAGTTTCGATTTTCACTTCGACAATGTAGACTGCTTGTTTTCTGTTACTATTGTATGATTTGAATATTTTCAAGGCGAGTTACCGAATCCCTGATGCTTCCAGTTTCTCAACATATGAGGAGCTTAGGAGAAAGAGCACCCTGAAGCAAACATCTGGGAAGAGATTAAAAACACGAAATCTCTCCATTGAAGCTAGTGAAATAAGGCTGGTATCAACCTATTTGCATCAATGAGCAAAAAATACTTTTTCAGCCTCTGCTTGGAATGCTATTCGGAAGGGGTACCTGGCCAATCAGAAGAATGTGAGCATCTGCTTCAGGATCCTACAATATAACGAGACACGATTTTTCAGTTTGAACTGGCTAATCAGAGTGTACGAAAAAACCAAGTAACGCGCACGTTGAGTTTTGCTAGGAGTGTCTCAGGCGTATTTTGACCTCAACATTTAGTTGTCAGTGCGTTTTGACTGCTAAGTCCATCACTGTTCTACCACAAATATCCAATCAAACAGCATCGACCAACTTCGATGAAGGTGACAACAAGACCCGAGGGTGGAGGCGGCCTATTTGCGAGTTCCCAGAGGGTAAACGTGGATTTTTCGCCCTCCAGAACCCGCAAACCGGCGGCGAAACGCGTTTTGACTGACGCGCGAGGCGGACGGAAGGACTCGGTTAGGCCGGGAGGAAACCCCGAGGGGATGCGGTTAAAAAACGGGTGGATTCCGCCCTTCATCCCCCCCGCGAGCCTCCCTAATGGAGAGCCGGGTTTTACGAATACGCGAACGTTACGAGCTCTCGGTTGAAAACCAACTCGACGGTTTATCGACAGCTCGTATATATTCAATAGAACCCCATACCACCCCGCCACTCCCCATCCCACCACACCATACCAAACCTCCGAGGGCACAGATGCTTCCCAAAGTAGCCAATTATTCACCAGTACGTCTACATCTCGTTAGAGTCCCTTTCAAATGGCACTCACGTTCCTTTTCCTATTTTTTCTTCATTTTTTTTCTTGAGCTTAGAAGGTAGATTCAATGTTGCTCCAGTGTATCCCACCATTCAAACTAGCTCACAGAGTCAAGTGAGGAAAAATATTAAAAAACGGCCGCCAAGTTGGCATATTGGCGAGCCATTTACGAGGAGCATTCAAAAAGTGAGTTTACCTATTTCCAAAACCCTGCAAATTACACAAAGGTTTATAGTTTCTTTATTTAGAAAACCCTCCAACTTATATCTACGGAAAATATAAGTGGAGCTCTTTTTGTGGCACTTCAAATGGTTAGGATGCAGTAACATATGTATGCTCAGGGCTCCGAGTTTAGATAATTTGCCACAGACTACGTCCAATTCTCATAGATCATCGATTTACTCAGCAAAGCTATTTCGTGTCCGCTGGGAGGAGCCCGGTCTCCACATTGAGACTAACGAAGTTATAAAACAACGTACTAGCTACGAAAACGGGCATCTTTTCTCCCCGAGTCAGTCGATTTTCGGTCACAACTGGCTCTTGTAATTTTCCAGTGGGTTGGATCCGAAAGGAATAGCTCCCTCATCTCTCATCATTGCTCTCATCAAAGCAATGCCTGCTCGAAGTTATCGTCCCAAAAGCCCTCTCCAAACTCATCTGGGTCTTAGAAACATCAAGGCATTCAAGGATATAGTTTAGAATATAGTGTTTATAGTTGTAAGAAGTTAGTAATGAAAAGAGGCAACTATTGTTGCTGTCTTGTTAATGCTAAATTCTTCCTAATTTTCATCCTAAATCTGTTTTAGGCACTGACAGTTATTTTATTACGGAAATAAGTAACAAACACTGTTCTGCAAAAAAACTCTTCTGTTTCGCAAGGTGTGCATTTCAGGAGATATGCAACGTTCTGCAAAAAAAAAGTTGATCTTTTCTCCCCTATCACCTGTGAAACCCTTGAACAATTGAGAGAATAGAGGAGAAAACTTGGGAAAATGTTTTCATGAAAAATTGAGCTTAAAAAATTATTATCTTTATTATAACAGATTTTTTTTGGGAGAAATCGTGCGTACGGCGTCAACGGTAAAATATAATTAATTGAATCCTGCGTGCCCTCAGGTATAATACTAGATAGGACACAACATATCGAAAAATAAACCACAATATACACACGTCGTCAATGAGTAGTTTTTTTTTTTTTTTTGGTAATATTGCTCCTCTGTTTCCCGCTGCAGTGTCCAGCAGTAATCCGCCAGCATCTTCTCATTCCATTTGTCAGTATATCTTTTTTCCATTCTGGATATGTCTTGGTGGAATCGTTCTCCATGTTTGTCCGAAACTGCACCCGAATTTGGGGCGAAAAAGTCTAGGTGACTATGCAGGAAATGTATTTTTAAGGACGAATGACTGTACGTGCGAATATCTTCATCTTTTTGTCATAATTATGTAATTGGGCATTGCCCGAGTATTGGAATAAAATAAAATAAAATATTGCATCCCAATGTTTTATATGAAGTAAGAAGTTCTTGGGCTATTTCTCTGTAGTCTCTAGATTTTTCGTTTCCCAAAAACCTAGCACATACCTCTCGAAAAGCAATCCAAGCTTTTTTTTTCAGTAGTATTTAACTTTGCTTCAAAAGTGAGGTCCTTGAGTAGATGTCGAATTTGGGATCCTACGAAAATTCCCTCCTTTATCTTAGCACCGCTGAGAGCTGAGATGCGGAAATTTTTGTTTTAAGTGCTTGAAACCTTCTCCTTCCTTGTCCAATGCTTTTACGAAGTTTTTCATTAGCCCCAATTTTATGTGGAGTGGGGGTAGAATTATTTGGTTTTTTTCCACTAATGGAGAATTGGCAATGTTTTTTTCACCTACTTTTTCCTTACGCTCTGGCCATTTTTTTAATGACACAATGGTCTCCTCTTTTTCTACTGTCCCACTCGCACAAGAATACCAGGATACAAGGATACTACCATAAAAGAGAAAGGAAGGTCATTCCCCTAAAGATCCAGGTAGAGACCAAATCCCTGCCTCAAGATCAAAAACTGAAAAAACACTTTTAGCCATATTTCTTCAAACACTTGTAATATTCCCATCTAATTTTTATTTTGTTCGAATATACTTCATCGCGCTCAAAATCATCGGGCTTTAGAATTTTGTTCACTATGTTTTGATGCAAAAAAAAAAAAAAGCGTTAAATTTACAAAAACACTCATCTTTTTGGATAAAAAACTAGAATTTCTTAAGAAACTGTGCATGATAGACAAAATCTGACTTCAAATTCGTGTTCAGCACATTTGAAAACAGTAAGAAAGCATGTTTTGGTTTGAAGGAAGATTTTCAGAGTATTTCCACTCATAAGAAAATAAATAACCAGCACGGATTGGTTGGTTGATTCACATCGATTTCCTTGTTGTAGGCACGTGGTAGAAAATCACTTCGTAACACCTCCCTCAGGGTTGTTTTGCGGGTCTCACTAACTCCATCACTCACTACCCCCATCACCACCTCTCCCCTTTCCATATCACTCATGAGTCGCATCAGTCAAACTTGTCATTCCGGTCCCCAAGTCGCCTGGCGCAGGCCTCCTCCCCGAGGTATCGTCAGATGCAGTTCTAATCCATATTTGCTGGCCCGTTCCGTTACGACGCGGACCCGGGGGGAGGAGAGAACTCTGATGAAAGTTACATCAATCCGAGCAAAGGCTCCGAAGCCTTGAGGCCCAAGTTTCCATCAAACTTGTCACGCGTTTTCCTTTGAAGCAGAAACTCATATCAAGTTTAGGGGGAAGAGGCAACGACCCCTTTCACGACCCAGTAGACCGATCACTTCATCGCACGCAAATTGATCCCCCTCGGGTTTCACATTACCGAATCTATGTAGAATTCAGAGGCATCCTTGATTGTGTGAGGACACAATAAAATCAATTCAATCTCGCTGGGGTACAAGTGATAGAGATTTGATCTCCTCCCCTTCCTAGTTTATTGTCAAATTCAATTTATTACGCCGATTCAATGTACATAATTTCGTTGAGAGGTGTATTGATCCTTGTTTTGTAACATATTGCGATCTATACGTACTTCAAAGACTACATACAGTCTACATTATCATTCTATTTCCTGCCACGAATGTTTACATACTGTAGCACATAAAAGCTGTCATGTTATAAGGTATTGAATCACCTGGAATTAGGAACCCTGTTACTGAATATGCCAGCCAAAATGTAAGCTTGACTTCAATCAACATTAAAATATCAAACTTATGAGAATTGGCACAATGTAGCAGTTACTAATATCTTACTCTAATACAGTGAGTGATTACACATCATTTATCAGAGAGCCTATCAAATAGATCCAATAATAATTAATACATTATAAAATAATGTACTACACTACATTTTACATTCTAAGGGTGACTTAATAAGCGAAGTATACGGATTTGAATAGAAGTTCTACTTTCAGCTATGTGGCAATTTGTTGTAGTACTGTGGTCATGATCTCCCGAATTATTGACCCTTTACAGGGTGGAAGCGGATATGTGACGAAACATTTTTTCTGTTAAAACGCATCAAAAATGTAGTTTTTTTTTTTTTTTTTTTCGAAACATTTTTGTGCATAATCACTATTTAGTGTAACATACGTGATATATATATATATATATAATATAATAACGTGTGTGTGTGTAAGTGTGTGTAGTTCATTAACTTCCGAGCCATAAATTAACGAATTTACATCAATCCTCTAGCACGAATGACGCCTAGGTACTCCTCAAACTTGTCACCCTCCTTAGCCTTTGAAGAGAATTTTGCAAATTTTGTCAAAGCGGTAACGATTTCTGAACGACTAGCCCACATTCATCTGTTCTCTAGTTGATTTTGGCCACGTTTTGTCTGTTTAAAATCCTTGATTGTGTGACACAATAAAATCAAACTCCACGTTCCCGATGTATTCCCAATCTTTAAAAAACGATTTTTTTAGGTCTATTACTTTTGATTCTTTTGCCGATTCAAACGATTTATTGCGGAAAGTTCATAATCATATAGGATCGTTAAGAGGTGTATCCGTATTTTGCGCCCCGTCAAACATTGACAAATGAACGGAAAAAATTTGGTACCAATTACATGTGATTTTATTCAATAATTACTTTTATAAGTAGGTATTTCAAAATGAACGTGGTGTAACTGTGTCAATGGACCTTGAGTGTCATGATTTGAATCTGTACTAATTCAATCAGCGCATTTCAAACGTAAAACTTGTTATGGCACAACTTTCACCGGGAGTTCTTGATCAATTTCGAATTAAAGTTTGTAGGAGAAAAAAGTTGTGTAATTAATACATTATTGAATGTACTACACTAATTTTACATTCTAAGGGTGATTAATAAAACAAGTATACGCGTATTTTGAATAGAAATTTACTTTCATTAACACCGGCAATTTGTCGAGTACTGTGGTCATGATCTCCTGAATTTTTGACTCGTAAATGATAGTTTGTTCAATAGTAGATCATTATTCAGACGGATTGTGTAAATTAGCCTACTGAGTTTCATGATATGTGACGAAACATTTTTTTGTTAAAACGCATCAAAAATGTAGTTTTTTTTTTTTAATGACGTTACATTTTTGTGCA
Source organism: Creontiades dilutus (assembly GCA_031894815.1). Taxonomy (NCBI): domain Eukaryota; kingdom Metazoa; phylum Arthropoda; class Insecta; order Hemiptera; family Miridae; genus Creontiades; species Creontiades dilutus. The sequence continues at coordinate 366,142 of JAVIWC010002460.1, read as the reverse complement.
TAGCACTATTTAGTGTAACAACGTGATATAGATATAAATATTATAACAATAATGTGAGTAATGAATAAGTACTAGATATAGTTCATTAACTTTCCTAGTATTGAATAAATTAACGAGTACATAACACGCACGGTAAGGAAATATTAGGTACACGGTGGTAAGTAGGACACCTCCTTAGCCTTTCAGAACAAATTAGGAAAAGCGGTACTTAATGGGACCAGCCCTCGTTCAAACCCGTTCTCTAGATGTAATTTTTTAAAGGTTTTTTTTTTCATAAACATCCACGTTTTCCCACTTTAAAACAACTATTTTCTACTTTTGACCACATTTTTGGATTCAGCTAAAATTTTCTTCACGACCAATGCATATTCATAATCATATAGGAACCCCTAAGAACCGTAATTGCAGTTCAAACATTGACAAATGAAAAAAAATTGCTAGTTATTACTGTAAAGTTTGCTTAGTTAATTACTTTTATCTTTACTGCACTTCCAAAGAACGTGCTGTAACTTGTCAAACCTCAGAAAAACTTGCAAATTCAATCAGCTTTCTAATGGTATGGTCAACTTTGCGATTCCGCGTCGATCTCATGGAGGAATTCCAGTTTGAAGGCGAAAAAACGTTGGGCACTTGGTACAGCAATCGAGGAATCCCAGGGATAAAAGAAACAGTTCGCTGTATGAATTGGGAAAATGGTTAATTAAATCCGAAAAATTGGTAGATTACAAAAATAAAGTGATACTACTTTGCTCGAAAAATGATCGAAAAACATTTTTAGTATTCAGACTTGCGTAGTTAAGCCGCGCTCACAATGTGTTCTCAAAATGACCACCATTGTTTCTTATGCAGGCTCTCGTCCTTTTCCGCATGGCTCTAACTATTATGTCGTGAGCTAGACTATCTCTTTAACTCTTTATTACCGTACTAAACAAGTTATTACTAGGTGTTACTTTTACCCTGTTAAATTGTATTATTGGAAGTTTGGTAGAATGGTTACGGAGGAAGTAGACAATTTTTCTTGAACATGAATCCGATATCAGCGAAGGACCGTCAAGAGCTTCTACAGCTGGAAAACCATTATTCATGAATAAGCTAAGAGAGTTCTTTCGGATATGGGACTTTTTGGGCCGACATATGGCACACATGTTTCAGTCTGCATAATTTCATGACTGTAAAACGCGAAGCTAAACATCAGATAAGAGCAAACGTCCAGTTTTACGTTTGAAAGTGAAAGCCCTGCACATAGCAAACTGAGTCAACTATTGATGGAAGTCGAGTTTGCACCGGTGAAAAAGTTTATTACTAGCGTTGATCGTGAAAGTTTCATACCAGTTACGTCTCTCGCTCTAGGTAGCTAGCGGACAGTCGGCACATGTGTGACATTAAACTGAAAGGGTTTGAATACCAGGTATATTTATCGTCCTCATGAAACGAAACGACTGTTATACGCGAGGACTCTTAAATAACCAGCTGCTACCGAACGGCTTCATGAAAGAAAAAACCCACCCACTCAACTATTCCGTGGTTGGCCAAGGTCGGGGTTTATATTCCATCGATGTTTTTATTAGACCGCTTGTTTCGATTGGGGATAACAGACACCATCAACAATAAATGCAGTTGAAATAGAATTCGGAGGCTAGTGAAATCATCATATTATTCGTAGTTCTTTCTGAACTCTAATCTTTAAAGCTTGTGGACATAAGACTTGACAAATTTGAATGTCCCCTCCTCCCTCATATTTTCTCTAATTTATGGGTAAAAACCTCCGACAGATGCAATTTTTCAAATTTCTTACTACAGAGAGTCACTACTTTAGCAAGCGAGTTCCATCGACACCAATATTGCTTTTTCAACAAGTAAACCGAATTGTTCATTGTAGATTTTGATTGTACGGCAAATTTTTTCGCAATTCACAATCCATCCAGTGACTCCAAAGATTTGCAAGTGATTGCACCAAATTTAAGATGAAGGTAGTGCTAATGACATAGCAATGCCTTCCAACGCTGCCTTCCTTGGTAATACCCTATTTTACCACATTTACGGTCAAAAGCATCACTTTTGGTTTATTATTCAACAATAAACTATTGTAATCGCTCTTGAAAAAAAAAATAAAAATAAATAACCCCCCCCTGAAAATTTCATTGTTTACGTTTCAAAAGGCGTAGAATCCAAATCTGCAATAAAAATTTTTCCGTCCGTCCGCCGTACGCCGTACGGACGATTTCTCCCAAACGGCTGGAGCAACAAAATCTGAAATTTTCAGGAAAAATTAATTTTGGTCCCACAACGCCCCAATTCTTTTTGCGAGCACTCTAACTCGCCTTTAAGTGCCCTTTAAGGGTTATCTAAGTTTTGTAAAATCCCGAAAAACCTCAAGGCGGCCTAAATTTGGACTCTTTTTGAAGAACTTTCGACGAGGAATCGAATGAGCCCTTCCCCAGGTCCGTAGGTCAAACCATTCTCGATCTATGGCCCGATTTATGGTGCCAACCTTTGCGTTATTTTGGTTTATTATTGTTTTTGTTTTGATTGCAGTAACCTAGTGATGTAGAGAACGTGGATACTGAAGTGAACTCCTAAAAGGGTTTATAGCCGATACACGGGTTGAATTATTCTAATAACCAAAAAAAAATTCAATTGGCTCGCGTTCATGATTTGAATTTCTACTAAGCTTTGGAGCGTGCATGTTTCACAGGTGACAGATTGATTATTGAATTTCAGGAGGCACACAAATATGATCAACTGATCAATCCAAATAGGTATTTAGGTTGAGAACAGATTTACGTGCTCTATGCATATCTCCTGAAATTCAATATCTCCTGAAATCGTAAAGGAACTTACTTATTTTGTACATAATTGTTTCCAATGAAGCTACATGTGGACTCTCGTAGATATTTTGATATCAGCGTTTGTTTCACACATTGGGACTAAGTACTAAAGATTGGTGTGCACCATGGGCGCCCGCAGGGAGGGGCCAGGGGGGGCCATTGCCCCTCCTGAGAATCGGGATAGTATGCATAAATTTTTGCCAGGTTTTAGTGTTTTGAAAAATTCAGTAGGTATGTCCAAAATTAGTAAATATCGGCAATTCCGCATAAGCGCCGGCATAAGGTCACGTTGACGAAAAACATGACTACATAAATAACCAAGCCCTAGTATTATTATAGCGAAAGAAACAACGTAATTGACAACAAAAAGAAGAATAAGCAAGACACAGAAGATCATGTCACACCTAAGTTCATTTTGAAGCAAATACATATTACTTTAAAACATTTTTGACTTTTACTTTTTTACCGCAAAGTTGCATACCCCCCAGACCCCCCGGTGGCCTTGCCCCCCCTGGGAAAATATTCTGCGGGCGCCCATGGTGTGTACGGAGTTATATTTAAGAAAAAAGTCGTTCCACTGCCCTTGAGACATCTAAAAGTCATAAGGTGTGGTGACATAGTGATCATCTGGAGGGACCTTGTGGTTAATATAGTTCCCAATTGATCCTACCATGCTGAAATATGAGTGGGAGGTCTTTTCATGGCACCCAGAATTACATTATAAGATGAGGAGGAATGAGGGGTCGCCTCATCAGTTCAGATAATAGAAAGTTTTTGGCAGAAAGTAACGGGCCCTTAAGGTCATCTAGGTGTGCCCAACTATGTCAGACGCTGAGGGAACGTTAGCAGCGGGCCCGTGAGACTGGCTTGTGTAACGTCACATGCTCTTCAACTGCAAAACCATCCATTTATGTAACACTACAGTCGTCTAAATCTGTATGAATCGCTTCCAAATGTTATTCTGTTTATAGATTGCTGTGTAGTTTTATAAAACAAAGGAGTTTCAAGCACCAGATGATGGATAAAACGAATGATCTGGTAGATGATAAAGTCTCTTGAAGTACATACCTGCCCACATTTCTCGGTTTGCCTCCATTTTTTATTCTTTACTCGAAAAGTTTAAAGTTGAGTATAGGTGAACCGCTCCGTAGCTAGGGAAGTGCCACTCGGTCAGTTTTCATCCCAAGAATATCGTTCATTACTTTTTGGAAAACTCTTAATATACCTCAACATATCAAGCTGTTAAACTCCCCGTTCAATCTCCTTCTATCCCGTAAAGCACGTATGTAATGAATTTTAAAGAATAATCGTAAGGGGTTGAGAGATAGGTAGGCACTAAAACATGAACTTCCTTAGTCACAAGAAACTTGTTCAGTTCGATACCTAACTAACTACAAAGCGCTGTATGCCGATATGATCCTTGGCCTCTCGAACACCTCCCCGCCACCGGGTGTGGTCTTTCGCCTGAGACCTCAACATCCTCAATACCTGGAGGTCCCTGAAGACCTCATCAAGCCATCAATTCCGAGGACAACCTCTTCCGAGCTCGTAGTACCATCTTCAGGTCAACAAGTACCATTGGCTGCGCCCACCCTTGATAAATCGGACTTGCTCTTCATGCTTTGGCAATACGTCAATTTCTGCATTTTGTTTAGTTCACCATTGACTGAGATTGTCTAGTTCCAAGTTTGACTTGGAAAAGGTTGAATTTGACTTGAAAATGCTATACATACTCGTAGATTGGTGATTCAAGTAGAAGGGTTGTTTTAAACCTCTGTGCAATAGTTTGCATCGTTTTTCACTAGCTGTTACCACCTCTCACTAACATCAATCATTATGAGAGGAACTGTTACAGCAAATCCTGACAAGTACAGAAACTGTATGAGTGTTCAGCATACTAGACGTCCGCAGGATGCAGGGCTGGCCCATCAAAGTCAACTTTTGAGAAGCCGCGACATCCAACGCCCGCCCGACGCCGCTCCCTTGTTTTCTTTTTACTCACCTGTTAGCAGGCGCAGGTGCTGATGAATGGGACCGGCGATAGCCGTCAATTAATCCGCCCAACCTCCCTCTATCTCTCTCCCTCCGTCATTATTTATTGCTCAGTCCTCTCACTCGCACCCGTCCAATACAGTTTTATCGGAGGTTCCCCCCTGTAATTAACGTCGGAAAGGAAAAGTGAAAGTGTTTCTCTGATATTTCCCGCGCTTGAATCAATCTCCATAATCCGTCCGCTGGGGGATTATAAAAGGGAGGATTTTTCGAGTTTCGTATTAGGTGGGTATTGGGCGCTGGTGACCGCCGCGATCCTTTTGAGCCACGGAATCAAAATATTATGGCGAGCTCGGAAAGCTGAATGATTGGAATTGAGCATTGTTTTGGGAAAACAGAGAGATCAGAAGAGGAACGAATAGAAACAAATAACGCTCGGTATATGATTTAGAGCACGAAACATCGACACGCATCGTCAAGTAGAAGAATTCCCTTTGAAATTCAATGCGACCCTGAATAAATAAAATATCAATGTACGATGTGGATGAATATACGAGTGTGTATCACAATATTACCAAACTGATAACAACAGTACAACAAGTTCAACTTTCTCGATTGTTGTCCGTTTTAATTATTCTGAATTGAGTAATAATTCATCCATACTTCCGTACTAATACTATATATTGCTTTTCCAAATCAGATTCGGAAATTTCCAAACCAATTTCAGAAATTTCCAAATCAATTTCAGAATTTTCCATCATCAATTTCAGACTTTTCCATTTCAATTTCAGAATTTTTCATTTCTACTTCAGAAACCGCTCCCACCCGGATATTGATCACATTCTGAAATAGAAATTCTGAAAAGGACAATTTCCGAATCTGACTTGGAAAAGCTATAGAAGAATGATTTGGTTTTATGTTGGTTTATATGTAAAATTTACCTCAAAAACTTGTCGAATCTTTTTTAAAACCCTTCCAATAATGGAAACTTACGTGTATCCAGAGTAATTTTGGCAATAAGATCTTTAGATCCATCCTCAAAGTGGAATAATAAAATAACGTTAAGTATCAATAGGTCAATATTTCGATTATATATTAAGTAGTGACCCATATATTTACAGTATCTACTCATTCAGGTCCGCAATGGCGTATGTCTAACACATTAACAAATTTTGTTTAAATCATTAAACTCAAATACGGGTGGAATCGGTAACAATGGAAATTGGTTAATTACGTACTGTGTACATTTCATGTAATACAAATTTATGACATATTTAGAAGAATTGATAATTGTGAATAATTATATACTTGTACATTTCACTTTCAAGTACTCGAATAGGGATTTATGACAAGATTTTATGACGGCAATACAAACTTTACAATAATGGTCGTCCTTACGTGCATTCACACCTTTCTTCAAAAAGTCAATTATAAGCCATGGATCGGGACAATAAGAATCTTTAGATCCATTGTCAACCTGTGGAATAATAAAAAAAGTGGAACATTTTCACTGGGGCCCCGTATCAATCCAGTTGATCCGTCTGTCAATATTTCCAGTTGCTAAAAATTGATTATGTCCATATTAATGTACTTGGTGCTCCAGCTTGGGTGTTGTAGATATTTGAAGATTTCTGGTCATCTACTCATTACAGGTCCGAATGGCCCCATATATAAAGTCTTAACACATTGAACAAATTTTTGTTTAAATCAAAAATTATCGAAGATCGAATCAAATAAATAATTATAACATTTACAAGTAAACATTGATTGCATTAGAATATGCTGGCCAATGGAACAAAGTAAGGCTTGCGATGGAGACGAAGAGCATAATCAATGATGTTTAAAAATACATTTAATCAACTGGTGGACTTAAGACAATGCAATTCAAAATAACAGAAACGGCGAACTTAAGTTATTAACACGTTGACTGCCATGTTCAGTAATTATGTACTCATATGATGATCCCATACCAATAACGTACAAGGGCTTTATAATATAATTAAACTTTCAACGGAATACATCCATGGAGATTATAAAATAAATGAACTTGCAAAGAGCGAAATTATGACTCGTCAATCGTTATTTCAAGGTAAGAAACACGGTTTTATGACACAGGTGCGTTATTGACACCGCGATACAAAATTGGTGATGTTTTTTCCGTCAAGAAGTAGTAGTAGTAGTCGTCCCTAAAAGCATTCACTACCTTTCTTCAAAGTCAATTATAAGCCATGGATCGAAGGCAATATGAATATATGCGCTTTGTGCAACCTGGGGGAGGAAGAGACAGTGGAACATTTTGTGGGGCCCCGTATAGACGGACGTACATCCAGAGATCCACACTGGATCGTGAGGAGGTAATCCAGTTGCTAAAAGGAAAGAACTGGGACGCTCTTGCTAGGTACTTGGTGGCAGCTTGGGAATGTTGAAGATTTCTGGTCTCTCACTGGAATTACAATGCTAGGTTTGAATCCCCATCATAAAGATCTTAAACCCCAAATTGAAGCAAAAATAAGTAGCAAAAAATTTTATGTAAAATTAGAGAACAATAAAGTAGCATAAGTATCGAAATAAGATAACAACAAGTACATAGCGATAGTGATGTTAATTTGAACAAAGTAAGGCCCAAGGAGCATAATAAAATTCAATGTATTTTTAGAAACAATGTAATCCACTTGCTTGGTAATGCAGATTTAAAATAACACTTAAAAACTTATATGGGTGAACTCCAGGCTCACACTAATCATACCGTAGCCGTAACATGCTCATTGTAGTGCTCGAAATATATCGAAGAAGTTGTATTATTAATTATTATTATCAACTCTGTATAAACTTGGCAAATACAGCATGGTGTCTATCTATCTTTCATTCACTACCTTTTAGAGCAGAGTTGGCACAGAGTCGTACACTTGTTCACTCCCTCGATTACGATGGTTTATCGCTGAAATAACAATCCAATCTCAATATTTTCCAACGGTAGCGCCCTTCCCTGGAAAAGAACTCCTTTCAGATAGGAAGAAAGAATATTATATCCATCGGATCTCCATTCTTCAAAGAGATCCCCTTCTCAGAATAAAATACGTATGTATGGATATCTCGAAAACCCAGTGCATCGCTTATAATGTGCTTATACGGCAAAATCCAGCAGGTAGGCCACCTATATTGAAACCTTTGCAGTCTTCCATCCCCGTAAAAACTCCTTCCTCCAAGTAAATACAGACTTCCATTCAAACACGTCTTCTCCGTTCGAACACATTTATCAGTCGTAACCCTCTCCAAACGCTCCTCCCACTTTTCGCGGATCCTGGCTCTCGGTTTCCTCGAACCCTGTTCATAATTCTATTTTCATTACTCGCTCCCTCCAGCTGAAATCCTTCTTTCCCGATGTCTTTCGCGGACTGAGTCAATATAGATTAAGCCGTTCGTCCATTTATTTACTGCTCGGCGTTTCCATCGAACGCCGCTCTATGGGTTTTCCTTTCGAGCATTGTCGTTTTTTTAGGGTCCTCCGCATTCGTTCCAAGCGATTTCCTCCATCTATTCCAGCCACCATCTGTCTCTGCACGGGTGTTTTAAACCCGGCCTCGATTTATGAATGGTGTATGTTGTGGAGTTTGTCTAATAATTAACTGCTATCTAACTCAAGCTGCTACGTCTACAGGAGAATTGATTATTTGAAGCTCTTGTGGGTAAATTTTCGGAATTCTAGTGTTTTTAGAAAATTTGCTTAGAAAATGAATCAATTGCAACGCCCTCAAACATTTAAAAATGAAAATTAACGAAAAGTATCTTCATGGAAATCCGTTTAGAGTCACATAGAAATGATTCCTAGATTCTAACGACTTTGGTTTATAATTTTTAATAATGAAGCTTTCAATTAAAAAATTGTTAGTTTACCTTTCAAAACATGTAGATTTCTGAAATCAAATTAAAAAATGTATCTAAAGAATCCGCACATCTGGAATTTGGTTTAGTTATGTTTGCGATGAGCTTAGGTAATGTACCACAGACTAGGTAAGCTTTGTGTAATTATTTACAGCTTTTGCAGGGATCATTGTAAAACATGTAATTACAAATATTTTAAGACCTCGAACGCCTAATTCTACTGAGCGACTCGGAAGAAATCGCGTTTTCAAGATTTGCGGACGTTATCCGCCCTACAAACAAAACGGACGCTCATACCGGCTTTCCGCAGGGTCCGTTTCGTTATTTACTTTATTAAGAAGAGAATCATAACACGTACGGTTAATTTGATCGATTGGAATCGAACATATAGTCAAAAAACCATGTTTAGGTCATAAAAAATCATACTGCTATAGCAACCAAAACCGTTCATTTTTGGAGGAGCTGACCTGGCAGGCCTTTTTTATTCGTTAAAGGAAGCAACCACACCAAGTATGAACCAAATTAGAGGGGGGTCGGTACATTTCGAGATCGTCTGGGTATGGAATGACCCATTGACAAATTATGACATACGGGTAGGTAATTTGACAGAAAAGTGATATTTTCCCAGGGGGCCCAGACGTAACGGCGCAATAGTTATACTGTACCCGCACGACTGATTGGCTTTGTTGGGTAGCTGCAGGTGCGCCGTGCAATAGTCGAGACTCCGAAAAACCTCAAATAATTTAGGTCTCATTTCCATTTTCTCAAAAACGGTTTGAAACACAGTGAAAAGGGGTGATGGGGGTGCACTAACAATATCTCCATCAAAAAGTATGGTGTCTTTTTTTCATTCATCACGTTTTAATCTTGAATCCATCGTACCTAAGTCTTCATTAATTTCAAATTGAAAATGATCCGAAGGTCATGAAACTTATAGGGGGCCATCTACACATCAAACCGAACAATCCGTGAATATTTCATCGAAATTGGTCAAGAACTTCCGGAGTTGTGCGCGTAACGAGGATTTCACGTTTGCGCATGCGCAGAGGCTACTATTGATCCGGGGGCCATGAAATCTATAGGGGACCATCTACACCCCAACCCGCACAATCTCTGAAAATTTCATCAAAATCGGTCTATAACTTCGTGTAGTTTTGAACGTAACAAGGATTTGCTGACAGACAGACACACACACAGACAGACACGGAACCAAAATTGTTAAAAAAAGGTCTAAAACGCAAAATGCGAGTGGAATTTTTGATTTTGGAGACAAAAAAATTTTCAGATTCCGAAAGTGAAAACAATGCTTCCACTACCTTGGTAGACTCGGAAGCAATTATAATAAACCAAATCTGTTCACCATTCTTTCAGAACTCCATTCATGCAACATTGATTATTTTAGGAACCTTCTTAGAAGCCGTTTGATGACGTATTTTTTACATTGTAATCGGGCCGTCAAGAAATAAATTATTTCGGACGATTAGCTTTCATGCGGTCAATCGGTTACGTTGAATATGTTCGCCCGTCAACTCATCAGATCTATAAAACGACGGCCTCTTGCTACCCGAGGCATCAGAAAAACCGCAATACGGAGGCAGAGAAAAAGCTCAGAAAATCTCCACTGCTGGAAATGTGCTAGTTCCGTTGAGTCTTCTGACCACAACCTTTGTCCAGCCGGCTCAATTTATTTCCACATCTAAATCCCGGCTCCGAATGATTGGTTTCTTGCCGAGCGAGTTGTTTACTTTTGAGGTCTACCTAAAGTTCTCTCCCGTTGATGAAGCGTTTGGTCCCATTCCAAGCCGCATCCTCCGCCTTTATCAACAACACGATCCAACGCCGATCGATAGCACGATGGCTTAGGTGAAAGTATTCCCTGATCCTCGAGACTTACCGTCTTATTCATTAGACACGTTATACGTTGACCAGAACGTGATTTCTACATGAAAAAGTCGTATTTCTTCCGAGTATATTTGGTTTGTGGACGCTGTTTGCTTTGTTATTTTCATTAATAAGAAACCGTTTATAATCGACCAATAAAAAAAAAGTTAACCACTTTGTTTCACGTTTCAAGATGTATATGTCATAGTCAGTGAGTGTGTTGCAAACAGTATTTATAATGACTAAGCATTCTATCTAATGACTGGTCGTTTTAGCCAATGTGTATATTTTTTTCATTTTTTTCAACTGCTTGCACACAGTAACCAGGCGTTAAGTATAATGGCCACTTCGTCATAGGAAATGTATGAAATTTATTCCAAAGAACGAACCATTCCTTCAATACTAATTACGTAATAAACACTTAAAAAACGCTTGAAAAGAAAAATACTTGTACACTCTAGTAAGCTTCTTTTGATCTAACGTTTCCCTGTTGATGTAAACATGAACGAACACGATTGGACAGGAACCGGAGAGCAGTGAATGGACGTATTTTACGCATTGCTTCATTATAATATAACTCTACTTTATAGAAATACTAGTCATTGTGTGAAATAGGTAGCATTTCACACATTGACTACATCATATATAATCCCCAACAATATACATTGCTGGGCCAATTCTAATGAATCTTGGATTCAAAATCACACTCGGGCTATAGTTGATACTTACTTTTTGGCATGCCTCTCAGCCAATCCTAATGGGCGAAATCAAATCTCTGGAATTTCAAGCAATTTTTCAACATTTATATTTGATATAAATGTCAAAAACTAACGAAAAAACAGTGATATTTTCATGATCTTTATACACAGACCTCCTTTCAAAGAATCGAATGAGCCAACCCGGCCGCATACGATCAACCGTTCACTCTGCTCGTCCTTATCGTTTTGTATACAGTTTTTACGTGACCTTATACTATTTACTCATGCACAAAGGAGTACTGGATTCTTCAGGTACTGGGGAGTATTGAGGTTCAGGTTATCAGGTCTATTTCAAGACAGTGGAAGCTCTTTTCTTTTTTTTTTTTCTGGGTTTTCTGGTTTAAGATGCGGATTTTATTCTGGTATTTTACTGCTGGGACAATTAGGGTCCGTTTTAGAACGTTTAGCTCGCTACCATGTAATACTTGAAAGGAATTGTTATATCAATTCTACCTTTACTTGATTACGATTTCTTGATATTATTCCCTTTTTTCACCTTATTAATTACTAAGGTTATTTTATATACAGATATATAGGGTTCAAGAAATAATTATACGCAAGATTTTGGAAATAAATATAGTTATTTATTCAATAAATGTATTTATTGCTCCAAAAATTACTACGGGGCACATATTAACCACGATGTGGAAAAGGTTTTGGTATTCCTTTAATATTTTTATTTTTATAAAATAGCACCTCAGGTGGTATTGGGTAAGGAGTTCGGTTAATAGGATGGATCTGGGATATTAATTTCAATTTGATTTAAATACAGAAATTGAAGGAACGGATTACCTGGTCGGATGAGAGCTGGGTAGAAAGTGGTGAGGAGAGGGGCTTGTCGCAAGTTTTCGTTATCTCTCCTTCCCCCCCAGTCACTCCTCGCTTCTCCTCTCGCGATTGTTCCGTTGATAGCCCATAGATGGTGTCGGCTATCACAAGCTCTTGAAATTTGACAGGCATAAGAACGTCAACGTAAATGAGATTGTGCTTGGACATAGTAACAACCGATTAGTAACATGTAAGTATCACCTCAGCTAATACAATTCCAATGGAATTTAGTTTCAAGAGTTTCTTTTGAAATGGAGTTTTTCAAGTCTTAAGGTAAGTGTTCTATTCTGCTTCGTTAAATTTGGGTTGTTCACTATAGATACTGACATTTTATGTTCGTAATTCCACTTGTCCACTACAAAAAAGAAGTACAAACTAGTACGTAACGAAGAACTATAGCGACTATTTTCTGCCCTAACCAACCTAGAATGCAGAATTTGAATAATAGCATGATGGTTTGAGGTTCCAACGTAACATGCTAAAGGATCGAGGACACAACTTCGAAATACAGTAAATGTCGAAATCAGTTAGTGTTGTGTACAGAATGGCTAGTAATGTTAGAGTCATCCAACTACCTTTGCATATTTACAAGTATAGTTGTATAACAAGGTGAGGAGATCAGATATCAGCTAATAGCCCTTACGGTTGATTTGGTTTCTAATCGGGATAACGTGATAAAATATAAATTGGTCTCTTTTTATAGCATCTAGAATGGACAAAACAAAATACGGAGGCGCGAGGCGACGAGCTTATACAAGGTGTCCTAGTAGTTACGCACAATCCGACTCCTACGTGTTGTACAACTCATTTCCGAACAAATATGCCACCAAGCAAGTTTTCGCCGGTTTTTTTGTGTTTTCGATCTTATGTCATTAAAACTCTCATAACTCCCTAAATTTAGAGACAGCTCATATTTGAAGACCGTTAAATTTTCTACTTATCTGATGTCAGAAAACATTTTTTTAGTTGCATTGAAGATGTGCTATTGCTGCGCAAAATGGCAGTTTTGTCAAAATCTTGAAATCGCCTCTTTTTCATCTCGCCTGGAAACCCCATTAATGCTTGACGCAGAACTGTGCACGCCTGGTAAAACGTGCTCCAAAATCTCAGCTTTCCAACGGTGTAGTCATTTGGGTTTTTAAAAATATTTTTAGTTGAGGAAATGGTGTTTAACTGCAGCAAAACGTGTGTTTTCTGTAAAATTGAGGTTTTTCCCAGAGACTCGACGAAAAAAGGTTGGAGGCGGGATATTCGTGACTTTTCTGGCTGAATTGATTGGTGACAACGCCAGACCTCTCAAGTGACGATTCAAGTCAGTTTTGTCGGATATATAAAATCGTTCGTTTGTGAACAGCGTCTATGGCATTTCTAAGCTGTCCGGCCAAAGTCAAGATAATTGAAGAGCCGAGATACGGCTATTGTTTGTGTTCATTAACGACTGATTTTGATGAGTCATCTCTTTCCAACAGTGTCATCAAATTTAAGCTATCACCAAAATTGAGGGAGTTATGACAGTTTTAATGACATAAGACAGAGAACACAAAAAAAAATCTTAAATCGCGTATAACTCGGAAACGAGGCCTCTGGCAAAAAATTGCTTCGAGGCATTTTTTGTTCGGCAATGAGTTGTACAACACGTAGGAATTGGATTGCGCATAACTCCTGCGACACCGTGTCTAACTAAAAAAAACCTTATGTTTGAAACTTGGGAACGCTACGGAGGAGGCATTGCCTTGGTCAGGCGCGAGGATATGCAATGACCCGCACGACTCCCAGGTCTTGAAGGAGGGGTTGCTTTGTGCGCCGTGTATCATTAACCGCAATCTGATTTGACTGTAGTATTGGGCGTCACAATGTTATCCAGTTGTAGAACAATGGTAAGATATTGGGGTTTAAATAGAGTTCATATAAAGAGTTAGAGTTTAAACAAGATTGTTGAGATTTAAATTGAAAAATAAATATTTAAAAATGAAAATGAATGTAATGAATGAAAACGTTCGTTTGTGAACAGCGTCCACGGCATTCCTAAGCTGTCCAGCCAAGATCAGGATAATTGAAGAGAGACGGCTATTGTTTTTGTTCATTTATGATTGATAGCGATGAGTTGCTTTCAGTTGAGTAGCTGTACCACAAGTGAGATGACATGATTTTTGTGCGCGGTTTTGCCAATGGTAAAGCTTCTGAAGCCGCAAAGGAGTCACACTCCCCCTGTGTACAACTCACCCCCTTGCGAACAATTCGGAAAAAATATTGGTAGATAATATTGTTGATTTCACTGATCCTTTTTTTATCTACTAAACCTTTTTTTTGTCACTAAGGTATTGGTTATTACTATCAGCTATGTTCAATGGCCATAGCGCACCATGATGATTGGGAATATGCAATAGGGAAACCACGCTGAAGGAAATACAGCGAGGAAAGAGACGAAACGGAAGAGTTGGTAATGATACGGAAGCCTGATTTGATGAAGGTCCATAGTGTCAGCAAAAAGATGAAAGCAACTCATCGCAATTAATCGGAAATGGACACAAACAATAGCCGTTTCTCGGCTCATCGATTATATTGACTTTGGCCGGACGGCTTAGAAATACCTTAGACGCTGTTCACAAACGCACGGGTTTTTGCATCTGACAAAACTAACTTAAATCGTCACTTGAGAGGTCTGGCGTTGACACCATTCGATTCAGCGAGAAAAGTTACGAATATCCCGCCTCCAACCTTTTTTCGTCGAGGCTTTTGGAAAAACCTCAATTTTAACAGAATACACACGTTTTCTGCAGTTAAACACCATTTCCTTAACTAAAAATATTTTTTAAAACCAAAATGACTACACCGTTGGAAAGCTGACATTTTGGCGCACGTTTTACCAGGCCTGTATGATCTCTATATGTATGCCTCTAATACCTCCTCCCGCCTTCGAAAGGAAGGGCGATGGACGGTTCAAGAGGTATAACGTAGGTAAGGAGAGTATGATTGAAATTCAAACCAACCGGTCAATCTCAAAGCGTCTGAGATCAAAGAGACTGAATGTTTGCATCCAGCCCTTTCTGAAAATAACGAATACCGCTCAGTGTGGCCGGCCATTCACGACCACCCCAAGATGCCAACGCCGTAAACCAAACGGGCAAACTCAGATGGAGGTAAAATTCTATCTGCTCTGGTCCAAATAGAAGGGTGCGGAGTGATTGTGAATGGAGAACACTGTAGTTGGGCAGTGCACTGCCTCTTCAGAAGGTGTTGGGTTTGGACTGGGGCCTCTTTGATCTCTTTGATGGTGCCCACTTTGAGAATAACAGCTCAGTTTGATACTAACGGGCTACTTTATATATTTCAGATAGACATACATATATATTCTCAAATATGGCAGGAGGAGGATTGGTACTGCTAGGAGTGATTATCTGTGAGCGTTCCAGGAGGAGGTTTGATGTGACGGGGTCGGAGAATGGCCGAAGACGAAAGTCGGTTAACCCGGGGGACTCCCAAAAAAGGAAAGGTCTCTCAAGGCTCAAAGAATAAATGGGCTAAGTCCACCCCCAGGAAGCGGGCAGCCAAGAAAAGCGGTTGACAGTTGTTGTCGGGCCTTCGACCATTCTAGGCCTAGGGTGCTTTGGACGGGAGCAACTCAGCTCGTCTGGACTGTTTGCAGTACAACTGTACCCACACTGGTACCAAGGAACGAGGGAGCCCCAGCAGTCACTGTAGCACCGCTGCAAGGCAAATCACCACCGTCAGAGGTTGGATTCGTGGTATCAGTGAACTAGCTGGGAAGTAGATGGCAGTGACCGATCCACATGTAGTGAGTCGTGCCGCCCCTTGGACAGAAGAAGCAAGTCAGTTAACCTGGGGGCCTCTCAAAAAGCAACTTGAATAAATTTTCCCACGGCTCAGAAAGCGCGTGAATGTTCTCTAAATGGAATGGTTCAAAAATGGAACGGTTCTCGTGAAAAGACTTGGAGCGCTCATCATTTGGCGTGGTCGTGAACGGTTTAATTGGCAGCGTAACCCGAGTAAGGTATCACGACTTTCATACTGCAAGAGCCTAACACATTTCGAGAGATGTTGGCGAAGAAGAACTTGCCTTTCCAATTATCACGGTTTATAACTAAAAATAATAAACCAGAAAACGATTAATGAGCCGCGAACCAACAAATGAATAAATTAGAATTGATGAAGAAACTTTCCCCTCCGTTTGTGAAACTGGAGGTAATATCAGAGTAAGATATTACAAACTCTGACTTGAAAGGTCGCATCTCATTTTATTGGTCTTCAACCTGAAAACTCATCACGTCTTCAAGAAAGTGGATCTCGACTCTTTTGTGGCCCGGCCCCGCTTTTTGTTAACAGGCCTTCTTACAACAAGTACAAAGGGCCCGAGAGCCCCTGATCCTAATAAATTGCTCCTTGTACTGTAACGAAGCTTGTCTTGCATGTTAATCCCCTTAAGCTGACTGTCTTCGGGATTACTCCGCCCCCCAGGAAGAGGATGCTGGCGGAGGAGGGAGTACACCAAAATCCCCTTGATCCTGATGATCATCCATCGAATTAGAACAGCCCCGGCACAAAGGTCTTATTTTTTACGTTCTGTTCCTCGAACAAAAAGAGGATTTTTTATTTTTAAGATCTTTTTTGGGGTGCAGCTCTTCTCTTCATTTTCTTTCAACGATTTTCCTTTTTTTTTTGTCGTACAACCGCATCTAAATCTCGGCGAAAGAGGGAGAGAAGGAAAACTCCATTTTTCCCGTCTTTTCCCGAGGTTTTCCGTCCCGCGGGCCTCTTTCCCGGCGTTTTGTCGTACCCTGGCAAGTCGGCGGTGGTGGGGGGGCAGTGGGAAAAACGGCCTTTGTGAAGAAGGCTCTTCAAACACTCATAAAGTTTTATCTGCTCGGTGGATCTGGTACTTTGATGGGCCGAGATCCCCCTTTCACCGCGACCTCGAGGGCCCGGAAACAGACGGCAAGGACCGCCCGTTTTCAATAAGACTCCCGATTTTCGAGAAGAATATTCCACCGGATGGGAGCGGCCATCCAGCGAATTAAATAAGGAACATCAAAACATTCCTTAAAAGTTCACTCATGCAGCATAATTTTATGAACGAATTTTTGAAAAGCTTCTTCTCATATTACGTTGAATTGTACTAAGACTTGAGCAGGTTTCTTTTGTTCGCAAAAATATTTTTAAATAAACATTTCATGGTAAATTTTTGTATTCTAAATAAAATAAAGCCATGTTAAAAAATTACCTAGTTGAAGTTTTGAAGAAAAATTTCCTCGAGAGGAAAAACAATAGATCATGGACATGTTCATTGTTGGAGGTGTTATTAGAAAATTAAAACGATAAAATAAATAAAATACACACCTGATATTTTATGAAAAAAGTATTGGCGCTGAACATTAATGAGCGAAATTTGGAAATAATTAGCAGTCACGTTAGCAATACTCAATAATGGTTTATGGTAAGAAAAATATGAGATAAAATGCCTTGTTTCCGTACGATCTATATATTGTGTGAATACAGCATCAGTGACTGTATCATTTAGGGTTGTACAGATAGCTGGATCACTATTCAACTCTAAATTGAATGTTTCACGCATGAAAGTTACCAATTCTGCAGCATTTGTGGTCTTCAAATTCACATTCAGATCACTCAATGTATTTCCAATTCATCAATGTACCTTCTAGTAAAAAGTCAGGACTATGACGTCTTCTTCTTCGCGCGTCAGACTCTCTCCATTACCAACTTTGGTAAGGATCCTAGAGAATGTAACGTCAGCTTGATGCATAACTCGAACGAGAGGGTAGTCTTCTAAAGATTGTCATACAATTTCTTAGGCGAAGTTTGCTCTATTCCTGTGATGTATTGGTGACACACGGGTGTTAACAGGATTAAATCAACAAAAAAGACCATTTTCATCACAGGGAATGGCATATCGTGGTAGCAGAGAACGTGGTGGAGACGATGGTTTATATTTTAAACTAAACCAGAGCCTATCATACCACAATATTCTATGAACACAATACGCACATTACTGAGTGCTGTACAAGATTGATTGGGAGCTTCAACTAATAGACCAGTTTCTATTCTGGAATCAACGATACGAAAGGCTGAGTTCTCTTTCGTGTAAATGAACGCGGATCACACATTGTTGTACGTGTCAATCAATAGAAACGTGCAAATCATTAGAAAGACAACGGTTTATTTTATAGAAAAGTGAACCTCATTGACTTCCACCCAGCCTTCACTTTTCGTGTTAATAATAATTCAGAGTGACTACTGAGCGTTGCATTTTATGTGAAGAAAAAAAAGAGTCACGAAAAATTCCTTAACTCCCGACAAAAGGCGTACCTATCCATTTCAAAATTGCTATATTCGTACACTAACTGAAATATTACGGGAAAATTGATTCTTTATTTTGGTTTATTATTCAATAATAAACCATTGTAATCGCTCTTGGAAAAAAAAGTCTAAACCCCTCCTGAAATTTCATGGTTTACGTTTCAAAGGGTGTAGAATCCAAATCTGTAATGAAAATTTTTCCGTCCGTTCGCCGTACGCAGTACGCACGATTTCTCCCAAACGGCTGGAGCAAAAATCTGAAATTTTCAGGAAAAATCCATATTGGTACAACAACGCCCCAATTCTTGAGCATTCGATGACGAATTTAGTTTGGTTTTTCAGGTATTTATAAATGTTTTTATTTACCTGATGATATAAAAACTCTGTAATGATTGCATCATTCACGAATGTGTTTGAATATAATGTTAACAATTTGATATCGTCATTAGATGCCTGAATAAGTGATGAAAGACTGAACACAGGATTTGGCTTATCTCGCATTTCTCCAGAATAACAAATCCTGCAAATGGGGCGAAGGCTCAAAGAAAACTTGATGAATGTTCACGTGAAAGTAGAACGTTTCAGGCATTTGAATAAAATTCTTTGTATCCCCTTCGTTTCATGCCTTTTTTTTCCCTCCCCGGACCCGAAATAAAAGGAAGATAAGAAGATAAGGGGAAAGGGAGACTCACGAAGGGAGTGTAAAGTGGACGTTTTTTTCCCCCTTCTCTTCTTCAGTAGGGTTAAATCTACGCATTTCGAGGAAAAGCTTTTATCTGGGCCGCCGTAATGATTCCGCCTCTTTGATTGAGCAAACTGTTGATCACGTCCATTACTCTCGAGGAATCAGATTGAGGGGCGGGAAAGCTGATGGTGTTTTTACCAATCAACGAGACACTTGGATTTCGTTTTCCTCGTTCTTGGAAATTATTTGACCGAATGATGAATCTGTTTTTGAGGCTCCCTGAACGAATCTAATTGGACATACACTGAGGAAGAACTGTCATTTAGCCCGACCACAGCAAGTTTTTGTGAAAAAAAAATCAAGAAACGTTGTTAGGACAAGAGATATTGGATTGAGTTACACCATGTTTATTTAGCAGGGTAGGACCAGAAATGCTTGAACAATCTTTATTTTCGTGTTGTCATGATGTCCAACACCTTCATCCATCACCACATCACTGTACGAGTACAATTGAGTCGTGCAAAAGCAAAATGCTGCAACAAACAATCACTTCAATTTTCAGGAAACATGAAAATCTGCTGCTCAACCTCCAGATGTGATTCAACAATGTTTTTCACTTTAACTGGTCCGGGGTGAGGTAAATAGGTAGGCTGTGGACGATTTTGCAGAACAACCGAATTCATCATCAGGAAATTTATTAATTAGAATATGGCGCCTCAAACAAAACGAAACTAAGTCCACTCATGTGATTTCACTAACAACAAAAATAGCACACTCCCATATTCTAACTTAGCTAAGTACTAAGGAATGACCTTAGACGCGAAGCTGAAGTGGAAAGAACATGTCAGGAAGAAAAAGGAAGAGCTATCAATTAGATTCAGAAAGCTTTATTGGCTGTTGAGCCAAAATTACGTACTTAGTTTACACAATAAATTGCTGTTATACTAAACAAAATTTACGCCTATCTGGACTTATGGTATTCTGGTATGGGTATGCACAGCTAAAAGTGACATGAAAATTGTTCACACATTCCAAAATAAGGTACTAAGGAGTATTGTGAATGCTTCATGGTACATTCGTGATGATGACCTCCACAGGGACCTCAAAATCGAAAGAGTCAGCGATGTCACTGAAAGAACTACGAAAGTGGCTTCTAGCACAAACCAACCCAGAAACCAAAAAGCTTCTCGACAACTCCCAAGTAAACCGACGCCTGGAGAGGACCAAGCCATTGGACCTTGGATGCTGATGTGAAGCTGAAATGTGGTGTATTGTCAATGGACTAACACTCATAGAATTATTGCGGAATTTAAGTTATGTAAATATCTAGATATTTGCCTGTACATAACCTCAGATGTAACTAGTTAATATATTAACAAATAAACGCTCTGTTAAAAAAATAAATGAATGAATACAATTTAAAAAAAAAAAGAAAATTAGGAATTTGTGGGTTTGGAGCTTTTTGGAACAACATCTAATAGATTAGGAGCACTGTGCAACAGCAGCAAGTTAGGCACGACTGATACAAAAGGCTCAATTTGAAGACCGATCAGGTTTAAGGATAAAAAAACCAATTTATTCGAAATCATACGTACTAAAAACTGGAGACTGCACTTCAAAAAACGGAACCTAAACTATTGAAATGGGGACAAAAATACTTGTCCGTCATTCAAGAAACACCTTGAACCTATATGGTCCAGTCATCTGGTGCCAAAATCGGATGGTAGCTTGCGAAAATCCCCAACTTTCCGCAAATTTGCTGGGTTGTTTCTTACCCTCCAGGGGTGCTACACCTCATTTTGTGGACAAATTAACCTTGTGCTAACTTCAGGGGGGCCGAAAAACAGCGATTTTTTCGGCCTTTTTTCGGTTTTTCCGCTATAACTCGAAAACTACGCATCCTAGCGAGAAAGCCTAACTATTATAAAATAAAGTACACAAAATTTTCTACAAAATGATCTACTCACACTTTATTTTTGATCAAGTCGTGGAGTGAGTATCAACTTACCAATTAATAAACTGAACGCATAAACCGAAGTACCGTGCACAATATCAATGTGCAACAACATTAACATTTGTTGTATTATCAAATACTTGTGAATATTGTAAATACATCAACATTTTATTCCTTGCTAATACTTTTTATAACTGTAAGACTCAACAACAATAATAACTTTTTGTCAATAAAAAGTGTCATTTTCTTAATCCCTACATTTTTGGCAGATTTCTGCTCATTTTTGCCATTTTGGGCAAATTTGCCAATCTTTGAGCCCTTTTATCTCGACGATTTCTTCATAAAAAATAATGTGTGAGTAGACCATTTTGTAGAAAATTTTGTCTACTTTATTTTATAATAGGGTGGCTTCCTCGCTAGGATGCGTAGTTTTCGAGTTATAGCAAAAAACTGAAAAAAGTCAGAAAAAATCGCGGTTTTTCGGCCATCCTGATGTTAGCACAAGGTTAATTTGTCCGCAAAATGAGGTTTAGTACCCCTGGGGGGGTAGAAACAACTCAGAAAATTTTCGGAAAGTTGGGAAATTTTGCAAGCCCAAACCACCAGATGACTGGACTAAAACTGCAATTTTGGCAGGTTTGACGACAGGGAATGAACAACAATTCGGTGTGCACTGGTGAGAACCTGCTTATAAGTGCCATCTTACAAATATCTATGATCTACATAATTGCTGTCATTTATGCTCCGTGGGATCTACCCAGTGTGTACGGGAGTGGAGACTGCAATGTCAAACGCATTTATCCAGGCTATGTATTGTTTTGTGTATGCATTAATGAACAAATTGCAGTAATATACCTAACTTGTGCTGTACATATTGTTGGTAGAACCAGCTAGAAGGTTAATCTCAACCTGCAGTAACTCGGCAAGCAACAAACATCGTGAGCCATAGAAAATCGATGGAGATTCAGCTCTAAACAAAACGGCCATTCACATTCTCCTGCTGTTATCGGAGGTAGCAGCTGAAACTCTTCTAAATAAGGTATTCGAGATACGGCGAATGATTTGAAAGATTTACTCAGTTAACAGTGGAAGCATTCTTCCTTGCTGGAAAGTTCAGTTTCTGGATGTGCTATCAGCGCTTGGGGAGGTGGAGGGTACGTGTATTCTGGACAGGCATCCGAAGAAAGTTGAGAGTCAAGTAACCTGGTGATCACTATCAGGCAGCACTAGAGGCTGTTTCTGTCATCTCGGTAACGTCATAGCTTATCTGGAGTTGCCTCAGCTAACTCAGTCAACAAACTGCTATTAATCTTTGCACCGAGTCATAAAGGAATTAAGAGCAATAAGGAAGGTGATCGCCTAGCGAACAATGGATCAGATTTCAATCCAGTAATCTGAGATTCAATTAGGGGTTACCAACATTTTAAAACTCAACAGAATCGAAAATGGGGAGACCAGAAAAGAACAATCAGCTGTCACAATTCTTTCCTTCGTCCTTTACCGTCTTAAGGAAACCCGCAAATGCACTATTGTCGATCAGGTTGGAATACCTTCTCAAACTACTGGGAAACTCTCTCTGACCGCTTCCTTAAGAGGCAGTGCCTTATCAAAATCGGTAAGACCATGACAATGGAACGCTGGCTCTGGTGCAAAAAGGCAGAATCAGCAGAACTCCTACTTAACATACTCTGTAGATGTCCTGCTGGTAGGATGTTGGTGGCAGAAGTTGAGCGGACCCCAGCTCACGGGATCTACCCAGTGAGCACTAGAGTAGAGACTGCATTATCACACACTTGTATCCAGATTATATATTGTTTTTTATTTGTATACATGAAAAAAATGTTCTACCACGTTGTTACACATAACTTGTGCTATACATAGTATTAGTAGTAGTGCCTCGGCAAGTAACGAATATTCAAAATAATGAAGTACAACATCATGAGCAGTGTTTTGATGGAAATTCAGCTCTGAACACAACGGGCTATTTACATGTCTTCGACTATAATCTTGAATATTTGCAAAGGCAAGTACCAGAACTGGGGCAGATAGGCATTAGAGTTACGGCGCCTAATAAAGATGTAATTTACTCTCAACTGAAAAGGTGGAGGGAGCGGAAAAAGCTGGATTTGCCTTTCGCGACTACAATCTTCAGTTGAAAATCAGAAGAAGAAAAGAAAGAGTAGCGAAGGCGGTGGTGGGGGGGAGAAAGCGCGGATTAAGAGGTCCCGAGGATTCATTTGGTTCGGAAGTTACCTTCACTTTTCTCTGTCCCCGAGGGCCGCAATCGTCTCCAGTAATTTTTTCGACTCCCTTAAGTCACCCGCTTACCAGCACCCCTCCCTTACCCCATCTCTTACCGGCCCACTATCAACGCCAACCTGACTTTTCAGACCTCCAGAGTCGTCCAATCATCTCCAGAACGGGCCTGATTATAATTCTATACACGCTCTCTCCCCCGGGAAGGAATTTTCCGCCCATCTCAAAAGAAAAACTCTTTCAGGAATTTAATTTCCAGATTAATTAAGCATCGCGATCCCGTGGAAAACTCTTCTTTCTGTTCTTTCATCGCCCTCCTCAATCACGGTTGACCCACTTTTATATACTTGAATTATTACGCTTCCTCGTTGAGACCGTCCTATGTAATATAATCACCTTTTTCGATCGCATACAAAATTACCAACTATATCACAGAATAAAAACCACAATTATGTAGACTATTCCATTAGCTTGAGCCACAATTTAACGGGGTTACCACTGATGACTTCACTCGAAATGGTAAGAATTGTTATGTGGTCAGTTAAAATGTAACATCGTAATTTTCAAGTTTCTAAGCTAAGCAAGGAAAATTCTCCTTGGAAAAATACCGTATCTTTTCTGTTTTCCTATTGAAATTAAAGGCTCACTTACTGGTTTGAGCGATTTTCAACGTTCACCAACTCGATGTACTCACCTAGAAACGTAGAAATGAACAGTTAATAACATTTAAATAAACATTGAAATGTTGAAATGTAATTTTATAATCGTCATTGAATTCAGCTAAATTGATTATTTAGCGAATATAGGTAGGCACTAAAATACTGTTTGGTTGCTATACTTAAGATGTAGATGAGAGTCATATAGCAGTGGTTCTCAAACTGTGGGACGCGACCCCGAGAGATGGGGGAGGGGGGAGGGGTCGAATGGCGTGCAAGGGGGGCGCGTTGTATTAGGAAATAAATTTTCTTGGTAACAATTAGTTTCATCTTTTTCCAAACAAACGACAGAGAGATACTCCAAAGGCGAAAACGAAGAGGTATGATGAGAACTATTTATCGGTATGCTTCTCAAAAACTACAATCAACGGTGAGGAACGTCCGCAGTGTGTAGTTTGTTTTACGATTTTAGCTGCCGATGGCATGAAACCTAACAAGTTAAAGATACATCTTGAGACCAAACATCCTGAATTAACCAAAATATTTTTTGGTCAGGAAACTAAATGTTTCATCATCTACCCAGAAGAACTTTGTTAGAACGACGAATGTGACGTCTAAGGCCCTTTTAGCCTCTTACCTGATTTCTCACAGAATTGCTAAGGGAACGCGACAATTGCTGGAGGGAGTGCGTGTAGAATTTGACACGTTGAGCACCAAAATAATGTGTGAAGAATGTGAGAGAGGTTTCATCAAGTTTGACAACTCCCAACCACACTCATTCGAGCTGCCGGTTTCTGTCTGCCTGCAGTTGAACTGCTGTCAATCTACACATCAACCGAACGACATGGAAAAGTAGCTATCTCAACTGCGCATTTATCTGTCGCCTTCTGTTAACAGACCGTCAAACTTGGGACGAACCTCGCATTCAGCTCAATGGAAGGGGCAACTATATCATTCCATCACCTCACCTTCCCATATTGCATCTGTGATCCAACTATTTTCCCTTACCCTTACAGAGTCAAACAGTATGGAAGAAATGATCCTGAAACTTCTATCCCTGGTCAACTAATTCGCAAAGGAAAAAGTTACTTCCGCCGGCCTTGGTCTCTTCCGGGAAAACCCCTCGTTTTTCACAAAGTTTCTGCATTCACACGTCCGCCCATCTCCCCGCTATGTTTAACCCAGTGACCTCGTAGAGATCCGGAAAGAGTTCAAACTTCTCGGTGTTTTTTTCTGTTGAGAATAAGCACGAAACAGGGGAGAAAAACTGCGAACAACAACGTGTTAGGTGGAGTAATGCGATGACGGGTTCGTACCCGTAGAAAACTAGATGGAAAGAATGAGCTCCCTGAGAGTGGATATCCGGAGAAAATAAACCGTGACATTGCCCCAGATCGCGGAATCTCCTTTCGTATACGATACTTCTTCCTCCGATAAGAGATAAGAACACTGACAACGCTATTCGGGATGTTCTTTTCATGTGGAAAGGTTGTCATGGGAACGAGGAAAGACATGTATTGGAACAGGGTGGAAACAGGTGGAGGTTGGTATGCTTGTAACATGAATCATTCCGTTGTACTTTCCTTATAATATTCATGACTCTGTAACAAGAAGTTGCGGCTTAAGTAATACTTAGTCAAGTAAGTTCACCTGTCAAACTAAAGCTTTATCAAAAACAATGTATAGGTTTCAAGTTTCAAAAAAAAAAAAAAAAAAAAGATTAAAGAGGTCTCTATACTGTCGGGTCCACGAAAAGGAAATCCTGCGTCAAGCGTCCCCTCCACCTGGTTCAAGGCGACCTTCCCCCGGGAAATCGAAGACTGCAGGAATTTTCGTAGGAAGCAGGGAACTGCACGAATTGAGTTCGGAGAAAGCTGCGCTAGAGAACAATTCGCCGTTGTTTCCTGGCATATCCACGACTCCTAAGACGATTAGCCCCGTCCTAGTAACCAGTGATCGAGTCAATCCCTCTCGCGTTCGGAACAGATCGTCGTCCCATCGTTCTCAACATTAAGGCCATGACAGGAGAGGCTTTAGTATAGAATTAGTTAATAGATAATTAGGATTAAGATAAAGTTGTTAATTATAGTTTTTATTCAACTTGATTGCCGACTTTTCCTTAAATACCTAATAGATGAAACAACCCTAAACCAGCACTGACAATACTGGAGGGAGTACTGGAACATTGGATGAAAACCAGGTGCTGACAGCTCTGCCAAAATATTCATTGCGCTGAATTAGAGATTAAGGTGGGGTCTCGGTTGTTTCCTGCAACCTAAATTGGCTCCGTCGGAGAACCGACGTTTTATCAGGAGCTGTATACATTTTCAAAGTGGGATCATTATCGTAATATTCGCACCCCTTTTTTGGACGTCTCTCCGAAGCAAGGCTTCGTCGACAGAGGACGCCTATTAGGACTGACAAGGGTGGTGCGGAACAAGCCAAACAAAACAGAAAACACTGAATCGAAATCCGTTAGAGACCATTCCAAGATCAAATCCGTGAAATGACCGAATGTCATCCAAGAGGTCTCTTTGGATCCATGGAAAGTAATTTGTGTCTGAATTAAACTACAAACGACATTTCAATTGGTTTCTACTTCGAAAAACCATTCGTATCTGAACAGAGAGCAATGGGAGGAAGAATACATTTTGACAAATTACTTCCACTCGTCTTTATGAAAATTCTTTGCCTTGAAGTTAGGCTGCGTGGATGTGGCTTGGTCAATTCTTATTCTTCGTTGACAGGTGGTGTGTACTGGTTAGCGACTTAGGATATGCGTTGCAGTACGTCAGTCAATGTTTAACAGCAATTGCTGTCTCCAGAGGTTCGCTTTCGGCAGCGAATGTGCTATAGATTTATTGACGATTTAAAGCCAAATCTGCAAATATGGTCAAAAGTAGAACAATTTTGTTTTCAAGAGGAGGAATTTAGAGTTTTATGGCACAAAACCTAGTTTTGATGACAAATCTCTCAAAAAATCATTAAAATAAAAAGGTGCCGTTGGTAGTATTCTGCCGAATATGCTGAAATGTACTTTATACCAATTTTTTCTCACTAAGAGTTCTGGCGTTGTCACCATTTGGTTCAGCGAAAAAAGTTACGTGGATCCCGCCTCCAACCTTTTTTCGTCGAAACTTTTGAGAAAACCTCAATTTTACCAGAAAATACACGTTTTTCTGCAGTTAAACACTATTTCCTTAACTAAAACTATTTTTAAAAACCAAAACGACAACACCGTTGGAAACCTGACATTTCGGCGCACGTTTTATCAGGCCTGCGTCCAGCATTAATGGGGTTGCTGGGCGATTTGATGATTTTGACAAAACTGCCATTTCGCGCGGCAATCGCACATCTTCGATGTAGTTGAAAGAATGTTTTCTGGTATCAAATAGATAGGAAGTTTAACGTTCTTTAGAACGATGTCATCAAATTTGAGTTATCTTCAAAATTGAGGGAGTTATGGCAGTTTTAATGACGTAAGATCGGAAACACGAAAAAAAATCCTGAAACGCGAATAACTCGGAAATTAGGCCTTTTAGAAAAATTGCAGAGAGGCACTTACGGACGGAACTCAGTTGTAGGACACGTAGGAGTTGGATTGTGCATAACTCCTGGAACACCCTGCATATGTATATTTCTTCTCAAATCTGTTGATTTCTCGTTTTCACGTTTCCATTCAATCCATGATTCAACATTGACGATACTTAGCCTCAGCTGTTGTCAAAGTGATACGTCATCTGGACGTTATAATAACAGAAATCCAAACGGTTGTAATACTGTTCGAGAGGGGTCCGCGGTCAAGACTGATAGAAACAGCTCGAAGTTGGTTTGACGGAGGAGACGCTGCCGGGATAACCGCATCAATATTTCTGTTGACAGGTTCAATCTAAATCCCGGGCTCGGATAAGGGGCTCCGCGATTTGGATCAATGGGCGAAGCGATGGACGGCGAATGAGCAACCGCTGTCAATGTGCATGATTAACCCGCGCCAATCACTCCCGAACCTAGCGGTCCTCCCGAGATAAGCTTGTCTAGAATGATACATTGTAATGAAAGACGACGTAATACTGTATTATAATGATGTTCATTCCATTCCTGCTTACCAGCCTCATAGAGTGGAGTTCATAAGCGATTATCAACACTGACTGCATTTTTGCTGTCATCAATCAGCTCCGCCTACAAAGCGATCAGTCTATCGTCCTTATTAAAAGAAGAAAATTGAACGCTTGCTAATGCCAACCATAATTATGGCTATCGTTCACTACCCCCTGCAACTCAGTTTGGGCTCCTGGAGACATCACTATTGTGTTCAACAACTTCTAAGAGTCTTGGATACCTTCATGCCTATGAAAACAAAGAAGTCTGCCACGTGTCTGGATTCCAGGGTTATTGATCACAAGCTGAAAGCAATGCTGCCATATTCTACGTACAGTCTTATGTATACCTACCCTCTCAAAAAGTCATTTTCAGCCAACGTCTCCAGTGAAGGACATAGAAGCCAGGGTCTTGTGAGGACGTGTCCATGTACCGATTCTTTTAAATCCACACACGTGATCTACCAAATTCCCCTACTATCACCATCGCTCTGTTTGCCAAAGACCAGACACTAATGTCAGGGGCAGACCACGAATCTCTAGTACAGCTGCAAAATTGTGTGGATCAATTAGGGTGATGGAGGACACGAATTTAACCCTCAAAAATCCACTCTTCTGCAATTTACCAACAAAATGATAACAATTCTCCTTATCGTCAGGCGAATGAGACACTTACCTCACAAACAAGTTGTCACTCTAACTTGGAATAGGATAGATATTGGGCGTAGAAAATCCATCATTCCAGGCCTATGTTTGTATGCATCAAACTTTGTATCTTGAGTTGAAGAGAGGAGGTTGAGAAGGATACTCAATGTTTCCAGAATGCAACTTTTGCGTACATCAGTTCTTACTCAGGGGAAATGGATAAAAGTGGACCCACTACAACCTACTCGCAAGAAGGGTTATTTGGGGGTTTTAGCAATAATAAGTCGAGGGTTTAGCATACGAGAGAGCTCACTGACCAAATGAAGTCCCAGCTCGGTGTCTAGGCAACGATATATCGATATATCGGAAACATCGATATTTTTGTTACGATATATCGGCACAATCAATATTCTTGATCCGATATATCGATGGATCGGGGGATAGACTTTTGTTTTTAAATGGCCTCCCTGACAAATTTTGGAAGTAAACTTTTTCCTTTGTTTCGGGTTTATTAGTTGTTAAGTATTTGCTTCTAATTTTTTGCACATTACTTATCTTGTGAGTAGAACATTTTGTATTTTCCAAATGAAACTTTTTCATCTTATTTTAGTTTACATTTCACTAACGTCTGTATTACTGTAAACTTTGCTTCATACCGACCAAGTACCTTTTTTGTATAGCCTATTGAACTTAAGTAAAGCAATTGGTTTAGAATAGTTACTAACCTCTAATGCTCTAATGCTAACGTCAGTCAAATTCATTGTTTTTTTATTATTCAATAATTTGTAATCGCTTCAAAAAAAAATTCAACCCCCCTGAAAATTTCATGGTTTACGTTTCAAAGGGTGTAGAATCCGAATCTGCAATAAAAAATTTTCCGTCCGTCCGCCGTATGCCGTACGCACGATATCTCCGAAACGGCTGGAGCAAAAAATCTGAAATTTTCAGGAAAAATCCATGTTGGTCCGACGACGCCCCAATTCTTGAGCCAGCTCCTTCACTCAATTTAAAGTGCCCTTTAAGGGCTGTAAAAGTTTTGTAAAATCCCTGAAAACCTCAAAACTAGTCGAATCGGCCTAAATATTTTCCTATTTGAAGAACATACCATTAGGAATCGAATGAGCTTTACGTCCGTAGGTCAAACCATTCCCGATGTATGGCCCGATTTATGGTGCCAACATTTGCGTTTTTTCGTTTATTATTGTTTGTTTGTAACCTAGTGATGCCGATAGCGTCGAGTTGTAGTGAATGTGGATACTGGAGTGACAGCCGATGTGAATACTTGTAGTGTAGTTAGTAGCCGATACACGGGTTGAAGCATTCTGATAATATATAGGTAAATATTATTCAATTACTGGGGTTTATTATTCAATATTATTACTGGGGTAAATAAGTATTCTTTCACTGGGGTTTATTATTCAATTGGCTTGCGTTCATGATTTGAATCATACTAAGCTTTGGAGTGTGCGTGTTTAACAGGTGATAGAGCGATTATTGAATTTCAGGAGATATGCATAGACCACGTAAATCGGTTGTCATCCAAAACGTTTGTTTGGATTGATCAGTTGATGATATTTGTGTGCCCCCTCTACATCTGTCTACCTTTGGCTACATCGTTTAAATTTGGATTTGGGGAAGTTTTAACGCAGTACGAGTGCCAAAGGACTTGATAAATTATAGATGTTTTTATTGTGGGGGGGTATTGAGGTTCAATAAAAAAACGCTGCAAATTCTTTCACTGGGTTTATTTTCAATCGGCTTGCGTTCATGATTTGAATTTCTACTAAAGCTTTGGAGTGTGCGTGTTTCACAGGATAGGGCGATTATTGAATTTCAGGAGGCACACAAATATGATCAACTGATCAATCCAAATAGGTATTTTGGTCGAGAACAGATTCACGTACTCCATGTATATCTCCTGAAATTCAATAATCGCCCTATCCTGTGAAACACGCACACTCCAAAGCTTAGTAGAAATTCAAATCATGAACGCAAGCCGATTGAATAATAAACCCCAGTGAAAGAATTTGCAGCGTTTTTTAAATAATATTTCCTGCTTCAGAATAGGATGGCACCGATATATCGGAAATATCGATGTTTTCGGCCGAAATATCGGTGCCATCGATATGTTTCATGCAATATATCGGAAAACCGATATATCGATATGTTGAAAATGTTTGCCATCACTATCGGTGTCCAGGCTTTAATACCTGACCGTATCCCTACTCTTCTCCAGGATGAAGCCTGGCCCTTGCTCCTAGGTCACTGCGCTACACCCCTTTATCGGTTTAACGATGTGTCCTACCGGGTAAGTTCCCTTACAGTCATTTTACCGTAACTTGACTTATAATCATTCAAGTTTCACCTACGTATTATTACAGGCACCACCTGACGTTGTAGGTTCAACAATTTTAGCCACCGAATAAGAGAGGTTGAAGGCACTTTCACAATACCTCTTTGTTGTTGTAAGTGCTCGAACGAACCTTAAAAGAGAAGCCCAACAAGGTTCTACTTAGAAACTGGAAAAGTTGGAAAAGCAACCTCGAAGATTTTCATTTAGTTCTCCCACAACTTGGATATTAGTTGTTGTTTAATGGCTGGTTCGGCATCGGTAGCGACTGGGGTTTCACTCGGGATTTAATTTCAAGAACGAAGTCTCTTTCTTCTTGAAGGAAAGTACTTTCCCAAAAACTCGATGACACAATGAAAAGGTATGTATTTGTCCTGTAAGATGATCAATTGTATTTGCGAGATACAAATACAAGTATGCGCTTGTACTTACAATTACAATCACTTGTGCTTAGGATTATAATTACCTACTTGTAGTAGCTCCAACTGCAGTTATGTACATATAAAGTACTTCCGAAGTAATTGCGCATTGTGCATCTATATCTGAAATAATTACTTACAGGCTTTATTTTTACAGGTTTTTCTCGACTCCTGTAAAATTTTAGTTGACTTTCTCAAGTACTGCAAGTTCCCAATGTACTTAAGTTCGTCGCAATGCTCATCACAAACAGTTTTAACCCAAGTTCACTTTGAAAAGCCCGTAGAACTGAGTTTAAACGGCCACTGACGGTCTTTCATTATTAACCCGAGCTTAGCTCATAGAACAAACGACAACCGTGGTTTAAGAATGAATACATCTGACATGAACATATCTTAATTATAAATCACCCATTTATACCAATACCAACTTCCATTCAATTCAAACATTTCACGAATACATCAATTAAATAATAATATATTTATTCATTACTTGATTTAAATGTTTCATTCTTCAATTGACCAATTTCATTTTGTTTTGCTTCGGAGACCAGTAGAAGTGCATGTACTTGCGTGATTTGGATACAAATAAAAGTACGTGTAATTAGGTGCTATGCATTCGTGTACAAGTACATGGACATGTGCTTGAATCCACAGCATTCAAGTGCTTGTAAGTACTTGTATCCGACTCACGCAAGTGCATATACTTGTACTAAAATCCAAAGCACCTAATTACATGTACTTCTATTTGTATTCAAAATCACGCAAGTACATGGATTTGTACTAGAATCCAAAGCACCCAATTACATGTACCTACTTGATATCCAACGATATCAATTACTCGCAATTCAGCAGTCAGTGCAAACAAGCCATCTGCAAAACAGATTCTCAAGTTTTGCGCACCGAAGGTTCCCACTGAAATGCGTATCTGAACGTGATATATAAGTTTGAATCATTTTACTATTGTTTGTACACCTTGACTTGACAAGTAGGTAGATTACTTACAATTTGTGTAAATGACTAGTCACCACTGCTGTGATAGGGTTAGTGTGATTTTCCCTTCTCTATAGTTGATAATTTTAATTTTTCGATTTGTATTCTATTCTTTGGATTAACCTAATTTACTGATGTCCATTCGAAACCAGTACTGTTGAAATATGAGTCTGAACTTGTAGCTCAAATTTTCATTTCCAAATGCGTGAATTTCCAAAAATTAACGGGTTTTTTCATACAAGGAAAAACTTTAATTTCAAGTTGATATTTTTTGAAAAACGCTGCAAATTCTTTCACTGGGGTTTATTATTCAATCGGCTTGCGTTCATGATTTGAATTTCTACTAAGCTTTGGAGTCTGCGTGTTTCACAGGATAGGGCGATTATTGAATTTCAGGAGATATACATGGAGCACGTGAATCTGTTCTCGACCAAAATACCTATTTGGATTGATCAGTTGATCATATTTGTGTGCCTCCTGAAAATCAATAATCGCCCTATCCTGTGAAACACGCAGACTCCAAAGCTTAGTAGAAATTCAAATCATGAACGCAAGCCGATTGAATAATAAACCCCAGTGAAAGAATTTGCAGCGTTTTTTTATTGAACCTCAATACCCCCCCACAATAAAAACATATATAATTTATCAAGTCCTTTGGCACTCGTGTTGCGTTAAAACTTCCCCAAATCCAAATTTAAACGATGTAGCCAAAGGTAGACAGATGTAGAGGTGGCACACACAAATATCATCAACTGATCAATCCAAATACTTGTTTTGGATGAGAACCGATTTACGTGGTCTATGCATATCTCCTGAAATTCGATAATCGCTCTATCACCTGTAAAACACGCACACTCCAAAGCTTAGTAAGATTCAAATCATGAACGCAAGCCAATTGAATAATAAACCCCAGTGAAAGAATACTTATTTACCCCAGTAATAATATTGAATAATATTTACCTATATATTATCAGAATGCTTCAACCCGTGTATCGGCTACTAACTACACTACAAGTATTCACATCGGCTATCACTCCAGTATCCACATTCACTACAACTCGACGCTATCGGCCGGACATCACTATGTTACAAACAAACAATAATAAACGAAAAAACGCAAATGTTGGCACCATAAATCGGGCCATACATTGGGAATGGTTTGACCTACGGACGTGGGGAAGGGCTCATTCGATTCCTAATGGTATGTTCTTCAAATAGGAAAATATTTAGGCCGATTTGACTAGTTTTGAGGTTTTCAGGGATTTTACAAAACTTTTACAGCCCTTAAAGGGCACTTTAAATTGAGTGAGGGAGCCGGCTCAAGAATTGGGGCGTCGTCGGACCAAGATGGATTTTCCTGAAAATTTCAGATTTTGTGCTCCAGCCGTTTCGGAGATATCGTGCGTACGGCGTACGGCTTTGAAACGTAAACCATGAAATTTTCAGGGGGGTTAGAATTTTTTTTTCCAGAGCGATTACAATGGTTTATTATTGAATAATAAACCAAAAATACAGGTAATAGTGAAGAGAATTATTAAATTTTATTTATAGTAGCCGAAAGTAAACATTTTATAACCTTTTTGTTTAAATATATAAGAAAAAGTTAATTGGGTCATAAAGTACGTTGCAAAATTTGCCTCAGTGCTGGAGAGTTAACAACTTGTACACCAGGTATAAGGTATAATATACTCACCATTTAAGGAGCAGTAGTGGCGGTCTGTGATGTTGTCTTGTACTTCTGGCACTGACTGAGTTCAGTTCTACATCATGTGAAGGAGAACGGCACCTTCAACACCGCTCTCTCCATGACCTGCCCGAATTAAGGAGATCAGTCGGAAGACTAAGCGGGGCGACTAATCCTTTCTTAGCAGCCGCGTGCTCGCCGGCAGTTGTAATCCCGTTGAAGGCGGCACTTACTCGCTCCCTCCGCCGCAAACACACTTTTCCTCCCCTGGGGCGATGGCATCTCTCGCGATTTTCTTTCGTGATTGCGACGCCCGGTCAATATACAGGGCGTTGTCCCGTCACGTGTTCCTCACCATTACAGCTCGTCTCGTAGGTCGAAATCGTCTGTCGACGATAGACACTGAAACATCCGTCGTTTACCGTCGTCACTTGGGAAGATTTATTGGAGCTGCTCACGTTACGTTGATTTGATTGAAATAACAACAAATGCAGCAACCTAACTGGAACAATACCAGTTATTTATTGAAAAATATTCCATAGGCATATTACAACTCAATGAAATAAGGTTTATTCTCGGAAACAAAAAAAATCAGTTTGGACCCTGTAACGTGAAGAAAATTAAAACCTCCCGCCACGTTTGAATTGCGGGGTTTCGACCACCCAATCGGACCAATCGCGGATCTAATCTTCATGTGAGTTAGGCTGATCCCAGATCTCTAAAACCGTTTCAGGACAAAGCTCTGTGACCTCCAAAGGCAATAAGGACGAAGGAAGACATCAGAATGAAGAGAGATGTCAAATACTCCGGCAATAAGTCAGACAGTAGACACAAGAATCCCTCGAGGAAGCGGGAGCGTTGTTCCGTAACTCTAGTCGATGAGGTTAAATAAACTTCGCGGTTGAACACAGCCATCTAACTCGTGGCTTACTTGTCAACAAAGTAGGAGTCGAAACGTTGATTGTTGTAACAATCAATTATATAAATATAAGGCAGTACAGATATGCACGTGTACTTAGCACTTACATACACGTGTATCAGCGAGTGTATGCTGTTCTGATGTAGGAGTTGTCGTTCATTGAATGGTTTTTATTCTTTTCGAATGACTCGGATATGCTGTTTCACTCCAGTTAACGTATCATTGCGGTAATCGCAGATGGTGTTAGTTCGGGTGCGGTTCCCAGATCTCATAAATCCGTTTCGCGACAAAGTACAGCGACCTCTAAAGGCAATTAAGGACCAGGAAAATACACCATAAAGTTGTAGTAAAAAACCATGAAAACGTCTAAAAATTGACAACGGATAACGGACGTGGATTCAAAACCACCATCCATAAAATAATGAGGTCGGAAATATTCAGGGTTTTTTTTTTTATAGAGCAGTGTAATGAATGCATGCTTTCATGAAATTAACAACGTAAAACTTCAACTAAAATCGGAAATTCTCAATTTCTCGTTCGTTCGGAGAGTTTTCTCAAGTTTTTGTTGTACCATATGGGAAGATTAAAAAATAACTCAATACCGTGGGAACTGACCGAGGAGGCAGGAGGCTCTATAATTTACATTCTACCGCAAGTTTACAAAGGAATTCCGTTGAAACTCAAGGAATTAAAATAACAATGCAGGATGAACTCCTTGGGTATTAAAATATGTGTAAATGTTGAAGATGAAACTCAACAAGCCAACTGACTTTTCCCTTGGAGTTGGAGGTGGATGCAGAGAGTAGACGCAGGTATAGCGCGGTTTTCTGGAAATCCGACCGTTCTTCCTAACAAGCTAAAGCTGGCGGGCTGTTATTATAGCCCTCGTCCCCGGATATCTTGCGGCTCTCTGCCGGTTGTAACTTGCAATCCCTGCTCTCAAAGCCGCCTCTTAGGAGTTTCGGGTGAAATGCGGCCCACGCAGGGCGAATTATGACTTCTTGAATGGAGGATCGGGTTTGTTCGTGAACTCGAATGTATCGTCGAATATGGGCGCTTGAACTCGGAAGCGCTTACGTGTGCCAGGGCGTTTTACTGGCAAAATGGTTTTTTCCTAAATAATCTTGTTTGATACAACGGTATATACATATGAGGGTACGGGGGAAAAACCTCATTATCGCCAGGAAGCTGGATTTGATCAAAAAGCAATTGAAAGTTTACAACTGAGAATTTAATGAACTATGGCCATAAAAGGTGACAAATTCACAGTACTCTTCCACTATCATCTAGAACACTATTAGGTAAAACAAAACTTTTTCATCATTCAGAAAGGTGTATGGATAAAAATACGTCCAGAAGAATTTGCTGCTCCAGCACAGAAATTGGCATTTCATCCTTAAAAATCATCAAATTAGGGGTAAGTATTTTGATGAATGCTATAGAACTTCCAAAAATCCCAATTTATATTAGAAAGCTGAAAACATATTATTTATTAGTAAGTTAATGGTGCTAACGTATTTACAAAGATTGAAACAGGGTAGAAGAAGTGAAATAGGATTCATCTACTCCGCGTCTATAAGCTCCTCATTTTCTTTTTCAGGAGGATCAACCGAATTCAGTGACTTTTAAAACCGCTTCTCATCTGTTTTCTCCAAAAACTGGGTGACATTAAGAAGAGCATTAAATGCTCTTTTAGCAGCTTTTTAGCAGCTTTGATGGCGAGCTTTGAGGGGGGATTCAAACAGCAATCATGGGTATAACACAACTACAATCTGCTTTTAGACGGGGATAAGGTTGTTTTTGACCGAAAAAACAGCATATTCGGAAAGTACATCTCAAAATCCTTCAGGGAGTGTTAAGAAGGGTGTGTAAGGGAGAATTAATACTTTACATAAGATCAACATGGTTGTCTGAAGATATATTTCATTCGTCACATTTGTTCCGTATTTATAAAATCCAAATTCAAATTGATTAGTCTTAAAAATAAAACAATTAAACAAAACACAAAATAAAAAAGACCAAAAAAACAGCGTTTGTAAAAAAAAAAAAAACTCTATTTCCACGAACATTAAAAGTATTCCAGCGTTAAATCGATTACGATAGTTAGGTCACCATCATTCACGGAACATTAACTAAACTTTGAAGTGAACTGAAATAATTGAACTGAGTTCAAACATGACCTACGTTTTCGTCCATAAACTCGGTGTTTTTCTTGATTTTGACAATTTCGTTGAGAACGAAGCAGTGCGCAAGAAAGAACGAATTGTACTTGGAATATAAAACAATGCGTAAGTCCAAGAATGAAACGAATGTGCGTAATGGTGCGCTCTAATATGTACTCGGGAAGCCGTCCTCCTTTGAACAGACTTTGAAAGTTGATTCTCATTTTCACTGTAACCAACTTCTATCTCCATTCTTTTAGTTAATGAACTTCCTCCCTTTAAGCCAGTCGCACGTTCTTTTGTCTCCTTCTGTTAATTTATTATGGGACGTGTTTTCATTTCCTTCGCAGACGCGAGGCTAATAAACAGTCACAGTTTCCTCCCAGTTGAAACAATAACAATAACATTTTCTTGGAGTCACGAGTACTTGAAATACATCACGGCGAGAAAAAGTCAACATCATCCGAAAGAATGAGAGGATAATTCCTACGAAAAGAGAGAGAAATACAAACTGAATTTGGTTCACCATTTACTTGGTCGTGTATGACACCGAAAACTCATATATGATTCGACACTTGATGGTTAAGAGTATTGTCTAAACACTGATATACTAATCCATTTGTTGACGTGGATATTTAGTTTTCTCCAAATCACCTACTAGACAACATTTACAAAAACAGTGCATTACAATTCATTCATGCAGTGATCAGTCCCTCGCAAGCTCCGTTTTATGTACATGTCCTCCAATAGATCGAGTCAAAAGTACGAAGTACTTAAGAGTTGTGATAGACGAGGACTTAAAATGGGAAGACCATAACGTTGCTAGTACAAAAACTTCGCAAATACATTCACCTCTTCCATAATTTACGAGAATACCTTCACAGAAAAACTCTTCTTTTTGTATATAAGGCATTAGTGCAAAGCGTCATGAGTTTTGGAATTATAGTATGGGGTGGTGCGACCACTACAACCCTAAAACCACTAACTATTGTACAAAAATCAATACTTGAAGTGATTTCCAATAAACCCCCAAGATTTCCCACGAATGAGCTGTTTGATATTACCTGCGTTTTTACCTTACATCAACTTTACTCTATTCCTCCATAAACACCCAGAATATTTCAATTATTTGAAGACTAATTCCTACTCCATTCGCCTCACAACTCAAGCGATTATGTCCGCTCCATCAACCAGATTAAGGTGCACATCAAGGCACATCTACTATAGTATGCCATACTTGATACGATCACTCCCTGAACACATCAAATCCCCCACCATCTATTCGCGATTTTCATTTAAAAAGAAAGTTTTCACCTGGCTAATTCTACAGTGACCAACGTCAAGCGGAAACTTGTTGTCATCCGTCTACGTCTGCCGATAGAATATAAACTACTGTTATATAAATTTATAGTTTAAACAAAAAATGAAGCACAAAAAAGAAAGTGTACATAAGATAGCATGCATCTTTCTTTAAAATATTTTTCTAATAACTGATTTAAAATAATTTTCTAATAATTTTCTAATCAATTATTGATGAAATAAATAAATAATTACCGCAGCTCCCCCAGCCGCACAGGAGTTTGTCCTATGGTTATGAGGTTCATTCCTATAACATCCTTAAGAGGTTATTTAATTCTATTTTATACTCACACTTACTTACTTATTCTGTCTCACTTATTGTAAATATTTCCACAGGAATAAATATTTCTTTAATTTGTTCATTCATTCATATGCCTTTTAGCATGGGGTATTTGAAAATCAAAACACGCACTTTGCTAAAACAGAACCAACTTCTCGAATAGAGATAGACACAACGAAAGTAGTAAAACGTATTTAGAACACTTTCATTTTTCATAAATCACTGGGAATAAGCGAGAGTCAAATTCGGTGATATTTTTTTGCAACGTGAATCATTAATTTTGTTCACAAGATGCTTTATTATTTAGGTAAGTTCCGTTTGTTTGCGGAGCGTGTTGCAAAACGCCACATGACTCTTCCAGCTGAACCCCGCCTTCAGATTCAGCGTTCATTCGATCTTGATATCCTAGAGAAGATCAATGTCAGATGACAGATATCAGATAACTATTATGTCAGATGTCTATTCTTATACGAGGTGTCCCACGAGTTATGTCCAACCCAACAACTTGTTCCAAAACTCATTTCCGACCAGAAGTGCCTCGTAGCAATTTTTTTCAAGAGGCCTCGTTTCCGAGTTATTCGCGTTTTATGATTTTTTTTCGTGTTTTCGATCTTACCTCATTAAAACTGTAATAACTCCCTCAATTTTGAAGATAGCTTAAATTTGATTACACCGTTCGAAAGATCGTTAAATTTCCTATCTATTTGATGTCAGAAAACATTTTTTTAAAATTACATTAAAGATGTGCGATAGCCGCGCGAAATGGCAGTCTTGTGAAAATCTTGCAATCGCCTGTTTTTTATTCGCCTAGCAACCCCATTGATGCTTGACGCAGAACTGTGCAGGCCTGGTAAACCGTGAGCCGGAATGTCGGCTGTCGTAGTCGTTATGGTTTCTACGAAAATTTTAAGTTGAGGAAATCGTGTTTAACTGCAGAAAAAAGTGCGTAAAATTCAGGTTTTTTCAAAAGTCTCGACGAAAAAAGGTTGAAGCCAGAATATACGTGACTTTTCCCGCTGAATCGAATGGTGACAACACCAAACCTCTCGAGTGACGATTTGAGTTAGTTTTTGCGGATGCATAAACCTGTTCGTTTGTGAACAGCATCTTCGGCATTCCCAAACGATCCGGCCAAAGTAAAGATAATCGAAGAGCCGTGAGATGGCTGTTGTTCGTGTTCATTTACGATTGATTGCGATGAGTTGCATTCATATTTTTGCTGAGACTGTGGACCCTTATCAAACCAGGCTTCCGTATTAATACCAATTCTTCCCCTTCGTCTCTTTCCTCGCTGTATTTCCTTCAGCGAGGTTTCCCTATTGTATATTTCCATTCACGTAGTGCGCTATTGCTCTTCGATTATCTTGACTTCGGCCGGACAACTTAGAAATGCAGTAGACTCTGTTCACAAAAGAAACGGGTTTATGCATCCGAAAAAACTAACTGAAATCGTCACTTGAGAGGTCTGGCGTTGTCACCATTCGATCAAGGGGGATAAGTCACGTATATCCCGGCTCCAACCTTTTTTCGTTGAGACTTTTGAAAAAACCTTAATTTTAGCAGAAAACACCATATCCTTAACTAAAAATATTTCTAAAAACCATAACGAGTACTCCGTTGGAAAGCTGACAGTTCTGCTTCAAGCATTAATGGGGTTGCAAGGCGAATTAAAAAACAGGCGATTCCAAGATTTTCACAAGACTGCCATTTCGCGCGGGATCGCACATCTTTAATGCAATTTAAAAAAAAAAATGTTTTCTGACATCAAATAGATAGGAAATGTAACGATCTTTCCAACGGTGTAATCGAATTTGAGCTATCTTCAAAATTGAGGGAGTTATGACAGTTTTAATGACATAATGTCGTAAACAGGGAAAAAATCTTAAATCGCGAAAAATTCGAAAACTCTGATTCGGCCTCTGATAAAAATTGCTATTTGGCATTTTTGTTTGGAAATGAGTTGTACAACACGTAGTGCATAACTGCTGGGACACCAGGTATAACTAAAAAAGACCAAATGTTTGAAAATGGGGAAAGCTACGGAGGAGGCTTTGTCTTTGTCAGGGGCGAGGATATGCAATGACCCGCACGACCCGACGGTCTTGAAGGAGGGGTTGCTTTGTGCGCCGTGCATTATCAACCCCAGTCTGATTTGGCCATTGCATTGGCTGATGCAATGATGATCTCCAAAATTGAGGGAGTTATGACAGTTTAAATGACATAAAATCGAAAACACGAAAAAAAAATCTTAAATCGCAAATAACTCGAAAACTGGGCCTCTGGCAAAAAATTGCTTCGAGGCATTCTTGGTCGGAAATGAGTTGTAAAACACGTAGAAGTCGGGTTGGACATAACTCCGGGGACACTTTGTACATCGTCATCTTACGAGCGAGAGGCACTAAGTGCAAATAGTAACTTTTGAGTAAATCGAATTTAAAGTTTTGGCTCTCTTAGAATCGTGGTATCCACAACACATGAGCTCGTACGTTTCATGATCATCGTCTGTAGTTATTTGAACATGTTTAACTGAAGCAGTAAACAATACCAGCCCATATAACAGCATAATGTGGCTGAACGGTTCAGCTCCAGCCAGAGGAACTGTGATTTAGTGCCATTCGCCAGATTAAAAGGACGTTGTGCTTTTCTCTCGGTTATTTTCCTCAAAGCCGAAGTACTTAATGATTTACATTTACTTAATGATGATGTACATAGAATCTTGGAACAGCACCGCTGTAATTTTTTGAACTTTTAATTACAAAACGTTGAAATGTTGCACAAATATTACTCTATTCCTTTGTCAGTTATTGACAACAGTTGGATTTTTACCTCTTTCAACGGCTCGTACTTGACAAGTGTGGCAAAATATCTGTAATTTGAATGGAGCAACATTCTAGACGGTCTAGATCGGTCGATACATAGTGCTTTTTCGTTACTCAATGCATAATCATAGGTGTATTTTTCTACCAACTTGGAATGCAACATTTCTTGAAGAAATATGATGAACCATATGCTGTACTGCATGCCCAACACTTCGATACTGTGACCAACAAACCAACTAAAATATTAATATAAAGTGTAGTTAACTCTAATAAGAAAACGCTGCAAATTCTTTCACTGGTTTTTATTATTCAATTGGCTTGTGTTCATGA
This sequence comes from Creontiades dilutus, assembly GCA_031894815.1. Lineage (NCBI taxonomy): Eukaryota > Metazoa > Arthropoda > Insecta > Hemiptera > Miridae > Creontiades > Creontiades dilutus. The sequence continues at coordinate 324,035 of JAVIWC010002460.1, read as the reverse complement.
TTTGAATTTCTACTAAGCTTTGGAGTGTGCGTGTTTCATAGGTGATAGAGCGATTATTGAATTTCAGGAGGTATGCATAGAGCACGTAAATCTGTTCTCAACCAAAAAACCTATTTGGATTGTTCAGTTGATCATATTTGTGTGCCTCCTGACATCCAATAATCACTCTATCACCTGTGAAACATGCACACTCCAAAGTTCAGTAGAAATTCAAATCATGAACGCAAGCCAATTGAATAATAAACAGTGAAAAATTTGCATCAAATTATTGAATTTCCAAATGATCAACTGATAATTTTTTTGGTTAACAACCGATTTACGTGCTATAATAATAATAAACCCCAGTAATAATATTGAATAATATTTACCGATAGATTATCAGCGTTTCATTCATATCAGAATGCTTCAACCCGTGTATCGGCTATAAACTACAAGTATCCACATCGGCTATCACTCCAGTATCCACATTCACTACAACTCGACGCTATCGGCATCACTAGGTTACAAACAAACACTAATAAACCAAAAAACGCAAATGTTGGCACCATAAATCGGGCCATACATCGAAAATGGTTTGACCTACGGACCTGCGGAGGGGCTCATTCAATTCCTGATGGTATGTTCTTCAAATAGGAAATATTTAGGCCGATTCGACTTGTTTTGAGGTTTTTAGGGATTTTACAAAACCTTGACAGCCCTTAAAGGGCACTTTAAATTGAGTGAGAGAGCTGGCTCAAGAATTGGGACGACGTCGGGCCAAGATGGATTTTTTCCTGAAAATTTTAGCTTTTTTGCTCCAGCCGTTTCGGGGATATCGTGCGTACGGCGGACGGACGGAAAATTTTTTATTGCAGATTCTGATTCTACACCCTTTGAAATGTAAACCATGAAATTTTCAGCGGGGGTTAGAATTTTTTTTTTTTTCAGAGCGATTACAATGGTTTATTATTGAATAATAAACCAATAATTGGTGTTTTTAATTTCATCGCGAACTGCATGAGGGATAAGTAAGGAAGTAACGAGAAAATTAAATTGTTGGTAGGAGAGCACCAAGTTCTTCATGCTGCATTTCTCTTGTATACATGCTATTCAACCCTTGACAGAAGAATGGAACGTACTTTCTAGTTAAATGTGTTTTAGTGCATTTTTCCTATCAAGATTTAAGTGTTTTGTGACTTAGTGCTCCATGGAACTTTGTTTTCCGGGTTTTCCTTTAACCTGCTGCTAAAACTCACTGCCCCAATGGAAAGAGCCGTAAAAATTCTGCAGAAACCTCAAAAATTAGAAAATGGTCAAAAATAAATTTAGCTCCTTTCGCTTGAATGGCGACTTTATTCCCTTAGTGTTGATTGGTCAATACGTCGAGATTCCTGGCACATCCCAGATCGATGTTGGTTTTTAAAAGAATATTCCGTCTCCTATCGCGCTTCTCCCGATTTTGCTCTATTAAAGTTAACGAATTTCGCCTCATTACCACATCATCGATCAGAAATGTGCTAGTTCTCTCGATATCATGATCAGTCAACCCTAAGGAACCCTAATATTCAAATTCAAATCAACTGTAACATTTGAAAATTGAAATCTCAAAACTTCCTATGTAAGAGGGCGGTTGAGTTTTGGACTTGGTGCCTTTCTCTCGTATTCCTTCGGTATTTTTATTTTATTTTATTTTATTGACAGTGGGTTTGTGCTTAACCCATATAGCCACAAAACATAGCCATTATTATGTACAACATTGGGTAATTTAAATTAAAATTTGATTCCTGCTAGTTCTTTCATGTTAAGGAGCGATTTCAGTTGACTATTTGTTGCATTTTTGAAAAATTCATAAAAATCTCCTGCGACTGACGTCCTATATTCTCTTCTTTCTTCCTCATAGAACGAGCATGCCATTAGCTTGTGCTCTACCCTTCGGTATTTAAGGGTAGATATCATGTAAAATCCATACAACTTCTGAATTACCGCTATATTTACGGAGTTTTACTAATGGGAAATAAGTAGGTTCAAGAGAAAGTACCGTACGAAGTTGGGAATGTACCACGGTAGACAGCGGGCGTGAAGGAGCTCGTCGGAAGAGGATGAAATAGGACCAGTTGAACTTCATTTTGGCGCAGTCTTTCTCTCGATGTCACTGTCACACTACTTTATCTCTCCGTTTCCACTACTCCCTCCGCTTGTCTAACCCAGTGGCTACATCATGATTCCCCGGCCTTCTCGCTCCTCGTTCCACCTCGAACGTCGTACAGGGACTTTATTTTGGTCCCTCGTTTTTCTCCGGCTTTATGGAATAATAATATTACGTTGTGGAGCCGCTTACGTTTTTTGACTGCTCTTTGGGAAAGTAGGTTTACTATGAAATGTGTCATTTCAATGGCCTCAATTAGAGGGAAGAAACACTAAAAATTATTACACAAAGATTCATTATTTCTATATCAGAATCGCTTTTTATTATATCACAAGAACATAGCTTTTTATCAAGTCGCATCTATATGACACTATCTGAATAAACAAAATCTAAACAAAACCAAAATGTTGGAAAAACAAATCAAAACATACTTGTATTAGTAAGTAATGAATGCGCAATGGACATCCCTATGTACCTTCGTCTTCTATATAATATATTATATAATCACACTGTAAAACTATAAACTACAAACCTTTAAATGTAGTTAAAAACATGACCCACTTTTAATCTAACGGTAACTAAAATATAGAGGCCGAGAATTCTGGTGGGTAAGATCTAGCTATATACGATTACAGTATGTTTTTCTTTACCACTTCATTTACATTACTTCTTGTCTTCTGTTTTCGTTAATAGCTTTGTTTATTTTAATAGATTGTTTGTTATTATAATTCTTGTTGTCATATACCTGTTGGTCATGGTCAGGAAGCGGGGGCTTTGAAGGAGCGAAAACGCGATCCTAAATTTGAGTATTGGGAAGAAAGACTAGGTACTGAGTCTTTTGTAGTAAAGAATATTCTACCTCGTATATACCTTGTGAGATTACACCATAAAAAAACTGACATTTGAGGCAACTCACTAATACCTTCCCACTTTCAATTTTGCCAATTTATGCACTATTTTTTATAAAACTAAAACTGGAAAAAGTGTCACGGCACCTTTTTTACTTATCAATTTTCAATTTATGCAAATATATTTTTTATAAAACTAAAACTGGAAAAAGTGTCCATTTTATAGCAAACATTAGCTTTCATAATTAATAACTCGAATAGTCCAGGCAGAGAGGTTTTTACTCAAATATATTCAGAAGTTAAAACATAAGACGACACGTTATTATAATTCTTGAAGCGGGGGCTTTGAAAAAACAGTCCTAAATTTTTGATTTTGGGAACAAAAAATACACATTCCGTAAGTATATACCTATTATATTGTATCTCACAAAAAGCAGAAAAATATAATTTGTATAATAATGAAGACGAAATTTGAGCTCGAAATCCAAAAAAATAAAATCTGCCTATTTACCGTAAAAATTGTCCTCAAGTACCAACGACTCAGTGTAGAACTTAAACACCACAAATAATAGATTTCGGAGAGAAAACAAAGGTTTTTATCATAAATTTACGTTTATCTGAACAGGAGTTGGAGAAAACAAAAATCGTTGTTCTACAACTGAAATAGCAAGTTTAATAACAAAAAACTTAATAAAACTGGCCTCAAAATGACAAATGTGAGTGGCAAGTAATAAAGCTCCGAAATTAAAAGAATGAAGGTAAAGTTGGTACCTACTATCTACAGGGTGTACAGCGTATGATCCGAAACACTTTGCACACGTGTTCCAAAATTCCTAAATTGCACCGTTGTGGAGGTGTTCTTGATTAAATCAAGAGTTCATAAATTTTATGAACTTGTTACGGATTCGTTATTGCTGCTCCTGGACAATCGAATCGATAAATATTTGATTATCTGGAAGATATGCCCCTGGAACAGAGGAGGGGTCTATGGTTCAAAATGGATTGGTACCCAACTCACAAGGTCGTACCGTCACAGAGTAGATGAACTCTAACTTTGAGAACCGGTAACAGATGTGTTCGTTTCACCATCTCCATACAATTATCAATGCCCAATAATTAAATATGCCTTAAGAGGTTACTTATGAAATTATGAACTAATAGGAAGATGCATATTTCGGAAAATACTTGATTCAACGGTGATGCCGATCGTCTGCGAATGGAGCCGACCGCACAATGAAGGTCACTGTGGTTCTTCTTATTCTTCTGTATAAGACATTGCTAATGCCTATTTGGACTTATGGCATCCAACTATGGGGCTGCACAGCAAAATCCAACATGCAAATGATTCAAACTTTCCAAAATAAAGTACTGAGGTGTGCAGTAAACGCTCCCTGGTACATCAGAAATGACGTCCTCCATAAAGATCTCAGAGTGGAAACCGTAAGAGATACTGCGAAAAAATTAGCTCGAAGATATGAACAGCGGCTTCACGCTCATACTAATTTGGAAGCCATTCAGCTTCTTGACAACTCCAGTACTATTCGGCGCCTGAAGAGGACCAAACCCTTGGACTTGGGATGCTGATACCGATGTGATAGTGTAGTGTGGTGCTAGTTAGTGAACTCTCACCATAAAATTGCGTAATTATGTTATAGCTAAATAACTTGATAGTTACTTACTGTATGTATGTATGATGTAACTAGTTGTTATGTTCAATATATAATATATAATAAATATATAAATATACGCTTAAAAAAAAAAAAAAAAAATGTGGTTCTGGCGGATTGAATATCCGAATGATGTGTATTAGTGGCTGATACAAAAATTTCCAAATTCCACCGGTTTGGAGGTGTTTTTGTTATTTGTTATTGCAGCTCCTATAATATTTAATAAATATATAAATATACGCTTAAAAAAAAAAAAAAAAAAACTGTGGTTCTGGCGGATTGAATATCCGAATGATGTGTATTAGTGGCTGATACAAAAATTTCCAAATTCCACCGGTTTGGAGGTGTTTTTGTTATTTGTTATTGCAGCTCCTAGACAAAGAAATATTTGATTCCTCATACTCCAGAATTCGGTCTACTAATTGGTCCCCCGACGCAATTCCGACCTCTTACACGTCGGATATCAAGTTTCCTCAGAAGTAGAAATCCAAGGGTGTGAGGTTCTCAAAGTTGGAGTTCATCCACTCTGTGACGATCAGACCTTGTTAGCAGGGCACCAATCCATTTTGAACTCGAAAACGAAGCCTCTAAAAAAAAATCTCCAGAGTCACTTTTTGTTGGAAACTAGTTGTAGAATACGTGTGCGAAGTGTTTCGAATCATTCTCTGTACACCCTGTATAAAATTTATATTATAAGATCAAATATTTAATATTAAAAGATCGAAAAAAAATTTATTTTCGGGCAATGGATAGTTTCTAGGAGTTGTGAAAGAAATAAATGTATAAAATGTAGGAGGTATGATTGAAATATGTAGAAACAGCAGGTCCTATTATAACCTGTGATGCATATGGTTAGTTGGCTCTCCCCAATTTCAGAATCCGTTGCCTTTCGAGATGAATCAGACGTTTTTAAGCGTCTGGTAGAATGACGGAGCATTTTCACCGCATCCAGCTCATTGGAAGGGGCAGCCATTCCATCACCTCACAAACCTACTCGCAAGAAGTGTTACTTGGGGTTTTTAGCAATAATAAGTCAAGGGTTTAGCATAAGAAAGTGCTTACTGACCAAGTGAAATCCCGGCTCGGTGTCCCGACTTACTATATCCCTGACCGTTTTCCTTCTTCCTCCTTCCCGATCCCGAGGATGAAGGGCCCGGCCCTTGCGTCTGGTCGCTGCGCTACTCCCGTTTTATTGGTATAATTATACTTTGTTTCGGGTAAGTTTCTTAACAGAATGAATGTATGATATACAGGAGACATGATTGAAATCTGTAGAAACAACGATATTGAATCGGTATGCGAAACGGTACGGTATAAATTGTACCATTGGGGGTGTTGAAAGTGTATGAAGAGACCTAGTTTGCCTCGCGCGTTCCGGGGTTAGAGAGAGAAAAAGGCCTCTCAACGCCCGTTACGGGGAAGTGAATGGCCGTCATCCTTCACCCCGGCAGCGAGCACGAGGCGGGAAAAGCGGGCGGGTTAGTATTTTTGGCAAACGCCGAAGAGAGGGAAACGCTAAAACGGCGCTGGAACTTAAATAGAGGTAAGAGGGCGATAACTTAACTATGGTTCCCTGAAAACAATTAGACGGCAAACGGGGATAGAAAAGGGAGTGTTTACAACAAGCACTTAGCCCTGACATTCCCCGAGGATATATTATGTCGCGTGGATCCTTCCTACCACAGGACGCTTCTTCGCAGTTTGTCTCTCGCATCCAACTTTGACTTTCGCTCTCCCATTATAACGAAGAAATTAGAGAAGAAGTAGAAAAACGTGCTTTATTACAAAAAAGGTGCAAATTCTTTCACTGGGGTTTATTATTCAATTTTATTCATTTGGCTTGCATTCATGGTTTGAATTTCTACTAAGCTCTGGAGTGTGCGTGTTTCACAGGTGATAGAGCGATTATTGAATTTCAGGAGATATGCATAGAGCACGTAAATCTGTTCTCAACCAAAATACCTATTTGGATTGATCAGTTGATCATATTTGTGTGCCTCCTGAAATTCAATAATCACTCTATCACCATTGAAACACTCATACTCCAAAGCTTAGTAGAAATTCAAACCATGAATTGAAGCCAAATGATTAAAATTGAATAAACCCCAGTGAAAGAATTTGCAGTGTTTTTCTCCTCAAGTGAACTGAAACTTGGGAAATAGCTTCAACCGTGCTTTTTGATATATCGCCAGCCATGCATCTCGTCAGCCACTCTCCAAAGAACTGTAAGGCTCAGCTGCCCAACGGTCTACCTGTCAGATTTTTCAAATGGTGAGCGAACTGATGATCGTACATGATAGTCCACGGAACTTATTTCCATCAGACAAAAAACTACCCTCTTACATCCCTTGAAGTTGGTTTAACAATATGTCAAAAGTACTGGCACATGCAGGACAGATGAAGAACTTTTCCACAAATTTCGTAATATTGGTCCAATAGTTTCAGAGAAAAGCTGAGGACGGATGGATTTATTAAAATTATATTTTGGGTTCTATATGTATTGAAACGTAAACACACACAGGTAGGGTGCAGCATGCAGTGCGTCTTTTTATTGAATGAACCAAAAATCTTGCTGATCACATCAGTCCCTTGTAATGTAAGACATTTGGATTCAAAATGAGTAATTTAAGGATTTATTCCATTTCCTTAATTTTAAATTTGTATTTGTATGAGAGAAGCACCTCTTATGTCCACTTAGCGATCAACCCTAGTGATGCCTTCGTACCTCTTGAGTATCAGGAGAGAACCCACCTCTGGTGGAGATAGTAATCGAAACCAATGCCTTCAACTTTAAAATAGAAAATCTGACAATCAGCAAATCCGTAACAGCATTGAGCAACTGTTTGGAAGCGACAAGCCAAGAAAATTAATTCCGTTCCAGTTCAAGACGAAGGGGAATGAGGTTGATACAGCTGATGTGAGGATCACGGGGTAAGTCAGGAAACCCCGTCACGTTCATTGTGTTGACTTAATGCAGATTGTATTTCCTTTGCATAGCTCGTGCGGTTTGCGTTGGAGATTTGGGGTTTGTGGTAGTCTAGGGCGGGATCGGTGGTGCAATTGGATTCCGAACACGCGAGCCATAACTGTATATATTCTAAGCGCGGTCCGTAACTGGCGTGGTATTCCAGTAATCGTAATCGATCAGCATCCAGTAGCGTAGAAACCGATTCTGATGAGAATCCGTGAGGGTGTTATCTCCTTCGGCCACTGCGCAGGTGTTGGTTGTGGGCTTTTAGATTTTAAAAAAAATGAAATTAACAGCTTTCATTCGGAATGTAACTAAAAAACACGATTATTTCACGAAAATCACACAAGACATTTCAAATGCCGTCCACCGGAGTTCATGAACTAGACTAATAATTGAAACAACTATCAATTGCTTTATTATTTCAAATATTTCAAGTTGGAAGACAAATAGAATAATAATGGTGATTCAATTCATTCAATTCAATTCAATAAGAGTTTATTTCCGGATACGAATGACACGGATTTATACAATAATGAAACTAAGGATATTTCCATCTATTTTCTACAATCTAAGGAACGTCCTATGCCAATCTACTCTATTGAAAATTTACAAATCCTTGGTACTATCTATCTTGTCTTTTGGGATAATAGCATAGGGGGGATTTATTATTTGTTATTACCCCCGTGATCCGTATCAATACACGATTTTTCCCCAGTTTAGACTAGGTACCTACCGCATACCAGTGCATATATCAAACGTGGATGATTCACATAGACACCCATCTATATAACTACTAATACCTATCTGATACAGGAATATTAAACCTTGTCACGCTCGTAAGGTCACAGGGGAACCAAATCAAACATGATCAGTCCCCTCCTCCCTTCATACGATGGGAGACTTAAAAAACCTCCATCGGAGTTCAGTAGTAAGCGATCTCGCCAAGTGACTTTTACCCCCCGTGCTCCATCTCCCAAACAATTTCGTAGTGGTGCGCCATATTTGTTTCAAGTTAAAGTTATCGGTTCCTCATCCTCCCCCACATCATCGAATCAACATTCGGGTGAGACGTAACCCCCCATCAATTTACCATAACTTATTACCCCCACTTGCCAGGGATTGATTCGCCTTTTATCTTCCTTGTGGTACACAAGTATACCACGTTGCTGGTTGTACCGAACAGTTTATTTTCTTTTATTTCATTTGAAGGGTTGAGGTCGCCCATTATTTCTTCATTTTACCGTTTTTTGGGTTAGGTAGTAAAATCAAAGTATTACTTATTTTCTCTTATTAAATCTTCATTATTTTTACGAAAAACAATCATTTAATAATTTTTCCCTAACTTAACCCCAGGTTTCCGAACCTCGCAAGAATATATATTCTTTCATCCTTTTTTTCTCAATTTTTACATAAATTGAATTAACTTTCGTAAAGGACGTTATTTATCGTCCTCTTCACGCTTCCTTTCAAATTAGGTTACTTCAAGGGACCTACGAGGGCGATAACCTTTGTCCAATAATTTTCAGCGTTTTTAGAGAATTACAAAAAATATATTTCTCCTTAAAACATAACAGGAAAACAATGTTTTCTGGAAAGTTGCCATTCCTTATCGGGCGGAGAACATGACTTTCTAATTAAGAACTATCAGAGGACCAAAACACAAAGAAATTGTTGTAGAGAGTTCAATAATCATCTCTGATTTGGAACGAACCGCGAATTACGACCGCAATAAACTCAGCCAACTGGCACGCGAGCAACCAACTTTGCAAGACTCCCAAATTATACGGCCCTCCTCGCCCCCCCGCGAAGGCCATAGAGCGGTGAAGATACCTAATTAATTGATTCAACGGGGAGAACTTTTTTTTTTCTAAGTTCCAGATTTATGGCCGTTTTGGAGAATCAAAAAATATAATGAAAACCGTTGGAGACTTTCAAAACATATTCATTCGAGAGAAAATCTAATAGGTTAGATTTGTAAGCGTACAGCTTCCGCATTTACAGGCCAAGACAGAAGTATGTTTTGTACAGAATTTTTATTTTTAGAGAAGATCTCGTGAGCAGAAGAATCAAGACTCCACAAGACTTATCAAATCGTACTACTTACTATGAATATTTTACATTAAATAACAACTAGTATGATACATTATCATTATGTAGGTCATCTGACTATTCAGTTCACACAATTTCACTATGATATCAGTCCAGTGGCATGTATCACAACTCATTTGGCAGTTCTGCAGAAGCTGCAGAACAGCATACAAGCTCCTCATCGAACTCCGAACTGCTGCTGTGAACCATCCAGCAGCTGGAAGCCTCTGGGTTCGTGTGCTCGAACAGCCTTCGCCCACGGATTACAGCTTTTTTTAATGATCCCATTGAAGGTCTCCACTTGAAGTCCGTACGAAGTTCACAACACATCTTCAGTTCAGGGGCGTAACGTACACCCCCGTAACCCCCGCGATGCGGGGGGGCCCGGGACAAGGGGCGAGCGGGCCCGCTCTACCAAAATTATTATTTTTTTAATTTTAAAGATTAAAGCGGAACTAACGATACACATGAAAATTCCATTGTGTAACATCAAGTTTATAAACATCAACGGTGACGTAGGTTCATTGATCAATCATCTTTTGGTTTTATTTGTAACCAGGTGAGGAAGGGTGTAAAGTAGATAAGGTGTCAGAGTTGCGACGGTGCGTACTAGAATGGGACATCGACATCATCGAGATATCGATGTTTTACTTCGATATTACGATGTTCTGCCATCGATGCCACATGTTCGATAAAATCAATACATCGATTTGTTGGCTCCGATAACATCGGTTTGGTTTTCTCTTTGGTCACAGAAACAATTCCATCTAGTCTGCTTGCTACCTAACGTGGAAAAAAAGAAATATTAAAAATCCTTTCAACTGCCGAAGTATTGGCAAATTTTCGAAGAAGAAGAAACTACTTACTGTTCTCAGACTAAAATGTTTGCATCAAGATCCGTTTTAAAGCATTCTAAGTCCACTGTCAGACACCAAAAACTCATTCCAGACGATAACTTGCGATAAAATTAAGATTAAAACTCAAATTTGCACAAAAATCCACCTTGGCTTTCAAAAAGCTATGTTTGAAGATGAGCACATTCGCTTCACTCTAAGAGGAGAAGGGGCCTTTCAAATGGGGGAAAGTTAGCCGAAAACCCCCAAGCAGGTGACTCTCTTTTATAAAGGTTTTTTCACGCAGAACACGATGGTGAAATCGGATTGGAAATATTTCAATCGGTTCAAAATAGAGCAGTTTGAGATTATAATACAAGGTAGATTGGCAAATTCGCCAAAAAAATTAAAAATTGTTCAGCTTTCAAAAATTTTGAAATCAAAATGAGAAATGGGTATCACAAGTCAGAAAATAAAATTGTCGGTTTTTGCGTAATTTTTCCTCCTGCAAAACGAGTTACTTTGAAAATTTGCTCATTTCGGCATGCTGCGTCTGGCAGACTTGGCGTTGGTCTTTTAAAACGCCACCACTTACTTGGAGACATCTTTATGGGATATTCACTCACAAACGCTGAACGAACGAACAAACAAAATCCTCAGAATACTAGCAAGAAGCGATCGGTAGTAGCCATCATCGATGTTGCAGCTTTGATGTCCCATCCCTATCGTAAAGGTGGGTTAAATTGTTATATTATATTATGTATTTTTAGTTAGGTTATCGTAGCGTATTGTACGATGACCGTTGAAAAAATGCATGCTTTGCCAAAAAAAAAAAAAAAAACACATGTGGAGGGGCCCCGAAAATATTTTGCGGGGGGGTTACGCCACTGCTTCAGTTCCATGTGATTGAGGACGATTTGCCGCCAAAGAAAATTTACCCGGGCCATATTTGTATAGAAATTTTCTTGTGGACTACCTCCAAAGCTGCAGATCAGCATCCAAGCTCAAAGGGCTTGCTCCTCTCTCGAAGCTGAACTTCCTGAGCGTCATCCAACAGCTGGAGACTCTCTGGAATCGAATGATTGAGCAGCCTCCGCTAGTGCATTACGGCTTATCTATTTATGAAATCATTGACGGTCTCCACCTATTAGAATTTCCCCAAGTTTCAAGTACCACGGAGCAGCACGAATGCCCAAAGTACTTTATTTTGGAAGGTTTGGATAATTGTAATGTTTGTTTGTGTAGTGCTCCCCTATAGTTGAATCATACGGTGTCTTGCACACCTATCACTTTATTGTGGATTTTGAATTGTGAGGTTCAATCGGCCAATGCAAGTTTCTGTTTCTGCAGTACCATTGTAGTTTTGAAAATTACTGCTTTGAACCCTTCAATAACTGCTTGAACTTCTTTCCCGGCTGCAACAAACAGGCTGGTGTATTTTTTCTGTTGTAGAACTGAATTGGTATGATTCTCACCAGTTTACGGACAAGAGTAGCTAAGTAAATTTCCCTGTCGGTACCATGCCACTTCATGCATTCTATATTTATAATTTTATACATTTGCCGAACACCACTATTACTTGCGATACTTGGGAACTTTTTTCTATCTAATTCCTACTATAGAGGGCTTAATAGCCTATCTACTCAAGCGCTGCTCATACCAACTAGAATTCTCAGCCGATTTTCACCTTTTTTTTGTTCGATCATGAATTTGACCTAGATTTAAGTTAAGTTGACCTTACTTATACGTTTTTACAATTATGTTGTTGAGAATGATCATTTAAAACCCGGGCATGGGAACATGCCTGAAACGCATGCGTTACTGAGCAATATGTTTTTCTATTAGCCGCTATCAATTATGTATGTTATATGTATTATAGCTATCTAAATTTTCTGTACCACACAACGATAGAATGAAAGAGAATCGTTCTCGGTGCCCTTCAGTTTGCCTTGTGGCCGACAGTATGTCAGATCGGTTTCTTGGAACTCGGGGAAAGTATTGCTAAAGCGCTTGCTCGATTGTAAAACCTCCGGAAGGAGATATTTCGGAACTTCCATTCCGGAAAGAATCAAAAAGGGCTTTTTATAGTACTTTGTTTTATAGTCGCTTATATAATAACCATTAAATAAATAACGCATTCCGTGAAAAACTCGTTACAATTTATCTTACATTAAAACTGTCACTTCCCTAGACTCTAAAGCTCCGGGTGTACTAGGGAGAGATGGATACTCAGTGTGTGAGCACATGACTCGAAAATGATTTCAAAAAGTCGTTATTGTTTATCATTCAATGACAATTATTGTTTAATGACAAAATTTTTCATTGGATGAATACACTGGAATAAATTTAAAAATAATCATTGGATGAATAACAATTATAATTGTTATTAAAGAACAATAATTATTCTTAGTTAATATATTACTCTTATGTCCTATTAAAATGTTCAAATTTCGATTTTTTTATTTTATTTATTCAACTTTGGCGGAATTGGAAAAAAAATTACTCTTCCAAGGTTTAAGAAACCATTTAATAATAGATATGGAAGCTTGGAAGCACTACACCCCCTGCCCTGAGCTGAACTGATGTACCCATCACACTTGCCGTTGAACCGTCTCATAAAGTGAAACTTTCTGGTACGAGCTGGACGTATTGGTCCGTTATATAACGGGATTCCCATAAATTATATCTATTCACGAGTTGGGTGTGTGGTTGGAAGATTGGAAACCAGATTGTTTCAAAACATCAGCTTACGAATTGGATGGCATTAAATTTTGGATTGTAGAAATACGAAAAATTCTCCCGAACATACCGGGTGTTCGAACCCGGTAAATAATTTAATACAAACTCAATCCTACTTCTGCGGATGAGAGCTTTGAAATGAAATGAATTCCTGTATTTAAGGTATGTATATTTTTGCGTTTAAAGATTCGACGATAATCTGATAATCTAGAACATTGTTCTGTGCAAAATAGTTTTTTTGGCGATTGTAAAAGGTATTAAGGTCGAAATATTATGAAAATAATTGAATTTTCATGTTATTCGTTATTTAAGAAGAACCACTTAGTTATAGGAACATTCGGCCTTTGTATTCAGTTCTCATGTTTGGTGTTCCCACACCCTCTGGATCAACTCTAAAAGGAGGACCTTTTATTTACAAAGCTTTGCTTCAGAGGGATTATATTTAAGGAATAATCTATCAAAAAATCAAAATCTCAAAAACTTTAGATATGAGGGGGTAGTTTTTGTTTGATTCAAATAGAAATTAATTCCGCCAATCGAATGAGACCACTCGAGTGGATGTACGACCATCCGTCAGCTCACGGTTTGAAAAATCGGTTCGATAGGTAGTTGGATGAATTTCTTAGGGGACCATCCTCTGCCTAACCATCATCACCTGAAAATCTTATCAGAATCGGACGCAGACTGAGAGAAATAAGTTAGTTACAAGGACCTGCAGATGCATCAAGTGCAAAATGTAAAAGTAAATTACGTGGTACCTAATATCTTAGTTGCATGCCTTAAGAAACTTCAATACCTACTCAAATAGGTAGAATATGAGGTCAAACAAATAAAATGTGAGGAACAACTGCCTACATTGAAATGTAGGCAGAGCCGCCACGCTCAAGCGTTGTTATTATTTCTCAAGAAGTGGAATCCTCGAGTGATTGTTTTGTTGAACTATGTGCGCGAATCTCCCACCCCCAATCGTCTTTCCATTAGACCTCCTGGATCGCATCATCTCTTGCCTGCGGTTCGTTCCAGCCTTTTGTGAGGTCACCTACTTGTCATCTTTAAGCAACTCAATGAGCTCATTCCTTCAGCAGGATCCAGCGTGGGACATTTCTCCTCAGAACTTCTGCACCGAATGTGATACATTAATAATAATAACCTCATGAACGTTTCGATAATTACGCAACATGTGATCACCTACCACATTCTCTAAATTCTCATTTCAATTTCAATTTCACATTGTATTCTTTATATCATGTTCAGTTCTATTTAACTGATTAAAGCCTAGTTCAGGTTATTCGTTTTCTTCTATATCACCGTCTATCACCGTCTTCTATATCACAAAAGTCGACGTGAGTACATGATCAAGAATTCAGCTCTTCCATCCCCACGTTCCCAAACTGGAAATCCTCTTTAAATTCCTGCATTTTGATTTCAGGTTGTAGGTTTTTTTGGGAGCACCGCATTTTCTCATGGGCGCATTCCCGCATTCAGTGGAAGCCGCACACCAGGGATGTCAATATCGGCAAATAATATCGATTTTTTTTTTTTTTTTTTTTTTTTTTAAATTCCACTGAGGTCCTGGAGGACCTATTGTGGCTAGAGGAGGAGGTCGAGACCTCCAACTCCTTCCCAGGCACATTTGTCTACCCGACCTGAGCACCCTGCCTAACCGGGCACTGAATGTCCAGTAAACGGCACTTGTACCCATCGTCAGGAGCTGCCTGGGACCCAAGCACTAACTGCCTGGTATTTACTAGGTGGGCATTACCATCCCAGTCTGTTGTGGCGACCTATTGTCGTCAACTCCAGATAAAGCTCTCCCGTTTTAATAACCTGGGGATCAACGGAACCTTGCCCCCACGTTAGAAAACGCTGTCTTGCCAGCATAGGGCAGTGGCAGATCACATGACACGCAGTCTCGTCCTCAGCCCCGCAAAACCGGCAGAGGGTTGTGTCAGATTTGCCCATTTTGTGGAGATGATAATTAAGTGGACAGTGCCCCGTTAAGAGCCCTGTTACTATACGTATCTCCTTTCTTCCTAGGCTGAGCAGCTCATTAGCTCTCTTCCTGGAGAAATCAATAAATTGTTTTGTCTGTCTCTGTCGCCTAACTCGGAACCAGCAGGCAGTACCCTTCGTACTCTCCCATTTGGAAAGCTCTCCCCGAAGAAAGCTCCGTTGTGCCCAGGAAGGGTTCTGGACCAACCGGGAGAGAAGCAGCACCTTCCCTAGCTAAGGTGTCCGCTTTTTCGTTCCCCTCAACCCCTTGGTGCCCAGGGCACCACACCAATGTAACCCTATTGTTACTGGCAAGGGTCTTGAGGTTAGCCAAGCACTCCTGCACCAGTCTCGAGGAGATTGTGAAAGAAAAATAAAAAGTATCGTTTTAGTAAATCGATATATCGGGATAGGAAGTATCGACGGAAGAATATCGATATTTTCTTGACATCCCTACCGCATACTCCATCTTTACTCTTCATCATCTCGCGCGTACTACAGCTACCCTCGTCGATACCCTCAGACTATTCACAATTCCAAATTCCCAATTTTAAAAAATCCATGTTTATCGCATCATAAATTTATTCATACTTTATAGTAGAAAGGAACTCCTTAATTTAAATTCAAAACAAAACTGTATTTTCATTTCTTCTATATAATAAATTCAGTTTGTACTTAGGGTAGTTGGCATTCAATTTATTTTGAACCCCCACCTTTAGTACCAAACACAGAGTAAATAATACGACGTTTAATATTCCAAGTTATTTAGTTCTGGGGCTCCTTCGGTAGAGGGTGCTGAACTTCAATTTACATAAGCGACGGCGGAGTATATCATCTCTGGGAAAGTCTTATCGCGTCGTAAAAGGTGCCTTGTAACTCGGAGGTCGTTTCTTAAGATATTGACGGAGGTCCGGGCGTGAACGTGTTGAAGCCCGCCTATGAATTTTGATATTCGGCGATAAAGTCACAAGTCGGAAGGAATTTCATTATTAGGTTTAGTGTTTGGATTCAGGGTGATTCTCTCAACGTACTCGTACATGAAATGAACTGCCATTAGTTTTGAAAAATAAGGAAAAAGGCTGAGGGTGAATTAGAAAACTGGAAACTTCAGTTTGAGTCCAATGCTCTTTCAAATACGGTAAATGTAGCTGGTTTTGAACCCTAGATGATGCGAGATTTACGAGTTACAGTGTTACTTTGCTTCCGATTCAACCTTGAGTTGGTGGAAGTGTTGTTTTTTCTATCTACAGATGAACAATTTTTGTGTATTACTTTCGAAACGCAGCTAAATATTACACAATGGTAGACTATTCCTGCAAAACAAAGCCCTTCCAGTTAAATCACAAATATATACGTGTATAATATAAAATTTATTAATAAGTCGTAATCTGTGGTACATCATACAAGCACTGCACATCGCACCACATGTAGTAGTAGTTGCGTGCGAAATGAAGATACTTGGGCTGCAGCACAGTCTAGCTCGGACCTCGCGTAAAAGGGCTTTGCAGCACAGCGAATGATCGTACAGTAATCCTAGTTGTCTTACTAAATTCGGGGAATGAATTTATATCTGAATCGAACAAAAAACCTAACTTGTCACATTTTACGTTTTCAGAATTTCGATTTTTTGACAGTTTGAACCTTAATTATCAACTGTTATTATTTATCCAAATGTCGAGATTACCAGCACATCATGGATCGATTTTCGATTTGTGAGCTGAATTCCATCAAATTCGGCCCAGTAGTTTAAGAAAGAGCTTCGGACAGCGCACAATGAGACCCGATCTAGGTCGAAAAAATTTACTTAATTTAAAAATCTCTTTTCATTATAGTCATTTTTAATTAATGTGTTGGAAATATGTTAAATTCATTTGACTGTGTCATTCTTTTTTTGAAAAACTAACTAAGACATTGTGGAGTAAAAGTAGCACACGGCCACAAGTATCTAAGGACATTATTGTTTTTCCTACTTCTTCAAACGTTCTAGCTTGTAGTTCAACGGCTGCTTATTTTGCGACTTTTTGGATTTTCCTCGGTGTTGTATTTGGTTGGTTTATAGAACGGTGGTCCAAAACTGTGTTGAAAAAAAAAAACAACAGTGTGAGCTATTGTTTTATG
The DNA here is from genome assembly GCA_031894815.1 of Creontiades dilutus. Classification (NCBI taxonomy): domain Eukaryota; kingdom Metazoa; phylum Arthropoda; class Insecta; order Hemiptera; family Miridae; genus Creontiades; species Creontiades dilutus. The sequence goes on along the minus strand of JAVIWC010002460.1, from coordinate 306,654 downwards.
GGAATTAGCGCTGACTCCGAATAAACCCGATGTTACATTTCTCCTTCAATTTATGTGCGGTGAATTTTTCTGTTCCATTTCAATATTACTTTTGTCTTCTGTACTTTATGAAGAACATGAACTTAATTGAACCAACAGTCCACTGTAGAGGTCAGGGAAGCTCGCATTGAACACTATTGAATCTGTAATTGATATGTTCATAAATCAGATATAGGAAGGAAATATTCTATGCTAAGTTTCATTTTATTTGCAGTGATTCATAATTTTGAGCCCTTACAACCTTACACAATGTTCACCATCTTCTCATTACATACTGCCCCATAATAATAATATTGCAACATATTTTATTACGTATTTGTATGAAAGTTTAATATCCTTGTGATAAACATTTTAGAAGCTGACTTGTTGGTTATTATTTCGCACATACCGGCTCACTTATTCTTACAGGAGAATAAAAACTACAATTTTCTCCGAATGGATGTGGCCCTGCGAAATAATGAAAACCAAACGTAAGCAAGATATACCTAAGGCTTTCCCAACTACTGAATCTATACACTGAGTCAATCCAAACTCACGTGCCATGATGGACCTGAAAGTATTAAGCCAATTCCATGACTTTCCGACAGCCCTCCGGGTTGTTAGAGACGACGATGATATGTTTGTGGACCTCTCTAACCGAATATGCTCACATAATTTACATCCTCGTGTTACATAATAACTCGGTGGAGTGTATCCCTAATTCCGCACTTGTCAGACGGGCGGCAGTTAAGGAGCTCATCATAATAATTCCGGGAGGGAGTTGGTAAGTGCGATAGCAATTCCGCGAGCCTCCTCAGGCGGGCTGAGTGGGATTGAGTACTTAGCACGAACAGCTTCAAGTCCTCTTCAAGCAATACATCATCATTTGGAAGTTCCAATACTTCAACTCATCACTAAAGCAAACACAAGTGATTTTAGGAAGTAAGCTCACTGCTCCCTTCATAAGATATTATGGGTAACGACCACCGCCACTGAGTTATCTCAATCTGTAAACCACTTTCTTCTACGTCCTTTCTATAACAGTAAACTATAGGTAATATGAACTATGTTGGGCGCTATAAGTTGTTGATATATACCTTTAATTCAGAACTATATCCCCTATAATAGGGTTTTTAGTAATTATCGGGCACACATTGAAGGAACTATAATAGTTATCCTTGTGCCAATAATTATATGTATTATCTGTAATACTAAGGGCCAGTTTGTCAAATCTCCTATCAAATCTGTCAACAACTAAAGCGAGAAACAACGTAATCGATGACCAGCAGCTCCCAAAAATGTTGATGAGTTTATCAAATTAAATTGATGGCCCATTAGTGGTACCACCCCAACAAAGTCAAATTTCCATATACCAATGAGATTCATTCCCGTCCAGCGGTGGAGGAGTGGTAACCCTTCCAAGGTGGAGGAAAACCAGCTCCCCATAATTTGATATCTTACTAAGCTTCGGAGTGTGCGTGTTTTACAGGTGATAGAGCGATTATTGAATTTCAGGAGATATACATAGACCACGTAAATTGGTTCTCATCCAAAGCACCTATTTGGATTGATCAGTTGATGATGTTTGTGTGCCTCCTCTACATCTGTCTACCTTTGGCTACATCGTTTAAATTTGGATTCGGGGAAGTTTTAACGCAATACGAGTGCTAAAGGACTTGATAAATTATAGATGTTTTTATTTTGGGGGGGTATTGTGACGAAAAAACGCTGCAAATTCTCTCATTGGGGCTTATTATTCAATTGGCTTGCGTTCATGATTTGAATTTCTACTAAGCTTTGGAGTGTGCGTGTTTCACAGGATAGGGCGATTATTGAATTTCAGGAGATATGCATGGAGCACGTAAATCTGTTCTCGACCAAAATAACTATTTGGATTGATCAGTTGATCATATTTGTGTGCCTCCTGAAATTCAATAATCGCCCTATCTTGTGAAACACGCACACTCCAAAGCTTAGTAGAAATTCAAATCATGAACGCAAGCCAATTGAATAATAAACCCCAGTGAAAGAATTTGCAGCGTTTTTTTAGTTATATACCAACTTTAAAGTTTCATGCAATTTATGGAGCTAAATTTCATATGATGAAAAAATTGGGTTACCTACAAACTGTGTCTGTTGATGATTTTTTGTATTGCAAGTGCCTTTTTGAGTAAAACAGTTAGTAAAACCTTCTTTAATATTTTTTTAATAATAATTTATGGTCCTGAGTATTTATTCAAACATTTAAAAATGTTATAGAACCCAGTTTTACAAATTAGTTCTAGAAACCTAGTCGATGCGTAAATAAAAATGATTTACCCAATAAAACCTTTTGGATGAATTAAAAACTGTTAATTTTCATTTTGATCTATGCTGAGTAAATGTGTAGCTTGAGTTGCTTTGATCTTGTGCAGAATACCTACTGTACATTTGATATTTACCAAAGAAACCGTTTTAATCCCGTGGTTCACCATAATGTACGTTTCAAATTTATGAAGGACACCAATTGAATGTCATTGTGCAGTTACTGTACATTTCATAACTCCAGAGCTGATGTCAATAGAATGATGACATTTTTCCCAGGAGCCTTTTGAAACAACAGTACAGCGTGTGCAAAATTTGAGATTTTTCTGATTGCAAGTAATAATTTATGACATGCAGTGGAATAAAGTTATCACCGAATGCTTACAAGAACATTTCATTTTATTGGAAATTGTGCGGTATTGATTGGAGTAAGGCTTCGGTACTTAAATATGAAAAAGGTTAGCTGGGAAGACTATATTAAGTTAATAAAATCAGACAGTCCTAATTTGGTTAAATTTTGCTCAGTGGCTTGGAGTTTGAGGTGTAAGGCATACATTGAATAGGACCTGTAAGTTACAATTTATTTATTCTCAGGCTATCAGGTAGTTCTTGTGACCTGGACAGAGTTTCATTGGATTTATTCTGGATCAGTTAGTTGTATATGTGTTTTGTATTAAGCTATTTAGAAAAAAGAGAACAATTTTATGACAAATTTTGATACTAGATAAGCGAATGATTTGTACCAAGTTATCTATTTATTTTTATATTTTCTTCAAGAGGCAAACTCATCTGACGGTCAGATATGACCAGGATTATTGCATGTCTCTTCGTCAACAGATGTTATGTTACTATTTTTCAACAATAAAAGCATGTTTTCATTCATTCATTCATTCATTCATGCTTACAAGAACAGCCTAAAAACGTTCCAACTTTGACTGGGAATCCGAAAGTCATGAAACATTCTTCCACAATGCGTAAAATTAAACAATCTCTTTCTCCCATGTTTCAATATTCGTGACTGATATCGCTTTTGATTGAACACAATTTCGGGTTGTTTCGAGCGTGTAGACTTATTAATAGCATTATGATAATGAGGGAGATCTATTAACGGGAATAACGCAAAATAGCTGCGAGGCCTAAATCTCATCCTGCATCAACACTTCAGCTTCTAATTCTTCAAGGATCCTCGACCCGTTTATTCGGCCGAAAGGCTGTTGTACTCTCGGACTGTACTTCTATCCTCTTCCCTCGTGTAAGGGCTCACTAGACCCAACTTCCTCCCCGCAGCTAATGGCCGTGTTATGTTTAGAGGGGTTCCTTGCCTTTTGCCCCTAAAGTGGCTGACAGTAGTCCACCGAGTCCCCGCCTCCGCCGTCACACCCCTTAAATGGATCCATAAAGGGAAAGACCTCGGCGTGAAGGGCAGGTTCGCCCCTGACCTCCGCCATTAACTAATGGCTGACCTCGTAATCCGAGAGCGGTTGGGGCCCGACCACTCAGAGTATTAATCGCTAATCGGGAGGTTGTACATTAGCGTTTAGAGAGAAAATTGAAATAATGTGCGCCTCCGCTGATACCGACCACGGGGTGATTACTGTTAAACCACATCATGAACTTCAAGAGAGGTCAGGGAACATGAATACAACCTTCCTCATCTTCAATTAATTTCGTATCACTTAATTATCATCTTTTAATCGTAGAGTGGCATATTAATTCACTGGCGATAGGTAGAATGTATGACCCCTACCACGTATTCTACCTACTGTAGATCCACTGGTATTGGAGCAGGGAAATTCTTTCAAAAAGTTGGGTATGGCAATTCCCCGAAGTTGGGTACGGCATAGCTTCCTCGACTAACTAAGAATGTGCAGATATTTTAGAATGTTTTAGACAATCTCGAAATATGCAGAATATGGGGTATTTACAACGAATCGAGGGCCAGAAATGCCGCAAGACACAATCTGCCAAACATCTATGCCATTACAAGGTAAGTCGACCTGTGTTGCAGTTCCATCGCTCTAATTCTAAAGAATGTAAATATAATATTAATCTATTCACAGAAAGGAAACAGCACAAGTCAAAATATCTTCTATTCATCTTTTAATGAATAGACTTCGTTCAAATCAGGTAATATTTTCCGTTTTGGTTTATTATTCAATAATAAACCATTGTAATCGCTCTGGAAAAAAAATTCATTCAAGGTTCATGACTTGAATTTCTACTTAGCTTTAGAGTGTGCGTGTTTCACAGGATGGAGCGATTATTGAATTTCAGGAGATATGCACGGAACACGTAAATCTGTTCTCAACCAAAATACCTATTTGGATTGATCAGTTGATCATATTTGTGTGCCTCCTGAAATTCAATAATCGCTCTATCACCTGTGAAACACGCACACTGCAAATTCTTTCAGTGAGGTTTATTATTCAATTTTATTCATTTGAGTTGCATTCATGATTTGAATTTCTACTATGCTTTGGAGTGTGCGTGTTTTACAGGTGATAGAGTGATTGTTGAATTTCAGGAGATTTGCATAGACCACGTAAATCGGTTCTCAACCAAAACACCTGTTTGGATTGATCAGTTGATGATATTTGTGTGCCTCCTCTGCAGCAGTCTACCTTTGGCTACATCGTTTAAATCATCTGGATTTGGGGAAGTTTTAATGCAATACGAGTGCTAAAGGACTTGATAAATTATAGATGTTTTTATTGTGGGGGGAGGGGGTATTGAGGTTCAATAAAAACGCTGCAAATTCGTTCACTGGGGTTTATCATTCAATTGGCTTGCGTTCATGATTTGAATTTCTACTAAGCTTTGGAGTGTGCGTGTTTCACAGGGTAGAGAGATTATTGAATTTCAGGAGACACACAAATATGATCAACTGATCAATCCAAATAGGTATTTTTGTTGAGAACAGATTTACGTGCTCCGTGCATATTTCCTGAAAGTCAATAATCGCTCTATCCTGTGATTTTAACATAGAATGGGTGTCCTGGACGCTTCGTTGTGCCAGGCATTTGAGGAAGCAGACGGAGCTCTAGAGCACGTAGTCATGAGTTGCGGAACGTACAGCGAAGAACGAGAAACCCTAATTGAATTACCCTCTCCCTAATTCATTCGTTCAATTATCATGGTTTACTACGTAATTTGAATTAATACCAAGATATATTTGATTTTTTCAACCCCCTTAGAATTCATATATGATTTAGGCTTTAGTTTAACTTCCTAGCCGAACAATGTAATAACAATGTGTTATTTTTGAAACGTGTTAATGTTGAAAGTTAATCCTGTAAATAATATATGGCAGCATGTATAATTTGTACAATGCCAAAAAAACTTACAAAATTTAAGAGTAAATTTTCTTTGGCCACCAAACAAATAAGTTAATATGAACTTGTGGTGACTGGTGCAGCTGGTTTCAGACATTTTTCATGCAATAAACAAAAATCTTCAAATACAAAAATTTTTTAAAAACTCTACAGGTCAATTTTTTTATTTTACTCAAATTATTCTCTCTAAAATGTGGAAAACTGTTGCAAACTGCTGCAAAACGTTATTATAAACATTGTTTTTTGCATGTTCAGTACTAAGTTTAGGCAACTGAATATTGGACGAGTTTGCTGTACGAGTATGGGTGACACGGTTCCCATGGTCGGGCTTAATACCAATTTTGTGAAAGAGTATACGTGATTGAAGCTAAACAATTTATCCTTACATTAAACACGTTAACTCACAAAAAAGCAGAATAGAAGCGCATCGTGAACTAAAATATTTAAGAAAAAACGTCAAAGAATATCGTTTTTGCTAAGTTTTGTTCAGTTTTTTGAGGTTCTTGATTAGTTCAAAGAGTTTTAGGCTAAAAGAAGGTATTTATTCGGAATCGGCAATGAAGTGTTTTTGAAGTAGAGTCGAGTCGGTGATTTCTTCAAAATTCACTGAGAAGTAAGGTGCAAAAAAGCAAAACCCCACCTGAAATATTCCCGATTCCAACCAACCAAGAACATATTGGTAAGTAACATTACAGGGATGGCCCTATTCCCGGTTTCCATGATGTCACACTTATAAACGTAACTATACGAAAACATTCACGAATATTTTTTAAAAGATAGATCAAATTCTAATTTAACAAAGAAACACAAAAATCGACTGAGGTAGAAGCGCTGGTGTAGGTACGAGAAGCGCTTGAACTAATTTGACATTAGTCCCCCTCCCCCCCATACACCATCTACCGTTCCGACACATCAATCAATCAACATGATATCAATCAAAAATTGAAGGAAAAAAAAGATGTAACAAGTGAAGACAGTGATTTATCACTATTATCCCCTTTATTCGCCCTTTTCGTAACAAAAATTGATTGGACTGAAATATTTTTAAATACTAAAACGAAATCTTAATTGAAATAAAAAAAGGATGACATGTATTGGTCGAGAATCCTCGCTTGACCAACAATTGAAAGGATTGGCTATTACGCCCTTCTGTCAGCCAGAGCACAATTCCCGAGGTTTGTTGTACAACTTGTCGCGAACTCTTTCCTCCTGCTATTTCTTCATACATGAAGGTATATATACCTATTATTTCTATAATATTACTGTATAATATTATTATTATTTACACATTTTGAAGGCTCAGACTTTTTCAAACAGAATGATTACAGACGATTCTCAAAATTGAAACTATGGTGGCCACAATTTTTTAAATTTTCGCAACTAAAAATTAGAAATTTGGTGCACTTTACACAGAAATTTTGTCCAGAAACTACCATCACATGAGAAAAATCATCCTGAAAATGTATCATACCTTTTAACCGTGAATCCAAATGCTTGACTGAAATTTCGAAACGATCGGACCCGTTAAACCAATGGCCATTGAACACACATACGAGTATAGTTTTTGGAAAAGACCAAGTTGAAAGCTGTACAAATTTAATTTTCAATTTAGGAAAATATGAATGGAATTTAGATGATTAATAATGAAAACAGGACTTACCGTTCTTTTACTTTCACGTCCTGTCCAAATCCGTCATCTCATTAACCTAAACTTCAGCAATTCTGTGAACGATTTGGAGACTCTGCTTGGAGCGGTTACGTGTTGTTGATCCGAATTTTCTCGACAATCACGAAATTGACAACCGTATCGAATGGGGTAGAAACTTGTTAGTCCATTTCGAAAACTTAAAGATAATAATATTCCCTCTTATCCCAAAACCATGATTGTGCCAAAAATTGATTATTGAATTAGGCATCACTTACGAAAGGTATAGACCCCCTTCAGTAGATAAAAATCAATCCAAGGGAGTCAGGTGTTTATTTAACGGCTTACATAGAGATAACTCAATCCATGAATGTGTTTAGTACCTTTTCTTGGTTAAGCCAAAACCATGAATGTACACATTAATTATTTTTCCATTGCCATAACAATGAATGTGCCACATTTTTACCTCAAATTATGAGGTGATGAAAACGTCAGAGACGCCCTACCACAACTTGATATTGAGCAGGATGAAGATCAATTTACTGATTTCAATTTATTGATTTGAATTATTTATTTACTGATTTTTCTTATTTTACAAATAAAATTTAAATAGGAATTATTTTGCCTTTATGTATGAGTTATAATTGAAATTAAATTTAAAATTTTAAATTAAAAAATTTTGGAAAAATCGGAAAACAAATTTGTTTTTCAACCACTTTGGTATTATTGATTGACACTGTTTCCCAATCATCATCTGTATTTGTGATCAGTTTCCCCTTTAATTATGATTTTCGTTTCGTTCAGCTTTTAGAATAAAAATCTGTCAGTAGCTAGTTATGACTTTCTCGGTATTTTGTCGTTACAAAACTGTCCCTCAAACTATAACCCGTAAAAAACTGTAGCAGCGGGATGAACGATTGATGAAGAAAAGGTTTATCTCATATCACTTACTGAATATTGTGACACACCGTACCTATATAGTTGTCATAGGAAATTTGCCTGGCCGAAACCATGAATGTGTAACAATCAATTCACTTTTTTTTTTTTTTTTTTTTTTTTTTTTCACTTTTTTTTTTTTTTTTTTTTCCAAAACGACGAATGTGTTATGTGGGGTGAGGGGGGGGGGGGGCTAGTGTCATAAAAATATTTTTTCCTTGCTCATTGATAGTTCTGAGAAGAGAAAGTGAATGAAGAGTAGGTCGAAGCACCTCCCTCAACCAGCAAACTGAATTCTGTGAGATTTAAACAAAATTTGAAAACAGTGTTTTCGATTTTTCTCGAAACTACACAATCGCACAATCATCATTTTGGCAGAAAAGAAACGATTATGACCATTCAATTTCAAATAGTCCATAGCCACTGGGTCTGATAATCTGGGGGATTATAGCTAGGAACAAGGTGAACGTTTTCTCCAAGATGAAGAAGCAGTAGAACTACAATTAGGACTTCAGGGTGGATAGCGCTTTTGCAGTCCAAATTACAGTTTGCTTTCCTTCTCGCTTGTCCTCAAGACATCGATAAGAAAGATCGTGCCGACGTTGAGCTTCACACTAAAACTATGTCTACTATTTTGGGTACAACTTTCAGAGTAGTTGTATTTTAATTTGTCGTCCAAATTATAGTTCCTAACCCCTCTTGCCTTCCCACTGCAGCTAACAGCAGTAGATAGTGCCCACGTCGATCCTCACCTTTTATACATCTTTAGTCACAATTCTCCAGCCATCAATGGCCGTCCAAATTATACTTTCCACACACTTCCCAATTGCTCTGTCACGACTGCAAAGGTCATGCCCACGTGTGGCCTCACACGATCATTCGAGTTCTGGCAAACGACTGCTGGGCTATCTCAGTGGTTTTTTTTTTCTCTGCAAGCGTGAGAAGTAGCCCCATGAATGCTGAAGGCCCCGTCATTTATTTCAGGTCTGCTGTTGACAAGACTACTTTGATGACAAACGACCATTTACTAAACCGATCCCCGCCATTCGGTAGAAGTTCATCCAGCGCTTCCGCTCGGGGGAAAAGATTTTCTTCACCTACTCTTCCCTCCACTGGCTTCCACTCGCTGCTCTCATTTTCGTGGCTCCCTGTTCTTTTTCGCCACCCTCCGATTTTTCCCCGCTTTTCAAAAGACAGAACGACGACGTAAAAAGTGGAAGCGGATAAAAGGCGAAGGTCCAGACGAAGGGTGTGAGGAAAATAATGGTCAAGTGCCGAAAAAAATTTGTCAACTCGGAGCAAAAAGGGTTGAGATGAGTTAGCGACCTCTGCGAGTTGTGAAGGCCCCCGAAAAAAAGCATTTATTCTGACCATCCGAGAGCGAAGTGAGAAAACAATAGCGGAATTGCCGATATTACAATTTCCGAAGAAAATTTCCTGACTAAAGAAGTTTCACAACAATGAGAGTCGAATAAAGGGGTTTTTAATATTAATTATACCATGCCGGTACTCATGAATTTAAAAATCGTTTTCCCTTAGAGAGCGATAAAAGGAGAAGAAAATCCAACAATGGCTCGAACAATCGAAGTTTCTCTTGATTTACTCCACTGTACTCCGTTATTCCGTTGAATTAAAGCGAGCCTGCGTCGTTAAAGGAAGTTGGAATATAATCATAATTTTTTTCCAAGAATTCAAGAATTCCGCCAAGAATTTAATCAATTAATTGTTCACGGTACGGATGAGAGAATAAAGTGAGGAGCATGATCCTCGAAGAACTTTTTTTTTATCGCTATAGGGAACTACTACGACTCACCAGGTGATACATACTTCTTCCACCTTCAAAGCTGAAAGTCAAAGCCATGAAAATAGCAATAGAACACGATGCAACTCTCAATTTCACCCGTTCGATGAGAGAGTCTACTAAGCAGCCGGATGGATGGACGAATAGGTGGATTGATGGATGGATGGGTAGAAATTAAATGTTTTCTTCAATTTCCAATGTTTGAGCTCCAGATGCGATCCTCGGGAGTTCGTTTTGGTTTATTATTCAATAATAAACCATTGTAATAGCTCTTCAAATAAAAAATTTAAGTCCCCCTCAAAATTTCATGGTTTACGTTTCAAAGGGTGTAGAATCCAAATCTGCAATAAAAAAATTTTCCGTTTGTCCGCAGTACGCCGTACGCAAGATCTCTCCCAAACGGCTGGAGCAAAAATCTGAAATTTTGAGGAAACATCAATATTAGTCAGACAACGCCCCAATTCTTTAGCTGGCGCTCTCAATTAATTTAAAATGCCCTTTAAGGGTTGTCAAAGTTTTGTAAAATCCCTATAAACCTAAAAAAACCAAGGCCGCCTAAATGTGGAGTTTTTTTGAAGAACTTTCCATGAGGAATCGAATGAGACCTTCCCCAGGTCCGTTGCTCAAACCATTCCCGATGTATGGCCCGATTTATGGTGCCAACATTTGTGTTATTTTGGTTTATTATTGTTTTTGTTTTGATTGCAGCAACCTAGTGATGTAGTGAACGTGGGTACTGGAGTGAACTCCTAAAAGGGTTTATAGCCGATACACGGGTTGAAGTATTCTAATAACCATAAAAAACGCTGCAAATTCTTTCACTGGGGTTTATTATTCAATTGGCTTGCGTTCATGATTTGAATTTCTACTAAGCTTTGGAGTGTGCGTGTTTCACAGGATAGAGCGATTATTGAATTTCAGGAGGCACACAAATATGATCAACTGATCAATCCAAATAGGTATTTTGGTCGAGGACAGATTTACGTTGCTCTATGCATATATCCTGAAATTCAATAATCGCTCTATCACCTGTGAAACACGCACACTTCAAAGCTTAGTAGAAATTCAAATCATGAACTCAAGCCAATTGAATAATAAACCCCAGTGAGAGAATTTGCAGCGTTTTTTATTACTACTGTGTACTAGGCGTAGTTATATCAAATTTCTTGATCCAAAAAATTGAAAAAAGTTGTTGTAATGTGAACGTCCGTTAGTTTGTTTGACAAAAACCAGGTTTTTTAGTAAAACTTTGAAACATTATATCTGGGGAACAGATTGAAACAAGGAGGTGCGGTTAGATGCATTCTATTCCATTCTCGCTCTAGTTTTACCCTTGTTTTTCTCTGCGTAAAGATAATTTTCAACGTGATGGACGCGGTTCTCGTCGTAAGTAAATGAAAACGGCATACTTTAATTGAAAAATTGAAATGAAATGAGTTAGGACGAGAAACATTGGTGGTACAGTGAGAGACACAATACTGTTCGATATGAAGTAGTTCGAATACCGGTGTTTTAATTTTGGGGGGTAGTTGCACTCCGAATAGGGAGCTCAGAATGATATTGTGCTGATCTTGCATACTTTTGACCTGTGTGTTTCAAAAAGATGAGCGAAGTCTTCTTCCTGAAAACACATTGGTGCGTATTCATACTTTTATGTATGAATTTGTGATTTACTGCTACGATCCTCCACATGAACTGAAAACTTGTGCAGAGTGGGTCCTTATTTAACGGACAAGGGAAGTGTACAGTATATACTCTCCAAGATTATAATATTAACTGTAGAAAGGCTGACCAGACGGTCGGTAGTATAAAATCTCCAACGTTATACAGGGACTGTGCACCAGCAAAATATTACTAAATATCTACAGAGACAAACTAGTCGTGGTGATTTTTTACCTGCCAGGAACAACTCTACCCCTTTGAAACGGCCTCGTAGTTCGCCTGAAATTTCCCCAGAAGGCAAAAAACGAACTATGGGTTCCAATGAAGACTATTTAAGAGACTCGAAGGTCTGATTGACCAGAAATTTGCTAATTTACCGACTGAGGATGAGATGAAGAATTTGCCTACAAAAGAAGACATTCGTATGATGCGTACTCAGATAACCGATGAGGTCAATCTTGCTACAACCAAACTGCAACGTCAAATTGATGATTTGAAGACAACTGTTATAAAAAAAGAAAGACGTTTAGAATTACTAGAGTTAGAAGCGTGTAAAAATAATGTTATGATAAGGGGGTTAAAGTTGGGTAAGGATGACGATTTGATGCAAAGAGCTTCTAAATTCTTCACAGAAGTTTTGAAAGTCGAGACTCCCATTCAAATTGAGTCAGCACGCAGGATAGGACACCAAAAAGGTGACCAATTGCTTGTGATGTTGTCCAACACCCGTGATAAATGGTCATTATTGAAAAAGGGCCCCACATTGAGAGGGACGGAGTTTGGAATTTCACGTCACTTACCTTTCTCAATTCGACATAAGCTTTCTAAGATGTTCCGTATACGGTCCGAATTGCTTAAATATCGTCCGCAATTGAGTTGTAGAATTCTCACGAATGGTATGCTTGTCGAAAATGAGATAAATTTTTGGGATAATGAAGCTGGTTTTCGCTGTAATGATGGTAATGTGGTTATTGATCGATTGGCCGATGTTGATTTGAGCCCTATAATCGCGGAGCTTCGCGCTGAGGATAACGGCGGTGAAAACGCTTCGTCAACCCTGAGCACCTCTTGACGGAAGGAGGACTGTCGGATAGATACAACTGGTCCCCATGATATTTGCGAGTCAACGGATAATTCATGTTTTCTGCGTCATTTAGTTTACAATGTAGATGGTCCGAGATAAAGAAAAATGATGTAGAATTTATAAAATTTCTTTAAAATAAAATTCAATGTTTATAAAATTTAAAAATCATTTTCGGTATTAGTGATCACTGATGAATGTACAGCAATGAATGTACAACTGAATGTTGTACAGCAAATATTTTTCAGAATTCAACTTGAAGTGGATAGGAGCCTCAAAGAATAATGTTTTTAATAGGGCTAGTGGTGGGGTTATTCTTATCCCATCTCCTATTCGAATTTATTCAGATTGGCTAATTTGTTTTATTTGTTATTTGGTGCTTTAATCTAAAATTTTTCTTTCAATTTTTGCTGGAATTGAATTTATATACTGCTAATGTTTTGCAACGGTTCAAGATTATTTTCATGTTTATTGCTTTTGACATGACATGCTGCTAATGACTTTAATTTCAATTTAGCCCTAACCTCCGGCTGACGGTTATCACAACCATGCCGTATAACGGTACCGGTAGTGGCCACAGTTAAGAATTTTTTCTTTAGTTTTGACAATTGTGGGCCTAACAGTAGTACTGACTTTCTTCAGGACTCATTTAGAATATAGCCCGACTCTTCCCTAACATATCCATTGCCTAAAACTATCAAGAGAACAATTTTTTCTATTTTTTATTAATTTTTTCTCACACCTTTATTTTGATCTAGTAGTGGCCACATGAAATTACGAAATTTCCAGTAGTGGCCACGTGCATGTCTCAGTAGTGGCCACTTGACATTTTGCCCTCCTTACGTGTTTAATATCATTAAATTCAATACCAGATGAACAAAATTGATTCTATCCAGTAGAAGCTTTAGGATACAGCCCAACAAACGAGGAAACTAGGGACGGTCATATTGAGAAGTTTACCACAATTTCCAATGATGCTCTGCGCACTCCTAGTTCAACCTCTGACTACAAGATGACATGAGCTGTACCTCCTGCATGTTTGAAGCCACTAGGAGACCGGGAATCCTTATTTCTCAAATATAAACTTTAAAATGGCCACTACTGGAGCCGTTACCTTATTGTTTATTTCTTATAAAAATTGTAAAATTTTTCAGTGTCGTAACTAAAAAACCGTTCATTTATCTATCCATCAATATAGGAGACTGTCAAAAGGGTGGTCAATGTGCAATCCCAAGATTATAAAGGAGGTTGTACAAACCTATCAAGGGTGTGGATAGCATCAAGCCAGTAAAGAGTAGATTGCGCAAATACGGCTCAGAGGGTTTATTAGATTGATTAATTAATACAAATAATCATGATCAACCTAGGAAAGTACCATGTTGTTTAAAAAGGAGACGGTATAATATCGTCGGGTTCCGGGTAAAAGTGACCAAGTAACATTTTTTCAAAATGAGCTTTTTTTTGTCATTCCGGTACTAAGGAACGTTGTCTACTGTGTGTTGTTGCTAAGAATGTTATCTTCAAACTGATATGCAAGAAATACTTGAAAATAAATTTTACCTGCCTGACCCAAAGAGTTTTATGTGACCAAATGGCATTTGAACTCAACCACAAAACACGAGATGGATTATAAATGTACTCTCGCTGGTGCATGTAAATGTTATCAATTGACATTTGATCACTTTTACCGTGTAAGATTTGTAAGATTGCATAGTGGGCAGGTGAAAATGACCAATTACAGTGATAGGTAATGGATAACCTTTTCCAACAGATATAGGTATATCATTGTTATTAGATGCTTGGCAACACGACAAATTAACGAAAAAACTATTCAATCCCTCAATTTCATGTAACTATGCGACAGATTTTCGAAGAATTGAATTGACCAAATGAGTAAAGCTTGAAACTCCAGGCTGGTAAAAATGATCAAATAGAGTTTTCCGGAAAACAGCTCTTATTTAATCTGAAGTGAATTTTGAAGCACGATATCATAGGCGGGCACTAGCTAACTACCTACAGTATAAAGAAAAATCGAAACATAGTCGGATGAGACATCACACAACCAGTGTTCGTAAGAAGAAAATATGTGAAACTTCAGATCGCTCCCCTGTAAAATTTTGCAAATGTTACTTGGTCACTTTTACTCGGAACCCCACGATATAATCTCGAAATTCCTGGTAATCCGATTAAATACCGCTTGGTTTTAATTAACAATAGTGTATCGAGGAAGATTAGAATTTCCGGGTAGTCTGTGAGACTCGCACTCAAGCTGACAACTGGGAATCTTCTAAATCTCCCTCATCGAAGGCGCCCACACACGTTTTACTCGGAGAATTAGGCGTGCGGTTCACTGTTAATTGGCAATCCATTAACACGTAGTTAACTGCCGGATTAAAGTTAACTCTGGCAGAAGTGGAAGTGGGAACCGCAAAGAAGAAGAGCAAACTGGTTGAAGATGGATGATGACGTTCTCACGTCCGGAGTGGAAGGAGGGCCTGCGGTAAACCAATACCGTTGTTTACATTTCGAAGTGATTAGAAACGGAGCGGTGTTTCCCTTGCAGACTCAGATCGGTTACATTATCTGATAAGTGATTGGTCTTTGTAGTGGCTTGACAAGAGCGATTAGCTATTACATGACCGGAAAACACGTCATCAACGTAGGTAGAAACTGTCGGTACCAACCAATACAGCTCAAGTCTGTCATCTCGATGTACCATTGTTCATTCGAGCCAACTGGGATTTACGTTTGAAGTGAAGACACATCTACTAAGCATAATGCAAAGATGGTTACTGAAAATCTTATCAGGAAAGTTTCAGAGAACGAAACTGTTGCCATTCTATGAATGAATTCTACAGACCGTGAATCTTTGAAGTCGACAACAAAAGCAACGCGGCATTGATACATCTTAAATCGCTAATTGCGATGATTAGCAAAGTTATTTGCGGAATGACTCGAAAAACACTATGGTGAATGATGCATTTCTAACATCTTAATTATTTTTCCGATTTCTTCGGCTTAAATTTTTCGGTGAATATTCTCCCGATTCTACATCAGCTTCTCTTAACCATCTTTTAACTTAACTTATCCCAAACGATACGAGGCAGGACTTGACTCACCTTAATGCTGAAAGCGATCCACTTGAATGAGCACCACCTGTAATAAACAAAGAAAATCATGTTTAAGTTCCATAAACTATAATTAAAAAATTATAAATCAAATTAAAATGTAAAAAGTCCACTAATTCATCAATACATTGCACATATCTTATAGCACGTATCTTTTGAATACCCACACAACATGGTTTACCGACTTCGCGCCTCCCTGCTCTCCACTCCTCTAATTGAATACAGTGCACCGATTTGAAACATCTGAATGGTCAGCAGACGTTAATGAATTCCCTTATTATTTCGAATATTTCAGTTTTTGATAATGTATTGAATTGAAAGATTCACGAGAAAAATTGTAGGATTCTAATTATACTAATTAATTCATAATATATTAGCTATATAATGAATTCTCATACAATATCAAACATTCGCTCTACTCTTTCTCAAAATACCCACAGTTATGATAGTGTCAATCAAGACGTGAGTGGTGATGCGAAAGAGCCCGCTGCCGATATACCACTCAAAGATACATGACATTGAGGTCTGTCAATCAGTATTGGCGACATTTATCGACTGCTGAATTAACATATTATGAGCTTCGAATGAGAATTGGAATTGAAGAAATTATCACTATTTGATAAACATGAACCGTAAACGTGAAATGATTAACTGTAATATTTAGCTCTGAACGGAATGGGATTTATTTATTTATTTATATACAAACGGCACGTAGTGCCAATATTACAATTCAAATTAAACATGATCTGCTGCCATTGGTTTCAGATAATGACAAATAATAGTGAATCCAAAACGCTCCCAACCAAGGGGCGTGAGGCAATGGGAAGCCACGAGCGAAATCGTCAGACCTAGTTCCGATCCTCTCTGGAGAACAGCTGGCGACGTCCGCGACACCTCCGGGTAGTCGGACGAAAATCCAAGGTGAAACTCCTTGTTTACCTTACTTACTGATGACAAATAATATTTAAAAAATAGTTTCTGCTGTATTGAATATTGCTGGCGATGTAGATGCAGATGAGATGAAAGGGAAGTGTAGATGGTAGAGAATTGAAGAGAGTGGATGGGGATGATGATATAGTGAGGTGTTGAGATAGAGTGCAAGATGAAAATATGTGTAGCGCTATTGAGCCATAGCCAATTCATCCTGCTACTAAACATGATGGCCCTGTGGATACAGTAGGGTCTTGAGTCGGCGTTGAGAGTCGTTGAAAAAATCGAACCCATTAGTTGCGAGGAAAGCATTCGCCTCAAGAGGCAGACGGAGGAGTGGACAATGAAAGAGGTAGTTTCGGTCGGCAAATGGTACATGGAAGAACTGACCGGACCTAGTTGGGTAATGAGGTGCCGAAAACCCAACAAGAGAAAGGAGATAGGGACATGAAATTTCAACTCTGACCAATTTAAAGAAAAATCTCAAGTACGACGCCCTCCTTCGATGCTCAAGAAGCTGAAGACGATGCTCCGCCATGAGCGCCTGGTAGTCCACACGATCCCGGGATATGCGAAGTTTAAAGGCCAGGAAGCGCAGGAATCTTCGCTGGATCCTTTCCAACTGATCAATGAAATGGGGATTTGATACTTTTCTTAAATCAGACTACCTTCTTGTATAGAGTTTTGCAGTATTTTTAGGCATTCGCGCTGACCTTTTAGTATTAACAAAAGTTACAAATTAATTGTGGGATATAACTTAGTACAGCGGACTGGTGAATATACGGGCAAGCTGAATTATATGAGTTATTTTCCTACAGTGCCACCAATGCCGCATGGTCACTGTCAGCAAAAGGCAGAAAATTTATTACCCGAAATGAGCTCAAAGTGCAGCGGCCAAAGTGGAAAGAGAAATCTGGCACTTCAAAGGGATTGCGGGCGGGAAAAAAAGATCCGTTTAGCTTTTACGATCTGACCAATATCCCCCCCTGCTTCATTTTTCGTGGATCCGCCACCATACTTTATAAGGTGGAAAAAAAGATTGGAAAGTGGTGGTCGAGAGGGGTGGGGGATAAAGTGAAAACGAAATATAAAAAAATAAAAGAAGCATGAAAAGAAGTAGACCTTCTTTTTACAGCGGCACTTAAGGGGTGAAAGCTGTGGTTGTAAAAAGGTCTTAGGGATGGCGGTGGTGGATGAGGGATGGAAAGGGTAGTGCAGAGGGGTGGGAACTCTGAAGGGCGGTTGGTTAATTATGTTATTGGAATATCGCCAATGCCCCGGAGCTAAGGGGGTTGCAACCCCTAACACTCCCCCGCCCGTACCACCACTTCACCCTCTCAAAACCCCTGAACCTCATACTACTATCGGTCTTCTAACGCCGACCCAACAATTCACATTAGAGCAGCCCTTCAAAATGTTAACCGCGACTACATTGGCACTCAAACACCTTTCAATTTCGGTCCTTTATCGAGTGGCTCGGATGATTTCTCTCTAGCGGCTAATGGCAGTAAGTGAAATATCATTTCCACAGGAGAACAGAACGGAAAACTGTCGCCAGAAACAGTACATGTACAAAAGTTAGTAAATGAAATATTGGATAGGTGGGTATTTTATTATCGGGCAGCAATTTATGGGTCTTCAAGGAAGTTAGTTTCGTGAATTGGATCCTATATTGCAGCGGTTCCCAAACCTTTTTCACTGCCGTACACCTTGATATAAATTTATTTCAAATTGCACCCCCAAGAAAAGAAGTTGCAAGAACATTAATCATAGAAAGTAAATACGCAAGAGTTTTTTTTTTTTTTAATCTTTTATTTTACAATAAAGTTATTGCTCCAAAAGTACGCCTATATGTGTTTCTAGTAAACTTAGTAGATTCTAAATACCAATAACTGTAAAAAAAAAATAACAAAGTAAATACAATGTTTCTTAGCACGAAAACATATTAGAATTAGCAAATAAGTTTATCGGAAAAAAAGAAATCGAAATTCTTAAAACAAGACTAAACTGTTTTAGTGTGACCTTTGGGCCTGTTTTGTTGCACATAATATTTTGAAATCAATATCAAAGGTTGATAAATACACTCTTAAATCAGGACTTGCATTTAGCTTATTCCTATTCCTATACTTATTCTTTAATGAAAGCATAAGAAGAGAACTATCTCTCAACTAGTTCTGTGTGTATAAAAGGAACTAAAACCAGAAGGGCTTTTGGTTTTATGGTTAAGGGTCCATATGCATCCCTAATGATCACCCAGATTTGTCCAAGGGGTTTCTTCTTGAACTCGGACTTCGAGGAGGAGTCACTTGAAAGTCCAAGGAGCTTTTCCATCTCATGAACTGCCAATGTAGCAGTGTTGACGTTTTCTTCATTGAAGGATCTGCAATCCAGTTGTCTCCGTCACTTTGTTTAGGAAAATACTTTCTAAAAGAGTCCTACAAGTTTGTCAAATGGGTCACTATTTGATATTCCGCTTCGTTGGATATGGGCAGGTTATTGTCACTCAAGAAATCATGAAGCGTGCCAAAAACTTCAGCTGGATTGTACAAACAGGTCAACATGAAGTCCGCCATTACCGAATATTTTCGGCGTAATCCAACCAGGTCGTACCAATAATCCAACCCAACCTATGCTGTATTTGATAAGACCCTTGTCTTCATATAAATGCAGAGGTAATTGGGCATAGTTTGACTCTCAGACTTCACACTGAAGCAGCCCTTCAAAACATTAACCGCGACTACATTGGATAAGAACATCTTTCAATTTCGGTCTTCATATGCAGAGCACTGATGGCAGAATATTGAACATTATTTCCCCTGCGGAATAGTTTGACTCTCAGACTTCAAAATAGTACATGTACAAACATTTTGATTGGAACTGGAACATCTTTCAATTTCGGTCCTTTATCGGGTGGCACCGATATTCCCTCTCTAGCACTGATGGCAGAATATTGAATATTATTTTGCGGAATAGAATATAAAACAGTATTCGAAAATAGTACATGTACGAAAGTCAGTAAATGACGTTTTAGTTTGATGGTTATTGCTTCCGAATCTAAGTATGGTACTTAATGTTTTGCTTTCAATTTCGAAAGGTTACAAGGAAAAATACACTGCCAAGGTGATGGCACAGCAGCTTCCTCGTTACATCCTTTATTATATGAGCTAAATTGAATTAAAATTGTGAAAGTTATTCCTGTTCCAAAAATTTCACGTTAGCGCATGCGCAGAGCGTACCACTGATGACATTGTGATGAAATTCGTGTGGGACCTCGAGTCCTTATCCGCATAATCCCTCAAAATATGAGCTAAATTCATTCAAAATTGTGGAAGTTATGGCTGCAACAAGCAAATGCGGACAGACAGACAGACCGACAGACGTGAAACCAAATTGGTTCAGTAGGCTATTTCCACGCGAGTGGAAATTTTGAATTCATATTTTAGTCTTAATTCCTAGTTTTCATCAGATCTTGATAACATTTTCTGGAAATTTGCGGAGTGAGCTGCATATCTTATCTTTAAAGTTTCATTGAGGTCATAAGCCGCAATGGTGACGATGTCTATAGATTCCTAAAACCCCCGGGCTATCATTTGAATACAATTGTTCCGATGTCTAGACTGTTAGAACGTCAAGATATTTAAAAACATTCTAATTTGATTTCAGTTATCTTCATATAATGGATAAGAAAATTCAACAAATCGCCCATTCGGACGCCAAACATCTAAAAGTATACTAGATTCATGGTGAGGATCCCCTGTACTACTATTTGAGTTTATGTTATTCATCTCAAGTTTTCTGCAAAGGTTTAAAACTCGTTTAAAGTGGTTCCTAACTATTGCTGTAAGCTTTTGAAAGAGATTCCAGTGGAAACACTTGAATTTTCTGTCACACTTATATGGGTATAATCGTACAACTAAAACGACCGGTTGGAAACGTCAATTTTTATTGGTTTTCTATTTCTTCGTAAATCGTAGATGAATGTGACGTCACTCATAGAGACATTCTTTTAGGAGTTCATATGAAATTCGAAACTTGATCCGAGAGTAGAGGGAAATATAAATTCAAGTTCTTCATGTTACGCCGAGAAAATGAGACGGTGGTACGTTTCAGTGAGCGGTGTATATTTCTCTAGAAACTATACGACGTCCTACCTGGGGAAATCAAGCCTCATGCACGCGGGAACCTCGTAGGTGCAATTTGAGTGGGGCTGATTGAGATTGGTGCGTTATGTTATTACATCAAGGAACTACATTCAATGATCGTGACCTGGCAAAATATAGGAAGTAATAATAATGTAAACGATTATTTTTGTTATCAGGAAGGTTTTGAAAACGATCTAAATCTGCATCATCGAACTTCACAGGCGATCCCTTCGTATATGAAACTTAACCTCACACATTTTAAATACGACAAAAATTCTGCAAATCGAAGCAAATAATGGACGGGATGAACAATACTTCGATATCATGATCACTAAATAACACACACATTACTTGAACATAACTTTTGGTTTATTATTCAATAATAAACCATTGTAATCGCTCTGGAAAAAAAAATGCTAACCCCCCCCTGAAAATTTCATGGTTTACGTTTCAAAGAGTGTAGAATCCGAATCTGCAATAAAATTTTTTCCGTCCGTCCGCCGTACGCCGTACGCACGATATCTCCGAAACGGCTGTAGCAAAAAATCTGAAATTTTAAGGAAAAATCCATCTTGGTCCGACGATGCCCCAATTCTTGAGCCAGCTCTCTCACTCAATTTAAAGTGCCCTATAAGGGCTGTCAAAGTTTTGTAAAATCCCTAAAAACCTCAAAACAAGTCAAATCGGCCTAAATATTTAGGTACCTATTAGAAGAACATACCATGAGGAATCGATTGAGCCCCTCCGCAGGTCCGTAGGTCAAACCATTCCCGGTGTATGGCCCGATTTATGGTGCCAACATTTGCGTTTTTTGGTTTATTATTGTTTGTTTGTAACCTGGTGATGCCGATAGCGTCGAGTTGTAGTGAATGTGGATACTTGTAGTTTATAGTAGATACACGGGTTGAAGCATTCTGATATGCATTCACTCCATTCTGATAATATATAGGTAAATATTATTACATATTATTACTGGGGTTTATTATTATTATAGTACGTAAATCGGTTGTTAACCAAAATACCTATTTGGATTAATCAGTTGATCATATATGTGTGCCTCCTGAAATTCAATAATTGCTCTATCACCTGTGAAAAACGCTGCAAATTCTTTCACTGGGGTTTATTATTCAATTGGCTTACGTTCATGATTTGAATTTCTACTAAGCTTTAGAGTGTGCGTGTTTCACAGGTGATAGAGTTATTATTGAATTTCAGGAGGCACACAAATATGATCAACTGAACAATCCAAATAGGTTTTTTGGTTGAGAATAGATTTACGTGCTCTATGCGTATCTCCTGAAATTCAATAATCGCTCTCTATCACCTGTGAAACACGCACACTCCAAAGCTTAGTAGAAATTCAAATCACGAACGCAAGCCAATTGAATAATAAACCCCAGTGAAAGAATTTGCAGCGTTTTTTGAATTGAAAATTTAGGGGTTATGTAAGAAGAAAGTTATGTTTGTTGCAAACTGAAGTAGGGGTTTATTCATAAATGTATTAATTTTAAAAGTGGTTGAACGGCCGTACAGTATTCGGTTGCGTTAATTTTTCAAAGCAGCAATTATCAAAAAAAATTATGAATTGAATGAATTAAAGCCTTTGTTCTTGAAATAAATACCGAATCGTGGTTTGACCGAGAACAAAATGTTTGTCCCTCCTTCGAAATTTGTTGCTTTACGTCAACAAAGTTAATGAAACCTTGATCGAAAATCGTAAACGAGATCGCTAGTTAGGACTGAATTCTAGACATCAGTTTCTGTCGTTTCTAAAGGGTGAATACAAAGGGACGATGTATTCAGAAATCAGAAAAACTTTCCAAAGAAAACTAATGTTTCTTTGTTCGCTAAGACAGGCATCCCTTCGACCGGCTAACGTTCATCCGTTCCCTCTCCCCAAAGGCTACAACTTTGAGAGAAATAAGAACATCAGCACAGTAAATTGTGGTGAAAGAATCAGCAGATATAATTTATCATATTGAAATTTGGTTTTTCATAATATTTTAGGAAGGTATTTGCTGACAAGTGAAGTAAAGGTAGGAGAAGATAAAACGTAAAGTTTGTAGAAAAATGTAGCCTATTCCCTCAACACTAAAGATTCATACACGTTACAACTTGTATAAGTCTGCGTTTTTTGAGGAAATGAACTAGGTTTTTCCACAAACTTATGTTTTTTGTTGAAATGGGTTTCCACATTTAGTCGGAAACGATTTTTTGCGTATAGGTCGATGTTTTGTTTTGTTTCGTCAAATTTTTGGTTTATTATTCAATAATAAACCATTGTAATCGCTCTGGAAAAAAAAAATTCTAACCCCCCTGAAAATTTCATGGTTTACGTTTCAAAGGGTGTAGAATCCGAATCTGCAATAAAAATTTTTCCGTCCGTCCGCCGTACGCACGATTTCTGAAGCAAAAAAGCTGAAATTTTCTCATGGGCGACGCCTCCATTACCAGTTTCACTTAATTTAAAGTGGAATCCCTGAAAAAAAGTCTGCAATAAAAATTTTTCCTTCACGAGGAATCGAATCCCTCCCCAGGTCGTACGCGTTATTTTGGTTTATTACTGTTTTTGTGTTGATATCAGTAACCTAGTGACGTATATCTCTCCCAAACGGCTGGAGCAAAAAATCTGAAATTTTCAGGAAAAATCCATTTTGGTCCGACGACGCCCCAATTCTTGAGCCAGCTCCTTAACTCAATTTAAAGTGCCCTTTAAGGGCTGTAAAAGTTTTGTAAAATCCCTGAAAACCTCAAAACTAGTCGAATCGGCCTAAATATTTTCCTATTTGAAGAACATACCATTAGGAATCGAATGAGCCCTTCCCCACGTCCGTAGGTCAAACCATTCCCGATGTATCAATCAAATAGGTATTTTGGTCGAGAACAGATTTACGTGCTCCATGCATATCTCCTGAAATTCAATAATCGCCCTATCCTGTGAAACACGCACACTCCAAATTAGTGGAAATTCAAATCATGAACGCAAGCCAATTGAATAATAAACCCCAGTGAAAGAATTTGCAGCGTTTTTATTTTTTTTTAATGGTTATCAGAATGCGTTTTTTTTAGGAGTCACTCCAGTTCCATTCGTTGGTTTCTACATAAATTCAATATACTGTATGGTGGAACGTTTTTTGTATTTAGATAACAGCGTTTCTTGCATACAAGTAAGGAGCTAGCAAAGTCTGTTGTCCACGGAGTTATATTTATGATGGACATCCTACCGGCTATGGAACATTTAGAAGTCAGTCACAAGGTATGGAGACACACTGACCAGCTGAAAGGTTCCTGTATTTTCTAATAAATCTGCTGAGATGAAATATGGCTAGAGCTTTTTTTAAGGCACGTATAATACAATTCCAAGGTACAGAAGCGGCGAATTAAATATAATTTACAACAGACTACGTCTAATGAACATAGAAGAGTAGTATACGTGGAGTCGTTATCTCATACAGAAATATCAAACCATTGCGTAATAATTTGCTTCGTTGTTTAAATCTGCAATTTTAGTCGTAGTGGAACCGGTTAGACTTGGCAATGTTGTATTTGGCTGTAAGGATTTTTTTAAGCAACTATTATTTTTCAAAATATACGATTTTCCAAACAATAACTGACAGTACAGTGGATAGCATTCAGCGTATATATTTTGAAGTGAAAGGGAGTTTCAATCTAATTGGTCGAGAGAAAGAAAGAGGCAGGCTGAGAGAACCAATCAAGGCAAATGAACGGGAAAATTGGAGCTAGTCTGATAAGGTGAAAGGTGAGAGGGAGGAGTCAAACCGACGTGATGTTGTAGCATGTCCAAATATTAGTTTAGTTGGTTTTAACAAAGTGAAACTTTTGACGTTTGTTTACTGTTCACGGTACCAAAACCAAACGTACAGTTTAATGGAGCAATGGGTTTTATGAAATGTAACGTTGAGCTCTTCCGTATAACTGGCTCTTTAATTAAGGCGTGATACTTTGAAATCTCGTTAGCTGACGGACTAAGCGTTTTCACTAAGCTCATTAGGTTAAGTTCGTACCAACCGCCACTGGCTAACCCTGTCGGGGAGCTATCTCACAGAGAATCGTCCACAACCACAGTTGAAACTTCCAGTAGCGAACAACAAAAAAATCACAAATGAAACGCGAAAACGAGCGACTTAACGAGCGAAATAACGGCCTTGTAAATTCGGCCGGGGCTTATGCCAAGAGAGTCAGGTACTTAGCGAAGAGGCCGAGGATCAGCGACAGGATTCAGCGAGGATTACAGCACCAGAGGCCAAAAACCGCCACTCCAGACTCCCCAATAACAACCTCCTTTAATGAACTCGAGTATTAATAAAAGAGATTTATCCGACCTTTTTGTGCTGGCCGGGCTACATTTTAATGGCCTTCTTAGCATACACCCCCTCCCTCACCCGCCACTTGCTCAGAGCCTCTGTGGCGTTTGTCCTATAAATTTTTCAGGGTTCCTCCCCTTCCGCATCCTCCGGCAAGTCTGACAACAGTATTATTCCGAAGACGATTCATCCTTTCGCCCTCGTGCGTGGAGTTTTTAGGAGCGAGTATATCACGTTCGCGCAGTTTTCTTCGCGTATTAAATGAGACGCGGCTTTCATCTGGAGATATATTGTTTCGGGCTGGCCAGGATAGTGAAATATGCGTCGAGTACTTTTCTACTCTCATTGTTTGGGATCTTTGTAAAGAGGAAGAGAGCCCTTGAATGGGGGAAGCCGCTATAATTCATCCCGTGAATAAGGAATAACAAACAGCTTTTTGCCGCGATAGGTCGTTCACGATCGTCGACATATTACGCTATTATTGTCCTTCAGGGCTTCCATGAATAGAAAATCCACGTGAAATGCCGCAGCTACGTTTTCCTCTGGAAAACGAATTTCGTGAGATAAATCTTACCTGCGTTCAAAGGAAATTGTCAGGTACAAACATTGGTTCCAATAAATTTGAATCCGACGGGGGTTAGAGCCCGCTTTCACCAAACGAGCAATATTTGCGAACGCTATTTTCAAACAATCGTGAAGAAGGTGCTACGGTGCTGTGAACAGTCAATCCCGCAGAAAAGCGTTCGCGAACCTGAAGCTCAAACCTTCTCGAATGTTTAAGGGCGCTCCTCCACTTTCTAGTTAACCGATGAAAATCATCTAGAGGATTCGTGTTCGGTGCGCGTTCGTTGCATACAGCTGGTGGTTCGTTCAGCGCTATTCAGAATTTTTCAAGGTAGGGTCGCGTTGGAGTCCCTTTCTGTGTTTCTTCTATGTTTAGTGGTACAGAGAAATCCCTCAAATTTATTGGCTTTTTTAAATTAAAAATTGAGGAAATTTTTTAAAGTTCGGGTTTATCCAAAGATGTATGTATAAAAAGGCTATAACAAAGTTGGACGATGTATGACATTATCTTAATATAAGTCCAAATTTAGGCCGCCTTGACTTTTTTTGAGGTTTTAAGGGATTTTACAAAACTTTGACAACCCTTAAAGGGCACTTTAAACTAAGTGAGAGAGCTGGCTAAAGAATTGGGGCGTTGTCGGACCAACATGGATTTTTCCTGAAATTTTCTGATTTTTTTTTCCAGCCGTTTGGGAGAAATCTTGCGTAGCGCGTACGGCGGACGGACGGAAAATTTTTTATTGCAGATTTGGATTTTACACCCTCTGAAATGTAAACCATGAAATTTTCAGGGGGGTTAGAATTTTTTTTTTTTTTTTTTTTCAAGATCTATTACAATGGTTTATTATTGAATAATAAACCAAAATGAAATAAATTAATCCCCCCCTCTTCTTTTTTCTCGTAGGTACAGAAAGGATATAAAGTTGTCAACTCTGTACGCCCAGTACTCAAATTACACGTTTTGGCTAGGATTTTGTCATTGGATAATCTTAAAATTCCTCAAAATTCACTGTTTCAATCAGAAAGGCACATTGTGACATTTTTCGTTCAAAAGGGCACACATCTAAAGTTAAAATGGTGACTTCCCCTCCATTTCTCAATGTAAGCAGGTACTATTTGGGATTAATACGCGGTATACTTGTTTGTGCTACACAACGGCCAGAAACTCTGATGAGAATGAATAACTGGTTGTATAATTTGTTTCTGACTCCTCTCAAACGTTTTTTGAAATTGGATAAACGCTCCTCATGTATTCATCTTTATCAATTTTATTTTACTGAATAAATTATCTATTGAACTATCTGTATCCACCTTAAAGTCAGCCAGCAGGTGCGAATAATTCCTTCCTTTCGGAAACAAACTCTCATTCATCTATTGACGCCGCTTCTCAATTTCCTACAATACCAGTATAATTGTTGGCATCACGTTTGTTGCTGTACTACGTTACTGTTTGTGCTGGGGAGCTCAGTTTTTTTAATTTCCATATTACCTACCATTTTATTATAGTCTTCATTGTTCTGAAGTATGATGAAGTATGATTTTCATTTTATTTCATTTATGCATTTTCCAAAAGTAAAGTTTTCATTTCTTTGCCCCAGACTCCTGGAAAAAATTAATTTTATTGCCAGGCAGATGAATTATATGTAAGAAAAGCTTACCGCAATTTCCTTCAACCTCTTTTTCATCAGTGATACTTCCGATCTGAGCTAAAAGTTCTTGTCACGTTCCTTATTGAAGAGAATCTGCGATCTCGGCCTCCCAGGCTCAGAGATGATTGAACCAGTAAATACTCCTAGTTATGGGAACAGGCAGGTTGACAAGGTTCGACCTCCCGATTCGAATTTCCCGGAGTCCAATATAAGCAGTAGCTTCTGTCCTCAATATTGCCTGAACGTAGGAACAAGAACTCGTTCTGCCTTTATATTTCCAGCTTAAATAGGTAAGAAGGATATCGTCAGGCTTCAATCGTCTTGAGGTCCGATTTTCAATTATTGATTGGCCATTATCAAAAATGATTGCTTATTTAGTGAGGTGCTGTACACCCATACACGATAGTGGGCAAATGGCTGCTAAACTAATAGAAGCTTGGAGGTTAATGGAAATCCGTCATTAGCTGTTGAATCTCGAATCAGGTAGTGCGGCTCCCTACCATAATATTGCGGAAACCACATGCACTCACTGCTTAAGGAAATTTCGTTAAGCAAAAAGCTTTATACTGTCAGCATTACCTCTCAAATTTGAATGTTTCATCTAGAACACTCCAATTTCCAAGGATCATTGCACAACATGAATATGATTGGTATTCAACAAGAAGAACGCGGAAATCGGTTCTGCATTAATTTAATCGTCAAAACTCACACACACCAAGTAGGTACACCTACAAGTTTTTTCAAGAATTCGGTCTTAAAACGGTATGAAATGATTTTCGGTTGTATTCTCTCTCGTTAGAAGAAAAAAATTGTACACAAAAAAACAGCCCCACAAAAAAAGAAGTTACTGAACTATTATTCTGATAAGGTTTTTCCTACGTATATTGGTGTGCTCAAAACGAATCTGAAGTCAGAATTTCCGTTCCCCCTCCAAATTTTGCGCTACGGTAAAAAAAACCTAAAAAGTCGATTTTTCAACATAAACGTAAAGAAGGTGATAAAAAAATAAAACTACCCAAATAGACCGTCGATTCTACTTACAGCATCGAATTTTAGATGTTAAAATAAAATATCTAAAAAAAATGTTTCAAATGGCCCCATTTAAACCCTGAACCCCCAAAAGCCCCCAAAGAAACAAATATTTTCATTTGATGAAAATTTAAATTTGATATCAATTCTCAGGTATCTTAGGTCACTGAAAATGAAAACGCTAACAGAAATAAAAATATTTTACTCCTCCTTCCCCCAAGTGCCCCAAAAGCTCCATACAAACCCCCATAGGGGCAAATACATATATTATATTTGCCTCCTATGGAAAATATATGCCTCTATGGGGGTTTGTATGGCGCTAAATTTTGAGGGATAAACGTAAGTTCTGACTTCACATTCGTTTTTAGCACACCAAAATACGTAGGAAAAACCTAATCAGAATAATAGTTCAGTAACTTCTTTTCAGTTCAGTAACTTAACTTCTTTTTTTTTTTGTGGGGCTGATTTAAACTAACCCATTAGAAAAAGGCGTCAATCTAACAGAAAAAGCCTTGATTGCATGACCCCGATTCGAAGATACGTCCTAAATACTTCAATCAAGGAATAAATCCTGTTCCGCATTATTCGCAGAACCTAATATATTACGAACGACTACGTATATGCAAAGCGATGTAAAAGTTGCAAACGATATCGAAATGTATTCATTAGTTGAGTGCTTAATACAGAATCATGAAAGAGATAACAATTACTGATAATTAATGTTGTAATTCTTTTAAATTTTCATTCTTTTCTTTCTTTTACAAAATAAATCCACTGTAAACCATCAGTGAAATGAAATGCGGTGTTCTCTCGACTAAAAGTGTTGAACGTTAAATTAATTGAATCCACCTTCTGCTTTAGAATTGCACACCCAACAATTAGCAGCCTGGTTTGGGCACATTCTCGGAACGAATAAGCTCTTAGTTAAAGTGGAGCTTTTTCAGCGGGTTTCCATACATTATTTATTTACTCACACCCTTTCTGTTGCTTTAGTCCCGAGTGGGTTAATTGATCACTCAACAACCTTGATTAATCAACAAAAAACTGTCGGCCGAGTTGGGTGTGAAATAGATTCATCGTTTTGGTTACGAGTGTCAAGATCATCAAAACTTGGCAAATAATCTTGAAATATGTCGAACATTTACGGGTCGAAAATGCCACGGCACATGTTCTCCTTAAAACGACTGAGTCGACACGTATTGCGAGCCAGTCTCGTTAATTATATAAAGGATACAGTAATGATACAAACGAGTTAAAATTGATTTAAGGTTATTTAATAAGCTTTCCTCGCCTATCCTCCAAATTTAGTCGATGCCGACGAACAATAACCAGAGAAAGCATGATGGATTTCTCGTTTGTTCATTCATTGCGTGAAGTATTTATTTTTGATCGATGAAATTCATAAAGGCATCCACAGTGAAAATTTCACGTTCCCCGTAATTTTCATCAAAATCAGATGGAAATTGTAAAAATTAAGGTTGTTGCAAATATCCGTAGATATTTCGTTAAAAATTTGATTCTGAAATCTCTTTTCCAAGATTTCTTCTTTGCAAACTTCAAAAACTTAATGTCCATGTAGCATAGCTATTCTCAATCAGCTAGTTAACTATGAAATCAACAATTGATAACTACGGTTCGATTTGAATATTGATACAGTGACCTATTTATTTCATAGCGTTTGACTGTAAATCTAAATAGTGGGTAACACCTATATTTTATAGTGGCACAGAATTGGCGTAGTCAGTAGGATCATGGAGGAAGGCCACAATACAACTTAAATGTCATAGGCTCCAAAACACCAGATGTTTCAAACTTCTTGAAACTCATGAATCATATATTGGAAACTCAGCAGAAGAACATGGGTAATCTCGTAGAAAAGATGATGTTGGATTCGTTAGGGGAAGGCTGTCACAAAGCTAGCCATCCAACCTCAAAAGTTGAACTTCCATCAATTCGCTGGAAAAACTGCAGCTGCTTCAACAAGGATGTTGTATGAAAAAGCATGTGTACTAAACCACCACAACAGACGGGCAGAGAATCTACCATTTACGGGAATACCTACAATCAGGGAGTCTGGTCGAAAAGTATTTGAGTGCTTTGGTTGTTAAAATTACATGTTGAACTATTTTTCCAGAATCGGCGACCCAAGTGGGATGATTGTAACGAATCAGAACGACACTCCAGATACTACATCAACACATCCATGTAACATAGTAATGCTCAATTAGCAACTTAACTGTGAAACCAATACTTAATACATATGTTTTTACTTATTAATGCTGTAATTTGGATGTAGCAGCTCTCCACGTAATCTCATAATTAATTTGGATTGGGGAGGATATATTTGAGATTCTTATCCAGGGCTTTATAGAGTAGATGGTACTGAGCTCGGCTGGTTTCCGTCCACATCATATAATGATAATCAGTTTTAACCCTGTCCAACACTATGATTGCAGTCGAACTGAACCCCATGTCGTGTGGGCCGAATTTGGCCAACCTGCTGCTCAACCGAGGGATACAAACTCGATCCAACTCCGTTTCATGTTGAATGACAATGAATCAGAAAATATGTAACAGGTTTTAGGTAGATGCGCAATATTATGCCATATGAGAAAAAGATTCCTAGGGAAACCTCAACTCACCACTCATGAAATAATCGATAATAATCAGTATTCTGATTTCCTGATGTTCAACAAGTCAGCATGGTCCTACAGAAAACAACTAATTCCTGAATTCAATTAGGTATCCATAAAGTAAATAAAAAGGTGGATTAAAAAGTCATTGTTCAATTATACGTTTTCTGGAAAGTTATTGTCCTATTGTGCACAAGAATTATGTTACTAGTTCCTTGTATGTTCGTTGAGAGTTATTGGTAATCTAAATCATATTATTGTTAAAACTATTGGAAATGGGCGAACGTTCTTAAATGGACGGACAAATTCTACCATAAAATTATTTGAAAATGGAATCAGTTGTGATAAATGAATAGAAATGTTATTAAATTAGAGAGTGATATTCTTCTTTATGAGCTCAATTTTTTAAACTATTGTTTGAAAGGTCGTTACCCCGCCTTACGGTGTTTTTACCAAGGCTTAAAGTGTATTTATTCAAATTATTTTGTGCAATCAAATGGAAAAATATAGGTACGCATTATCTATTGATCAATCTATCTATTTTTTTTTTCCTAAGAGGAATGAAACATTTACTGATCATTATATGGGGTGGAGTGTTGAATCAGTTGCGTTTGTGAGAAGTGATATGCAAAAAGCTCAAATTTGTATGCCAAAATTTGATATTGAGTCGCCAAAAGTTTAAATTGAGATGCCAAAAATATTAAAATCGATTTGTGCCAAAGGTTCAAATTAATTTGCCAAAATTTTCAATTTGATAATATGGCAAAAATTAAAATTGATTTTGCCAAACTAATCTGATTTTCTTTTTTCATAAATATGTGTGTGTGATTTCATTCTTCTGGTAGCCAAATTGCTGCTCCGTACGTTCCTCGGGACCCTTAGCCTCATGGAAACTGCATCTGTTTATTACTTATTATTGAGGATTGATGAAGTGAGTTACGTCTTTTATTGCGATTCACGTTAAATCCGAATTGTGGTCAACATCCATAATCAGTAGTGTTACAATTATATCAATCAGTGTGATCTTACGAAAATCGGATGTAGGGCCCTGTAATGCACGCTTTTCCGAGATTTCTTATTCTACAACTATAAATGTTGAGGTCAATTTATGTAACATCTACTCCTTTGGCCCTTCTGAGGCGCCAGGAAAGTCAAATGCCGTCCCTATGCAAACCTAATTGAGACATCTTCTCTTTCTTTTTTAAAGTCGGTCAAAAAACAGAATAAATTACCTTTTACATGAGTTTTTTTCCATTGGGAAGTGTTTCAACGAACGTAATCTCGTCGGAAAATCTCATTACCATTTTAGAATGTAAACTAAAACCCTTAACTGAACGGATGTTACCGGGGTTAGTCTCATCCAACATGGGGAGTGTTTTTGCTCTTTTTTTCGTTCTGTTCTCCAAGCCGGCAACGGAATGTAATTACCTGGAAAGCTTAGGAACAGGGGGAAGGAAAAAAAAGTGATACCGGTCGAAGACAATGCGGAATAAACGCCAAGTCCGAGAGTACGAATAAGAAGATAAGGCAGAGATAAAAGGGGAAGGGGAGGAAGAGGAAATCCTCGAGGACCGCTGCGAGTACATTTATTTGCCGGCGTCTCGGAGCTCCCCCAAGGGTTGTTCCTACCCTGGCTTACACGGGACGGGCCTGAGGGAGCCGTTCACGGTCTTTTTCCCCCTGACCTGGAAACCCTCGGCAAAGAAGGTGGGTACGAGCTCTTATTTATAATGTGTTATCGATTGAGAGGCTTCGTAAACATGTCGGTGAAGGCAATTAATGTTATTAGGGGCACTTTAACTCGTTCGTAAATAAAGCGGTAGGTGGGCGACGTTTAAAATCGGGGTGGCTGCGGAATACAATAAGTTTCACAAATGCTGCTTGCCCATATCGCTGGTCATGTACAAGACTGGGATACCTCTAAAACTCGATTTTCCCGAGAGCAGTTGAAAGTTTACCGGGGTTCCCTACTGCCGTGCAGAAGTTTCCTCAAAACTTCTCATAGGTCTCTCTACAGCTGAAAGTAGTTGCTTGTGGTTTTCCTATACACATCAAAGCTCGATTGGTTCAATCACTTGTCCTATCAATGTTCGACTACGCTCTGTTATCATACTGCGATATGACACAGGCCAAATTAGATATACACCAGCGAGCTGAAAACGCTACGATAAGATTCATATTTGGCCTAAAACCTGACGAGCACATCACAAATTATTTTGTTAGGCTAAAATGGCTGACAATTAGGGAGAGGCTGGACTATGGCAAATATGTTGTTCAAGTAATGATATTTGGTCAACCAAACTATTCGGCTAGACAACTTGTATTTAGAAATGTTGTTCATGACAGAAACATGAGATATACTTCCACGACCCTCGATATTCCACAGCACCGCACATGGTTTTATGGCAGATCGTTTATAGTTAGTGGAGCTAAATTTTCCAACGAATAAAGAAATGTTTGATATTAGTGTAAGTGTGAAATCATTCAAATCAAAGATAGTAAATCACTTATTATTGAGGTATAATGATGAATTGTAAGTACTTTACTTGTACCTTATTTTGTATA
Organism: Creontiades dilutus; assembly: GCA_031894815.1. Taxonomy (NCBI): domain Eukaryota; kingdom Metazoa; phylum Arthropoda; class Insecta; order Hemiptera; family Miridae; genus Creontiades; species Creontiades dilutus. Next base: position 272,910 of record JAVIWC010002460.1, on the reverse strand, counting down.
ATTTTGTTTATTATTATTTTACTAGAGGATAGCACTTTATTTCAATTTACTGTAAGTCAGGCAACCTGATTATAAAACAACATAATTATAAAAATGTAATTATCATTATTGTTCATTGTTGAAGGGAGGGCCTCACGGCCCTAACATTGTACAGATTGAGAATAAATGAAGTAAATCAAAATCAAATCAATCTCTTTTCGTAACTATATATATGTATGTAGGTATTTAAGTACGTTGTGTGTGTGTGTGTGATTTTAGTCTTCCGGTAGCCAAATTGCTGCTCCGTCCTCTAGTCCTAGTCCTCGTACGTGTTTCCTTGAAGCCTCATAGACTCTCGGTGAACCGAGAATTGAGTTTTCACTCGTGCCCACATCATCACCTGGGAGTAGGATTTTGACCACTTGTTGGCGAGGCGTAAGGAAACGTTCTTGAGGAAGGCTTCGTATTCTTTATGTAATGCGCCATCGACGAATCCTCTCAGGTCTTCAGCGACTCTATCGTATTTTGCGTGTTTGGCTTGGGCCATGCCGGGAGACGGTAGGCCAATCCATGGAGGAGTAAGAGACTGCGTCAGCGTTTATAACGCGGGTATCGAAAAACGCAGGTCTCTCACGGTCCCACACGCCATGGACCTTCATGTCCGCTACCAAGCCGGGGCTGCCGTCAGCACTGTCACGTAAAACTGGTTCTGTGACCACGCCGTTCCATGCAAGGCTCGCTATTTTTGCGCATTCATCTCGGACGAGGTCATGTCCCTGTTTGATCATCCCTTCATACACATTCATGTCCATTCCATCCGTCGCACCACACTGGCAACCCCTTCGGTTCCCAGCCGTACCGAATGGACAGTGCATCGCGGAATTTGGATCTCTTTTCGTTCACCAACATGAATATTCTGACTAACCCATGTAATTGAAATAATCCAGATTTTAAACGGATAGTTCCCCCTTCCTGATTCTCGAATCTGCCGCCCCTGATGATAAATCGGCATGGATATCCTCCAGGTTTTGCGAGCATCAATCGCCACAGTCCTTCCAAGGGCAACCATCCCACTCCATCTGTTCTCATTGACACATCTCTTTAACGATACAATTCCAACTGTTTCCATCCAAGGAATTGTCAGGGTGTTGGATCATCTCGGTATGCTCCTTCTCCCATAAATCCCTTGAAAAGTTCAATCTAGTATGGTTCAGGTCACATTTACTTGTTGCAGACCAAATCTAGAGGAAATTCGAAGATGAACCATAAAAAAAGTCGAAATTCCGTGCTTTTGATCTTATCTCCTAAACATGGCTATGACCACTTCATTCTTTGAGTATTCTCAAAACTGAGGATAACGTTGGAAGGAACAGTAAATTTCCTGTTCATGATGCCAAATCATAGATTTTTTGAGACTGAAAAAGAGGCCAAAGCACAAACTTGTTATAATGATAAAAAGGTTTTCTTTTTCAATCTGATTTCTCCTTTCGTAAAAAACCGCTGCGAATTCTTTCGCTGGGGTTTGTTATTCAATTGGCTTGCCTTCATAATTTGAATTTCTACTAAGCTTTGGAGTGTGCGTGTTTCACAGGTGATAGAGCAATTATTGAATTTCAGACGGCACACAAATATGATCAACTGAACAATCCAGATAGGTATTTTGGTTGAGAACAGATTTACGTGCTCTATGCATATCTCCTGAACTTCAATAATCGCTCTAGTGAAACACGCACACTCCAATAGCTTAGTAGAAATTCAAATCATGAACGCATTTAACAAACCGCAGTGAAAGAATTTGCAGCGTTTCATGCATATCAATGATTCAACATTCGGCTACAAAGCCTTTTAGAATTTCCACATTACTACATTACAGTATTATCTATCAAAACAAAAACAATAATAAACCAAAATAACGATTTTGGCAAAAATCTAAATCTGGTTTGACAAGGATTCCTCGTGTAAAGTTCTTCAAAAAGAGTCGGCCGCCTTGACTTTTTTTTGAGGTTTTTAGAGATTTTGCAAAACTCTGACAACCCATAGATGGTACTTTAAATTAAGTGAGAGAGCTGGCTCAAGAATTGGGGCGTCGTCGGACCAACATGGAATTTTCCTGAAAATTTCAGCTTTTTTGCTTCAGCCGTTTGGGAGAAATTGTGCTTACAGCGGATGGCCGGAAAAATTTTTATTGCAGATTCGGATTCTACACCCTTGAAACGTAAACCATGACATTTTCGGGGGGGGTTAGATTTTTTTCAAGAGCGATTACAATGGTTTATTATTGAATAATAAACCAAAAGAACAGGCAAGTAAATATTTCTATAATCCATTGAATTTCCGATTGTATATCCACAAAATTGATCAAACTAACTCAAAGAGAGAAAACGGCTTTTGAATGCAAAAATTCAGGTAATTTTGAGAACATACATACCCCCTCAACTGTATGAAGATATGTTGAATTGAATAGAATTTTTCAAATCGATCAAAGTAAGATCGAGCCGGTGACACTTACAGACGCATAATAGCAAAAGAAATTCAGTGAAGTGCCCTTTGAAAACCGGTCTTATGGTTTAAAAGTTCCCAAACTCATAGGAAGTAATAGTCACAAGTTAACACGATGACTGCCAGTGAGTACCAATATGGTACTCAGAGAGGGTTACCCACAGGCCATGTGTACCAAATTGGTATTCACCTACGATCCTGATGTCATCGACTGTTGACACTCTACGAAGTGTTTTCGGAACTAGCACGCTGTGTACATCTTCTAAGAGGTGTGTTGGCATCCATGTACATTGCTTAGCGTCGTACTTTTCCGTCTGACATTTCATTTCCGTAAATATCCTACTTTGAAGTGAGATTTGATTTTGCTATACTTATACATCGCTGCATGTGAGTTTTCGGATCCTTCTAATCCCCTGAGTAAGTAATTTTCAGAATTTTATGTTTGTACGTTTTTGGTTTATTATTCAATAATAAACCATTGTAATCGCTCCGGAAAAAAAATTCTAACCCCCCCTGAAAATTTCATGGTTTACGTTTCAAACGGTATAGAATCCGAATCTGCAATGAACATTTTTCCGTCCGTCCGCCGTACGCCGTACGCATGATTTCTCCCAAACGGCTGGAGCAAAAAATCTGAAATTTTCTGGAAAAATCCATGTTGGTCCGACGACGCCCCAATTCTTTAGCCAGCTCTCTCACTCAATTTAAAGTGGCCTTTAAGGGCTGTCAAAGTTTTGTAAAATCCCTAAAAATCTCAAAACAAGTCGAAGCGGCCTAAAGTTATACCTATTTGAAGAACATACCATGAGGAATCGAATGAGACCCTCCCCAGGTCCGTAGGTCAAACCATAAATGTACGGCCCGATTTATGGTGCCAACATTTGCGTTTTTTGGTTTATTATTGTTTGTTTGTAACCTAGTGATGTCGATAGCGTCGAGTTGTAGTGAATGTGGATACCGGAGTGATAGCCGATGTGGATACTTGTAGTTAATAGCCGATACTAGGGTTGAAGCATTCTGATATGCATGAAACGCTGATAATATATAGGTGAATATAATTCAATTTTATTACTGGGGTAAGTAAGTATTCTTTCACTGGGGTTTATTGTGCAATTGGCTTGCGTTCATGATTTGAATCTGTACTAAGCTTCGGAGTGTGCGTGTTTCACAGGTGATAGAGCGATCATTGAATTTCAGCCAATTGAATAATAAACCCCAGTGAAAGAATTTGCAGCGTTTTTGATAGTTTTTTCCAAGATGTTTCGTTGACAAAGTATTTTTACCTTTTTTTATGAGAAAATTTGGAGTGAGTCCCAAAGTGGTACTCACGGTTTTTCGGGTCCATGATTTAAAATTGCGAACATCCTTACATACATAGATACATACATTGCAAGTTGAATAAAAGCTTTTATCAAAATTTGTTTAATTTCGCATTTAATGCGAAGCGGTATTACATTGAAATAAATACCAACTTTGATAAAATAGCGTAGGAGCGAAGAGACCTCGAGAAAGCAAGATTTGCAGTAACGGCAGTAGAGTGACTTGATGGACTATTCATTAAAACTTGTAATGGGAGATTATAAAATATTACCCGCTGACAGAATGAAAGAAAAATACGATTGTAATTCCTCGACGGTGACACGAAGGTCCAGGGAGAAAATGTAATAATTCCCAAGCAACGGCTTCAAGTGACCGCTATCGCGCTGTGCTGCAAACTGCTGCAACGACCGCATTTATGGGCACGTTATTTCCGCCGGATAGCGGCAAAGAATAGCAGCTCGGCGATAGCGCGAGGATTGCCGCTTGCGATAGAGCGAGGATTTCAGCTTGCGATAGGTTCGAGGGAAATTGCTCCTTGCTTGAATAGTATCGCTCGGCGACAGCGCCGGTGCCTCGCGGTTCCCAGGGAGTGATTCGCAAACGGACTATAGTTCCAGAGAAGGATTAGCTACGAGTAGATAAACAACGGGGGGCCTTCGTGAATCCGACGGCTTGAGGTAAACTCGCAATTCCGTTGAAGGTGGGGAATGGGAACAAAAGGGCTCGAAACGGGGGTTTTTTCTGGAGGACGGTGGATTTTACCTTACGGACGGTGAAATAAAAACAAACGGGTAAGAGAGTGAAAATGGGGGTTGACCTAGGTCCCTGAAGCCCTTAATTTACTCAAGTCTGAATGCGACTCAAGCTAACATACTAAGCACGTCATAAGGTATTCTTTGTTGTCATGTGGTTTGGGACATCAATTGGTATGCCAGAATACCCTCTTGTTTCAATAACGTAAAGACATAATTTTAGTTTACTTGTCGTTCGATAAATTTAAGAAGAAAATATAATTAGTAAGCACTTAAGGTATACAAAGTTTCAAAACAAATTGATGGCACTAGCATTTCGGCACTGCCCACATGTGTCCTATGAGGTATTTTGTAATGGTGTAAGTCAACAAATTTTGAAATCTTTCTGAAATTGTAAGGATTTTGTAATCTGTCTCAATTAATGTATTTCATTATCGAATGTATTCGATTATAAAAAACTGAATGAATTCAAAATGAAAAAGAAACTGAAACTTTTGATTAACCCCTTAATAGGTTCTGGAGGAATTCAAACCATGTCATACGCCTTTCGCGGTTGTTGGTACGATTCCAACAGAAAGGTGATTGCCATTTTAAAAAACATCGAGTTCAGGTCTTTTTTCAATCAAGTTAGGCGTATTCTTAATTACAGTTTCGGAGTTTCTGTATTCAAGAGCAAGTCACTGAAATTCGGGTTTAGGTTCAAATGGACTCTTTTCATTTGCGTAGGTAGTTTGAAACGTTATCGGCCGTAACAAAGGAAATAAATGGGAGGATAATGAGGTCCACGGTAATCGCTTACAAAATGAAACGTGTCTAAACAGTAAACCCTCTATAGTGGAAAATCCCCTTCATACACAAGATTCAAAGTAAATAACAGGGGTAGCAAAGTGGCGGATCGGCAGTTCTCATTCGTTATTGAAATGTTTAAGGGAGACGGTCAATTTTCGTAATTGGTATATTGAAGGTATTGGAACTTCCCCGGTGATAGGACTATTTTTTTAGACGGGTTTTAAACGGCGCTTGAGTGCTGACTTTCAGCAGAAAAAATAGAACGGTTTATCGCGAAAGAAAATCGAACGAAGCCAGCGAGGGAATAGCGGAGTAAGGTCGAAAAAAATCAGCAAAAATCGACTATCACAATGAACGAAATATTGGAAGAGCCCGGACAATATACCTTGGGAAAAAAAAGGTAAATAGCTCTGCGAGGGATTTTAATATTCCCATGACAATATCGCTTTTAAAAGAAATGCAAGTACAACGTCATGGCAGTTCCGTGTTATCTCTGGAGAGTTGGGTCCCTTTGTGGATTATTAAAAGAGGAACAAGCCGCAAGAAAGTTTAAAAGGTTCTGAAGAAATTAGAGTCGTCGTGGATCCCCCTCTTGTCTAGGAACGAATGTCTGGGGGGTTTTTTCAAAGAAAAACTCTTAGCTAATAGCGTTCGGCGGAGAATTAAAACGTCTTTGACGAGTCCGGGCACGTGGAGGTTATTAAAAATATGAAAGAAGTACCAGAGAGGAACACGAAGCGAATTTTCCTTGTATTGATGAGAATAAAGTGAATTGAATAAAGAAAAAACTCTTTAAAATAGTTAACTATACTTTATTGGGTTGCAAAGCGTTAAAGACCGAGACTAGGACGAAGCAGTTTGAGGGAATAACACTTTTAAAAATGTTGTTCCCCAAATGTGTGAGGGTGATGGAATGGTTAGTTGCCGAGCAGGTGGATGCATCATGTAATGCTCCGCCACAAAGCATAAAAGACTAAGACGAAGCAATTTGAAATAACACTTTTAAAAATGTTCTATAACAGTTCTTTATGGTGAGGATTGATATGCTTCAAATGATCGAACCCTTCAAGAGCCCTGACATGATTTTTTATTATTCGCGTTGTGTTCATACTTAAGCCTTATTAGAAATCTTTTCCTCCGATATTTCCATTGAATCTATCAGCAATTATTTGATAACGAGCAGTTTTCTGCATCCGAAATGCGGACGATAACGTCGTTCTAGCTGACAGCCTGGCGGGTCTGCAGCGCCTTATGGACTCGATCATGGAGCAAAGTGAAGCATTTGCCCTCACCTTGAACGTCTCTAAAACAAAAGCGCTCGTGTTCTTGAAACGCGGAATAGACGAATATCTGTTCGTCAGCGGAGCACGAGTGAGGCAAGTCCCTGAATATAAGTATCTCGGAGCACTTGTGAACCAGCACAATGACTCAAAAAAGGAAGTTGGGGCTCGGATTGAGATGGCACGGGCGACTTTCTTTCGAATGAAGAAGTTTTTGGTGCGTTCCTGGCCCTAAGGATGCGCATGGTCAGGTGGTAGTGCTGTATGGCTGTGAAAGCTGGACGCCTAACCCCAGCACCGAGACGAACCTAGAACCCTTTGAGATATACATTTATAGACGTATGTTGCGCATCTTTTGGGTTCGGTGGGTGACCAACGTTGAGGTGCTTCGACGTATGGGGAAGGAGAAGGAGCTTCTTCTTACCGTCAAAGAGAGGAAAGTGCGGTGCCTAGGCCACGTGATGAGGGGTGCTCTTTACGAGCTGCTGAGGCTCATCATCGAAGGCATGATTTGTCGGAGGCGTTCGATTGGGAGGAGACACAATTCATGGCTAAAGGACTTCAGGCGCTGGTTTTCTTGCTCTTCGGTGGAAGTCTTCCGCGCAGCAACCAACAAAGAAGAGCTGGCCGTTTGGATCGCCAACCTCCGAGTGGAGACGGCGAATTAAGAAGAAGAAGAAACGTTTGATGATTTCCATGTTCTTCACTGATGTGCCTTCTGATACAATTCTGGGCACTCCCAGAAAGCATGGAATAATGTTTCTTCTTTTTCCCAACTACATAACAAGTATCTTCCCCTTTGGTCTGTTTCAAATGCTTCCCCCCTAATAGATCCCCTAACACGTTTTTATTCGAAAGCCAGGTTTTGGGTTGTCAGCCCAAGGCTAAATTAGGTACGTTCCATCCTAAAGGCGAAGATATGTTAGACATCACCAGGACCACATTACCTTGGTGCCAATCCACTCGCAGGAAATTCAATTATAACTTCAAACTAGGAAAAAACGCTGCAAATTCTTTCACTGGGGTTTATTATTCAATTGGCTTGCGTTCATGATTTGAATTTTTACTAAGCTTTGGATTGTGCGCTTTTCACAGGATAGAGCTATTATTGAATTTCAGGAGATATGCTTGGAGCACGTAAATCTGTTCTCCACCAAAATACCTATTTGGATTGATCAGTTGATCATATTTGTGTGCCTCCTGAAATTCAATAATCGCTCTATACTGTGAAACACGCACACTCCAAAGCTTAGTAATCTTAAACCCCAGTGGAAAGAATTTGCACAGTTTTTTATTGAATCTCAATACCCCCCCACAATAAAAACATCCATAATTTATCCTTTAGCGCTCGTTTTGCGTTAGAACTTCCCCAAACCCAAATTTAAACGATGGAGCCAAAGGAAGACTGATGTAGAGGAGGCACACAAATATGATCAACTGATCAATCCAAAGAGGTACTTTGGTTGAGAACAGATCTACGTGCTCTATATCTCCTGAAATTCAATAATCGCTCTATCACCTGTGAAACACTCACACTCCGAAGCTTGGTACAGATTCAAATCATGAACGCAAGCCAATTGAATAATAAACCCGAGTGAAAGAATACTTATTTACCCCAGTAATAATATTGAATAATAATCCCCAGTAATAATATTTACCTATATATTATCAGCGTTTCATACATATCAGAATGCTTCAACCCGTGTATTGCCTATAAACTACAAGTATCCACATCGGCTGTCACCCCAGTAACCACATTCACTACAACTCGACGGCTATCGGCATCCCTAGGTTACAAACAAACAATAATAAATCAAAAATCGCAAATGTTGACACCATAAATCGGGCCATACATCGGGAATGGTTTGACCTACGGACGTAGGGAAGGACTCATTCGATTCCTCATGGTATGTTCTTCAAATAGGTAAATATTTAGGCCGATTCGACTTGTTTTGAGGTTTTTAGAGATTTTACAAAACCTTGACAGCCCTTAAAGGGCATCTTAAATTGAGTGAGAGAGCTGGCTCAAGAATTGGGGCGTCGTCGGGACAAGATGGATTTTTCCTGAAAATTTCAGATCTTTTGCTCCAGCCGTTTCGGAGATATCGTGCGTACGGCGTACGGACGGAAAAATTTTTATTGCAGATTCGGATTCTACACCCTTTAAAACGTAAACCATGAAATTTTCAGGGGGGGGGTTAGAATTTTTTTTCCAGAGCGATTACAATGGTTTATTATTGAATAATAAACCAAAAGCACAAATGACAAACGAATGGAAGAGAATTCATTCATTGTGAGGCATAATGCCACGTGGTTTTAGTTCCAAACAATTTACCTTAGGAAAAGCAATAAATTTACTAGAAGTAATCATTGCACTTATTATTTCAGGTTCCAAATGAACCATTCTTTTAATAATCGCGAAATTTACACTACTATCAAAAGAGGCGAAAGGACATTTGCGAACTACCCAGTGGTTCTCCTTGCTGACATAACTAACTGAAAAGCGTTAGAATCTAGGAATCGTTTAAGAATGCAACAAAACGGTATTTCATGGAAGCAATTATGGTAAAACGTGAATTGAAAGCTTAAGGTGCTTTTGCAGTGGCTTCGTGTTTTACAAAAGTTCACTGTAAGTAGATTTCTGTAGTACCGGAGGCAATGTCTTTGTTTAGGGGTGTCCTCCTTTTTCAACGAAAGCTCTTATACAAATGTTCCTCATAACATTTTGCCTTTTAAAAAAATCTGAGAGAAAAAGCTGACTCTTTAGAATCTCTTCACCTGCCCTCAAGAAAACCAACGATTATGGACAGCGACGGAGTAATTTTTAAACGGAGCGGATTATAATTACAACTAGGAGGTGGAAACGAAATTCCACTGCCGAGGGGTTTTGTGGCTTTTAAACCGGACGGAAAGGTGACTCAAGTGGGGTAAAGGTAGATTGCTTCGAGATAACTACTGAGAGAAAAGCGCGCCATATTTCCCACTCAAGTCCTTTAGGTGTTCGCCGGCGGAATGTTCTATCTTCACCCGCCGGCGTAATTCCAACGAATGCTTCCACCAACCGTTTTACCACGATGTTTAAGAACAATAGCAAATATCTTGAACGGGATTTCTGGAACAGTTTTGCCCCTTGATGTCAGGCTGTTTAGAACACTGTTGAAGGTGATGGCTTTTTAGGTCGCTTCTCCACGGCCTTATTCCACCGCCATGAAATGGCGAGGATGAAGGACGGCCGACCGTGTTTCGTTGGAAGGAAGGGGAAAAGGAAATAGCGATGAGTTAAGACAGGTAGGATTAACCTCATTGGATGAAAACCCGTTTTTGATTGTCGAGGGAAACATATTATGTAGGAGTTGGATGAGGATAAATTCCACTTTACTGCTCCAGTGAACCGAACTTTGAAAATGTGATGTTGAATGATCCTGACAGTTTGATAGAACAGAAGGAAGCGCTATTTCTTTGAAACGACCGGTCTATACATAATTATTAAGAACTAGTTTAAAGGCCCTGCTACGCAGGTTAAAAATAAATAGGTGAATAACACAATGAGGGAGTGTAAAAACAATATGCAAAGTCGAAAAATTGTATATTCCAAGTCCCCGAGGAAGGGAGCACGTCGGTTGCCCAGGGAGACGCTCCGCCCCGCTGGGGCCCTCTCCCCTTCACTGGCGGGATCGGTGGGTGGGTTCTGGGGTGTGAATTCCAACCGCCCTGCGTCCAATCATCCCCTGGATGAATAACGGATATTCCTACTCCGACACTATCATCTTTATATATACGATGTTCGGATGATTAAGCAATCGTAGCTGTTTCAGACTTAGTACAGGATTCAACAATGACGCAACAGGAAGCAGCAACTGAAATTAACGAATAGGTTAAAAAGTAGCAACTAAAGCTCAATGAAAGCAAATTCACTCATTTCAATCTCACCAACAAAAGGGTAAACTTCTTGGTAAAATTCTGTCGTCCATAGGTTCTAATGTTGGGTTCAAGAATAGAAATAATCTTAAAGCTTCTTTGAATTCGGTTAAGGATAAAATTAACGTTCAGGATAAAAGTGGGGTTCATGAACTAAACTGTTCAATGAACAGTGTTCATGTGGGCTTGAGTGCTGCGGTCAAACTGGTAGGAAATTTAGGGAACGAATAAAAGTGCATGAAAAGGATTTCAGGGACAACAAAGGTGATTCTGCCTTTGCAAGTCATCTGAATGAGTCGAATCATAGCTTTCTTTTTGATCTGACAGACGGGCAATATTTAGAATTTCCTCGTTTTTGCTCAATGTGTGTGTGTTTGTTGAATGTGCTACGAAAATTCGAAACTGTTAATCTTAATTAGTTATTATTAATTGACTGTTATGTTGAATTGTTAATAATTGTTGTGAGGAAAATGATTAAATGGGATTATTCCTCAAAATATTTCACTATTAATGGGTTCATTCTTGCAACAAGTTTGGCTCACCTTCTCCATAATGTTGCTGTTTCTGCCCTTTCATTTTATAATCCTTGAGTGGCATTGGTTGGCCCTTCACGTCCTTTTCACTTTCCTGAGCCAATAGGATTCAATGTCCTTTCACCTTGACCTAAATAAATGTGTTTTCTGTCACGAACCTTCAGTTCATGTTTGTTACTGATGATAACCTAACCGTCGAAATCGATTTAACTGTGTAACTCATTATTTTCGCGGAAATATAGACAACGTTCTACCCTAATCTGTTTTTATTTAATACTCCGGAACTTATAAGTGAACTTGAAAACAAGATTTATGACCAATCGATTGGGAACAAGACTTAGTAGGGGACTCAACGAGGAAGGAACAACTGTACGTAATGAATATTTTGACAAGTAGCATACAGAGGTCAATGAAACCAAATACACAGGAGAATTGCACTAACTCACATATATTGAACGAATCCGACGTCCTGTATGTGAATTCTGCCAAATACTTAGAGACGACATTGGACGCCAAGCTTGTGGTGAAGCATGTGAAGAAGAAAAATTAAGAACTCATAATCAAATTCAGGAAGAACACCAAAAGCTGATGGTTTGGTACTTGCGACTGAACAACCACAAGAAAATACTGCAGTACACGACAGTGCTCATGCCTATGTAGATCTATAGAATTCCACTGTGAGGGTTCGCAACACACAATGAAATTGAGCAAACTATCCAAAATGAAGTAAGTTCACCCGAATCGTAAAACTGGTGCCATTTGCTATTTGTAGAGACTCGTTTTAGCTACAACACCTCTTCCATCCAAAGGATCGCATTGCAAGCTCGAATGATCCTCTCACAAAGTTTATTAATGTTTGCAATTGGTCGCAAATCGTTGTAAACATTGTCCTTCAAACATCCCTACAAAAATTATCTAGAGGAGGAGGTCGGGGGAGCGTGGAGGCCACTGTATGGTGGACCGATCCAACGATTAGGAAATTGATCATCCAGTGTTTACGCCGAGGGTACAGTGAGCAAGTTTCACTCGCTGTTCAATCTCCTTCTCACAAACAGTCGTAGGTGGGAGTCCGCCTCTGTTTTCATTATCTCCACTCTTTAGTCCGAATCCAGCCTTTTCCACGGCACATGCAACTTTTTCTCGTTCATCTCCTTTCGACAAAGCCACGAGGTCTTCAGCATCCTCGCCAAAACCGGGACTACCGTCTTACCAAACTCTCGTCAGAAGAATTGTAAGTACCAGCTATTTTTCTTCACACCTCCCAGCAGATTCTCTCCTCGTCAGGAATAAAAGGAATTTTCCCTTTCCTCTCTGCAGTTTGAGGGAAGCTGGGAATCTCACACTCACTTGCTCCTTCGTTTTCTCCGGTCGACCCATCGTCGTCCACTGGATATTTCTGCAGGATTCATCCTCATCGGGAACTCATCGTTAACTTCGACAAACATCCGCCGCAAGTTGAACCAACTTTCCCGATCCGAGCGTCTCGCAACCTGAAAATCCTCGAAATTCCCCTCAAGCCCTTCCTAATTACTCAGTTATTTTCACCATTATTTTTAATCTTTAGTTCGCTTTGTAGGAGGAGCTCCTCAGTTAGCCCAGGTACGCACTTTCCTTTTATTCTCTAAATATTTTTGATATTTGTATAATTTATGAAAGGCTCTTATTATTTATAAATATTTTGATTTGTGAAATTCTAAACTTCTACCACAAGAAATTACATTTCTGTTTAATCGAGAAAGTAGCCGTGTTTTTCATTTTGAAAACCCTGCCCCGCTCGAACATCCAGAAATTGCTTTCTGGGGTTCTTATTTGAAATAAGGAAGTTATTGTAGACGGCGCACACTGCGCAAAAGTACGCAAACCTAATTTGTTGAATTTTCGTCAAAAATCATTGAACACGTATTTTTTGGATTTTCATATACTGTTTGGATCGAAAATAGAAGGGGTGTTCATGTTAGGTGGACCACCCTATACAGGTGTATTTAATTTTCTGCATTTGTATGAAATTTTAATCTACATCCTTTCCGCGTAACCCTATAAAAGTTCTACGTTCCGGATTTGACATCCCCTTATAAATTGTTTCGAAAGTATTTCAATGACTGCAGAATGTGATCAACCGAAAGGTAGTTGCTGTTCTGGGGGGAAGCGGGAGGGAGTTTCGCCGAAGCATCCTGCCCTGTTATTTACGGCCGCGCCTTTCTCAAGGTGAAATAACGAGGTTTTGCGGCAATTTATTACAAAAGAAGGCCCCCGCAGATAAATCGCCTTGAATACTCGAAAGGGGAGGGAAAACGGAAGGAGTCCCATTTTAGCGTCACTACACATTTATTTTGAATTTCAATTTTCAAATAATTTATAACTGTCTGTAATAAATCAGAACGGTGAGGCAATCAGTTTATTGCTTCTCACTGTGAAGTCAATTTATGCCGCAGGGGGAAAACTCAGACGTAATAAATCCGTTTTTGTGGAAATGAACACTGCTTCTTCCATTACTAATGGCTACAGAATATATCAACCATTGTCAGCCAGCTGATAGTGAATATCCCTAATTTACTCGCATTACATTCAAATTTGTTGTGTGAAAAAATAAATTTCAGCGATTGGTAAAAAATTTAGTTTTGAGTCTACTTATAAACAGTGGGGCATTGTTTTCCTTTCCAAAACTTTCGGCAAATTCCGAATTTCCACTCTCATTCGATCTCTCATTTGTACATCACAGTGGATAACTTTCGGTTAACTTTATGGGAGTGTCATTTTTTCTTCAATTGGGATTTAGCCCCTAGATTCTAGGTTCTAGAGATAGTTTTGGGACAGTAGATACCCTTTGCTGGAGATGCCGTTGTCAGGTAGCAGTTGTGATTCGACTGAGCAAAACCAACTGGTCCAAAAGTCTGCTGACTTGAAGAGTCCACTTCTGCCCAGCATGATTCAGTGGATGGTGAAGAACTCTAGCAGTGCTCTGACTCTCCCATTATAGCAGTAGTGTCTGTGATAACCTATATTTCACGAAGATCTTTGCATTAGACAATTCTAGGGGTTGGGGGAGACTAAATACCCTAATAAAAACAGATACCAGTTTCATGTGGTGCATCAGTATTTAGGGACTCGCGGTGCCCGCAGCCAACGTTATGGTGCGGTTGATTAGCAAAAACAGGTGCTCCACTATGCGGCGATTGGGTTGTGGAGACTTAATTACACTTCTGTCTCAAGAGCCAGGTGTCCTGATGGGTGTACATTATGATGGATGTCCAGGTTGCCAGTGGAAGCGTTACAGGAAGCAGACTTCGCGAGGTAAGGCAAATATGACCAACATGACTAGCAAAATGGCAAGCGTATTATAACTAAAACGAGTCTCTACAAATAACATCAGGGTTATTTGAAAAAGTACCAGGGAGTTACCAGAGTAAATCATCTCGGCAGGAGTGTTCTGTGGTGTTACCACCTGCATCGAAAATAGTAACAATAATGTAGTAACCATAAACATTGATCAATTAGTTGATGCAGTTCAATACCTTCCCTCATCTACTGATTTCTAACATTTATGGATCATGACAATCAAGCCCTATCCTCTCACAGATCACCTTAAGCCTCCGTTTGTGCTGTGGTTTCGACATCAAATCCGATACTTGAAATTCTGTGGCTACTTTTTCAATCAGTATTTTCCTTTTTCTCACAGAGAAGTGCCTCGTTTGGATGTTTTTAATTCTTCTGTGTACTTCGGGATTACGCGACATTTTCATTGCTGCTTTATTGTGAACATAACGAATTGGAATACTTGACTACTCTATAAAACTACTGAACAACCGTTTCAGCCTAACAACCTTCCTGGTATCTTCACTAGACGCACCTAGCTCCGCTTCACTAGGTCAGAATTATATCTCACACTCTGCTCCACATCACCGGCACCAGAACGTACAGGCTCTTTCAGTGTGCCTTCTATCCAGTCTAATCCATTTGGGATCCATCTTAGCACCACCTCTATATTTCCAGGTAGACCAGTTAGATTTCCCTTCAAGGAGTCCAAATCGAAAACGATAGGTATTCATTTGAACTTAATCTACACAGAAATCCTTTTTTTCAATGAAAAATTTAGATGTCTAGCTTAGGAAACCCATAACGTATCAAATTTTAACATGATACGGTGTTGAAAAGGCATTGTAAATATTGAATAATAGAAATTGGCTGAAGTATGGAATCGGTGACACACAACTCTTATCAGGATCATTTGAATATGTATCGATATGTACTGTCATCGATATATATCAATGTATCGATACCAGTTATATATTTGTGGCGTAGTGCACAGTGTTAACACATTCTAATCCATTTTGGTTTATTATTCAATAATAAACCATTGTAATCGCTCTTGAAAAAAATGCTGACCCCTCTGAAAAGTTCATTGTTTACGTTTCAAAGGGTGTAGAATCAGAATCTGCAATAAAAATTTTTCGAACGCACGATTTCTCCCAAACGGCTGAAGCAAAAAAGCTGAAATTTCCAGGAAAAATCCATGTTGGTCCGCCGACGCCCCAATTCTTGAGCCAGCTCCCTCACTTAATTTAAAGTGCCCTTTAAGGGTTGTCAAAGTTTTGTAAAATTCCTAAAAACCTCAAAAAAAGTCAATTTGGCCTAAATTTGTAACCTTTTTAAGGAACACTCCACGAGGAATCGAATGAGCCCCTCCCCAGGTCCGTACGTCAAACCATTCCCGATCTATGGCCCGATTCATGGTGCCAACATTCGCGTTATTATGGTTTATTATTGTTTTTGTGTTGATATCAGTAACCTAGTGACGTAGTGATGTAGTGATGTAGTAATGTGGATACTGGAGTGAACTCCTAAAAGGCTTTGTAGCCGATACACGGGTTGAAGCATTCTGATAACCATAAAAATAAAAATAAAAAACGCTGCAAATTCTTTCACTGGGGTTTATTATTCAATTGGCTTGCGTTCATGATTTGAATTTCTACTAAGCTTTGGATGTGCGTGTTTCGCAAGTCGATTATTAGAGCATTATTGAATTTCAGGAGATATGCATAGAGCACGTAAATCTGTTCTCAAACAAAATACAAATTTGGATTGATCAGTTGATCATATTTGTGTGCCTCCTGAAATTCAATAATCGCTCTAACACTTGTGAAACACGCACACTCCAAAGCTTAGTAGAAATTCAAATCATGAACGCAAGCCAATTGAATAATAAACCCCAGTGAAAGAATTTGCAGCGTTTTCCAACTGATCTATACTTTACTAGAAGGATTGATCTAGGATATTTTTTTGTTTTTAAGATGCGACCGAAGAGAGCATCCAGACCAGCAAACTAGACAGAACACATTCGAACACAGTTGATGTACTTCAATAGTTTCTGATTGCACAGTCCGGTTCTGGTAGTCCGTTGTACCTCGTAGGAGGGTTATGTAATACATCATTATCAAACCTTTGGATTATAATTTGCAGCATGGTTTGTTCCTAATGAAGAGTCGAACTGATTCCTCAACATTCAATATTTTTACCTACAACACCAATTGTACAAAGCTGGGTGCAGAAGAGCGACGTAATTTCAGTTCTTTCTTGCCCTCGTCTGCTCTACGGGCCCGCTGATCCCGGGAATGTCTGCTAACATCTATGAGAAGACCTGATTAAGAAGAAAAATCAAAAGGTTTGAGATAATAACTGTAATCCTCGATAATATAAAATAAGATGAGGTTGGGAGGGGATCGCTCCTATTCATCGGGAAAAGCGGGACTCCTTCAAACAGCTCGCTTCAAACGGAAAAGTTTTGCTTTGGATGAATAAACAAACTTGAAGAAAAGCTTTCCCTTTTCTCTTTCGGCCCCGTCTCAAGGATTATTTCAATACGGCGGGAAGTTTTCGCTTTTTGACCCTCCGATGAATCAAGACCGGCGGACGGGAGCTTCGAGCTTTTGATATTTCAAACTCCCGTATTAAGGAAAGCGGTGTACGGCGAGATTCGCGGTTTTTTTTTCCCCTCCCGTGGGCAAATCATTTCTCTTTTTCCAAAGACCATCCTCTTTGTTTCGACGGTTTCCCCGAAGCTTTGAAACGGTGAATGCTTGATTTCCCTAGACGTTCCTAATAATGACGAGCGTGATAGTGAACTGTGGGAAGTTTAATCTACAACGGCGGTTGTTGAGAGGTCTCTGGTTTTTCAATCGTAATTTCTTCTTTTCACTTCTATTCAGAGTTATACCTACCTACTGAATAACTATCTACTGAATATTTATGAAATTGCCTGAAACAGCGATACGTTTTGTGGTAGAAATGTCAAGTTTTTGCGTAGGAATCTTTTGCAGAAGCTTTAAACTCCAGCTTTCATTCAGTTTCAACGAGTTTTAATCCTGTACAGAAAATATGGGAGGATATAAGATTAATCGATTTGATTTTTTGGAAATTCGGCCCTTGAACACAAACTTCAATCAGTAATACACAGACTATACATACTGGTGTGAACCCTAGGGATGTTTGGGGTCCAAATGGTCGGTTTGTTTACTTGTTTAACCATCATCTTCAGTTAATTAGCATCCTATTGGCTCGTTTTCAATTTTCTCGATGTTGGTAGCCGTCCAAGAAAAGAAATGTTCACTTTGATCGTTCGTTATGGTAAGTTACAGACCATTTGTAGGGTAGACTAACGATAGTAGAAATCTGCAGACAAGGTTGGCACCAGCTTAAGGCGTCGTAACGCTCAGTCGCTAATTCAAATTCCCAAATTTTGTTATGCTTCTGAGGATGAAGGAGAACTTTTTCCGCGAAATATTGAGACAATAGTCTTAATTCGACCTTCTACCTTGTCCATGGTGCTGCCCTGCAAAACGCATAATACTAACCCGCATAAAGATTTCCAGTAACAAACCATTTCATAGGGCTCCACTCTGCTGTAATTCATGCATTTCCTTATATCAGTTATTACCCGTTATAAATTTCCGTACCAAGTGTGAAACGTTACAGGATTTATTCAATACATTTTTCTATTATTTTATATATATTTTTTGCCCTTCCAAACCTTGTTTGTGGGTATTATCATAATTATTTTCAATTAACAATAATACAGAAACGATCAGCACAGCTGGTCTTCGGAAATGTGACAGCTGACAGTGCGGATTCTACACCAGCGTTTTCTGCAAGCCATTTTCAGTGCTTTAGATTTACTTGAACTGCAAATCTCAAATTAACAGTTGAAAGCAATATGTAGCAGACTAATCCGTATTTGGGAAGAACTATATTTCTTATTTTTTAATAGGGAGTGGACGTGCAATTGGTTCAGGGGAAGTAAATAGGCCCTTCAAACTTGAACGTGTGAACGAAACGCACGATTTACATAGTACCTAATTGAAAAAAAAGTTATGCTGTGTCGTTTGGAGGGATGTTGACATTCAGTAAACAAGGTGCCCTAACCCAAGTAATCGCTCTGGAAAAAAAAAATTCTAACCCCCCCTGAAAATTTCATGGTTTACGTTTCAAAGAGTGTAGAATCCGAATCTGCAATAAAAAATTTTCCGTCCATCCGCCGTACGCCGTACACACGATATCTCCGAAACGGCTGGAGCAAAAAATCTGAAATTTTCAGGAAAAATCCATCTTGGTCCGACGACGCCCCAATTCTTGAGCCAGCTCCCTCACTCAATTTAAAGTGCCCTTTAAGGGCTATAAAAGTTTTGTAAAATCCCTGAAAACCTCAAAACTAGTCGAATCGGCCTAAATATTTTCCTATTTGAAGAACATACCATGAGGAATCGAATGAGCCCTTCCCCACGTCCGTAGGTCAAACCATTCCCGATGTATGGCCCGATTTATGGTGCCAACATTTGCGTTTTTTGTTTTATTATTGTTTGTTTGTAACCTAATGATGCCGATAGCGTCGAGTTGTAGTGAATGTGGATACTGGAGTGATAGCCGATGTTGATACTTGTAGTTTATAGCCAATACACGGGTTGAAGCATTCTGATGTGCATGAAACGCTGATGATATATAGGTAAATATTATTCAATATTATTAGTTGGGTAAATAAGTATTCTTTCTCTGGGGTTTATTAAAATTCTAACCCCCCCCCCCCCCCCCTGAAAATTTCATGGTTTTCGTTTCAAAGGGTGTAGAATCCGAATGTGCAATAAAAACGCTGCAAATTCTTTCACTGGGGTTTATTATTCAATTGGCTTGCAGTCATGATATGAATTTCTACTAAGCTTTGGAGTGTGCGCGTTTCACAGGATAGAGCGATTATTGAATTTCAGGAGGCACACAAATATGATCAACTGATCAATCCAAATAGGTATTTTGCTTGAGAACACATTTACGTGCTCCATGCATATCTCCTGAAATTCAATAATCCAAAATTAATAATTAAAAATTAATAATAATAAAATTGAATAATAAACCAAAAATCGTATATTCCAAGTCCCCGAGGACTAGAGCAGGTTGCCCTGGGAGAGGCTCCTCATTGGTGGGGTCCCCTTCACTGGCGTGGTCGTGAGGGGGGGGGGGGGGGGGGGCGGGTGAATTCCACCCAGCGGTTGCCCTGGGAGACGGTCCGACGCTCCCCTTCAGTTGTGGGGGTGGGGGGGGCGGAGAATTCCACCCGCCCAACGTTACCACCCCCTGATATACCTACCTGCTCTGATATTTTCGTCTGTATATAGATTGATCTGTATATAGATTGATGATGATGATTGATGATTGATCGAAACTGACGCTGGCACATAGGTACGCCGCCTGCAGCGCCGCGCCTCTTGAGAGATAACTCTCCTGCAGCGCGGCGCAGCTGGCGCCTGTTTCGGTAGGTACATGAAGAAATCGCAAGCCGCAGACGCATCATGGACACCATACCTCGACGCCGTGTCTTAAGGGGGCGAGCGGGCGCCCTCGCAATCCATCAGTGCGATCAAACAATACAACTCTACAGATGTGTCAGACGTAACAACGCGGCATCACGCTTTGTTGCGGCAAAACGATCGTGCCGCGTGTTCGATTTTTCTTCAGTCCAAGAAATGTCCTTAGCCGTTCAGCCTTCACATGTGATACAACCATCAACCTTCACGCGTTCGCGCCAACCTGAGTCACACCGGCGCTCGCGCAGCTGTCTGTCGACCGCCCTTGATTTTTCAATGATTATCTTGCTGGTTTCTCTACTTTCCATTGCAGTAAATACAAAAGAACATGAATACAATTTTAAAATCACATTTTTCATAAAAAATTCTTTATTGTTTAAAATAACAGCCGTTAATAGTCGTTAATGGCTAAAAATGAACTCTTGCTTCCGAAAACACGCAATTGGCTTCAAAAGGCATCTTGGAAAATGATTACTTTTGTTCAACTCTTTTCTTTGTTGAAAAACTAGATTATTTATTTCAATTGAACTAGATAAGAAGGTATAGAATTGCTTACACATAGGTATTTAAACTTATGTATGAATGTTACATGAACAGGTAACTCACAAAAGCGCGATGTATCAAAAAGGCCACTTGGACTATAATTCTTTCAAACTTTTTGTTGTAAAAATGTGATTTTTTCAATATAACTAGATGGAAACTAGAAAAAACATTTGCTAGTAGTTCCAAAATTACGAAATACTGAAAAATCACAAATGACAAGACACAAAAAATAAAAAAAGCTGCCAATTCTACCACTGGGGTTTATTATTCAAGTGGCTTGCGTTCATAATTTGAATTTCTACTAAGCTTTGGAGTGTGCGCGTTTCACAGGATAGAGCGATTATTGAATTTCAGGAGGCACACAAATATGATCAACTGATCAATCCAAATAGGTATTTTGGTTGAGAACAGATTTACGTGCTCGATGCATATCTCCTGATATTAAATAATCGCTCTATCCTGTGAAAAGCGCACACTCCAAAGCTTAGTAGAAATTCAAATTATGAACGCAAGCCAATTGCATAATAAACCCCAGTGGAAGGATTTGCAGCGTTTTTCCCCACGATACCCCCCAAAATAAAAAGATCTATAATTTATCAAGTCCTTTACAAATCGTAAAAACTTCCCCAAATCCAAATTTAAACGATGTAGCCAAAGGTAGACAGATGTAGAGGAGGCCATCATCAACTGATCAATCCAAATAGGTGTTTTGGATGAGAAACGATTTACGTGGTCTATGCATATCTCCTGAAATTCAATAATCGCTATATCCTGTGAAACGCGCACACTCCAAAGCTTAGTAGAAATTCATATCATGAACGCAAGCAAATTGAATAATAAACCCCAGTGAAAGAATTTGCAGCGTTTTTATTGCACATTCGGATTCTTCAACCTTTGAAACGAAAACCATGAAATTTTCAATACTTATTTACCCCAGTAATAATATTGAATAATATTTACCTATATATTATCAGCGTTTCATGCATATCAGAATGCTTCAACCCGTGTATCGGCTACTAACTACACTACAAGTATTCACATCGGCTATCACTCCAGTATCCACATTCACTACAACTCGACGCTATCGGCCGGACATCACTAGGTTACAAACAAACAATAATAAACCAAAAAACGCAAATGTTGGCACCATAAATCGAGCCATACATCGGGAATGGTTTGACCTACGGACCTGGGGAGGGGCTCATTCGATTCCTGACGGTATGTTCTTTAAATAAGTTGACATTCATCCCGCTTGGACTTGTTTGAGGTTCCTAAGGATTTTACAAAACTTTTACTCCCCTTAAAGGGCACTTTAAATTGAGTGAAAGAGCTGGCTCAAGAACTGGGGCGTCGTCGGACCAAGATGGATTTATCCTGAAAATTTCAGATTTTTTGCTCCAGCCGTTTGGGAGAAATCGTGCGTACGGCGTACGGCGGACGGACGGAAAAATTTTTATTGCAGATTCGGATTCTACACCCTTTGAAACGTAAACCATGAAATTTTCAGGGGGGTTAGAATTTTTTTCCAGAGCGATTACAATGGTTTATTATTGAATAATAAACCAAAAGTTATGCTGTGTCGTTTGGAGGGATGTTGACATTCAGTAAACAAGGTGCCCTAACCCAAGATTGAGCTGCTACAACTGATGAAATGTAGGAAGCTGAGAATGAATGGCTGACTCATTCACCAATGGTGAATCTTCACACCCAACACATAGGCGCTACTTACCTACAGATGAAATTTGAGCAAATTATGGTATGAAACAAAAGAAAAAGCGTTCCACTTATTCTTCGAGTGTACAAAGTCACGTAAGACGTACATATTCAAGAATACTATCGAATCCAACTCTTCGGGATTCAACAAACCATGAGGTTCATTTCGAGCGAACCAATAACGGAAAGACTTGAATACCTCATCAAAGAGCATGACTGATTAAACACAAAACGCTGTGGAAATGACATTAAGCCGAATGGGTTCTGTACTTTGCCTGAGCACACTTTAATATTACATAAAGCGGAGTGACGTATGAAAGTCCTACCCGAATAAAGTGTAAGCGTACCTGTTGGTAATAGCTCACTATAATTCATTGTCGCACTAGCTACAATTTGATGCGAAATCACTTCATCGTTGACAGATGCACATCGCCAATTCTATGCTAACAAAAGATGAGTAAATGTTTCTGCTTCTTCCACGGCACTAAAACCCGGCGAGGGGTCCGCCAGTCCTCTTTGTTTTGTACTGCGGCTTTTCAGTTTCTTGTTCCAAGGATGGAGCGTGAATTTGAGGTAATACATTCCAACCATCGGAGTTTCCAGTTCCAGCCACGTTTAGGGCACCCGATTTTTCGTCTATCGTAAATTTTTTCATCAAGGATATTCATAGGATTCATTCTGGCGACATACGCAGCCCACCGGAGCTTTGTCCTTGCATAGGTCCATGACTTCTAGATTAGTTCGACGTCTCCAAGCGAGTTCTTCCAAACACAAGCCCCCCCCCCCCCCCTAGAATTCTCCCCAGCACAGCACTTTTCTGGCCATTGCCAGGGTTCATGTCTCAGAGGCATGGGTCAGGGCAGGCGTTATTAGGGTTTTGCACAGGCACAGCTTGGTCTTATGGGAGATCACCCTGCTTTTCAGCTGTGGTACTATCCGAATTAGCATCGATCAGCATTTCGTTATCACTTGGTACCAAGGATCCGAGATAGACAAATTCATTAACAATGTCAAATGTGTATCCGTTGACTTGAATGTGTTTGGGTCCTCTTCCAGTTGCATTAGTTGACATATATTTTGTTTTCGACTGGTTTACTACCAGTCCTAACCGTGCAGCTGCAGCTTCAAGACTTGTGAAAGCCTCACACATGGATGTAAATGTTCCACCTAGGATGTCGGTATCGTTGGCATATTCAAGGGGCTATACTATAGAGAGTCATAAGTTTGCGAGAGGGAAACCGACTTTTTATGTGGTGGGCTACGAAATACAAATTAATGCATAGTTACGAAAAGTAGACTACGCGAACTGAATCACTAAAGATGAAATTCTTGATACCCTCCCCAAAAAAGAAGCGTTGAGGGGGGTTGTTGAAAGTGGGGTAACATTTCAACAATACTGAACAAAAAGCCTTATTGATTCGTTACTGAGGGTGACAATCGAAATCTATTTAGCGTTAAAAACTCTTTTTAATTTTGTTAAAATATACCACATTTTTTCTAAACAATTGGTTCTTTGATATTTCGTTCAAGGATAGTTCTTTTCTCCAGCCCTATGAGACATTTTGAAAGTATAAAAACAAGGAGTTTGCTTCTTCTATTCAATGCAGATTCCCTCTAATTGGTGTTGAAAACAATAGAGTTGTCCCGGGATTACGGGAAACCGACCATTTCGCTTCGTTTTATTAAAGGGCCGGAATTTTTTTG
Source organism: Creontiades dilutus (assembly GCA_031894815.1). NCBI lineage: Eukaryota > Metazoa > Arthropoda > Insecta > Hemiptera > Miridae > Creontiades > Creontiades dilutus. The sequence goes on along the minus strand of JAVIWC010002460.1, from coordinate 249,034 downwards.
TCTTGTTTCGTTTCGTTCTTTCTCCCCCTCGACAGTGACTGCTCGCCGGAGAGAAACCCACAGCGAATCAACGTCAACTGCGGGGAAACTAGTTTGTTTATATCCGCGTTCGCCGAACAAAGGGATTTCAGGGATTCCCTAGCGCGTGCAATCACCGCTCACCCTTCCGCCGGCGGTGGGTGGAGGGGACAGCACCCCATTTCCAACGACACCTGTTGACAGAAGGCTCCCAGAGAGCAAAATAATCTGGATCAGAAGCGCCACGCATTCGTCCCCTACGAATGGCAGGCAAAACAATGAAAAAGTTAAGCGCGGATTTAAAACGCTGCAAATTAACGCACAGAGGTATATTATTTTTGCATTAGAATAACCCTTCTACGTAATCTCAGATTAATAGATAAGTTATTTAGTAAGTCAATCACTAATGGCCCTAACGGTGACCCTGCGTGGCTAAGACCAGCAAATTGAAGTGCGTCCAAAAGACAGCAACTGGTCCTCCTGAACTACAAAAAGAGCAGCAGATGTATTCCAATGAGTGTAGGGGTACCTGGAGGTGTTGCTTGACAGCAGGCTCTCCTTCTGGGAACATATTCGCAGAGCCTCTGACAAAGCAGCAAAAGTTGTGGGAAGCCTGAGCAGGTTGATGGCGAATATAGGAGGCCCCTCGCCAGCCAAACGGGAACTCCTTATGAGTACAACTGATGCAATTATGCTCTATGGGGCCGAAATTTGGGCCGATTCCCTGCAATTCGCGAAATATAGGGCGAAAATGGAGGCTGTTCAACGGCGAGAGTCACTAAGAGTGTGCAGTGCGTTCCGAACTGTCTCTGGCCCCGCTGCACAGGTTGTGTCTGGAGTCATTCCAATTCACCTTATGGCAGCCGAGCGCAGACGCATATATCTAAGGAAAGGCCATGGGCAAACCCAAGACGTCAAGAAAGAAGAAAGGGAGGAAACGCACAGGAGATGGAAGCAGTCCTGGACAACTGAGACCCGTGGACGATGGACTGCTGGACTGATAGTAGACATCATGAAATGGCGAGAAAGAAAACATGGGGAAGTCAACTATTACCTGACCCAATTCCTCACTGGCCACGGGTATTTCCGAGCGTTTCTGACCAAAATCGGAAAATTGGGCAATCCCACATGCAGGTACTGTGGAGAAGGGAACGAAGATTTGCACCACACGTTTTTTACCTGTGCCAAATGGAGCATTCTTCGAGGAAATGTGATCACACACCTTGGTTCATTAACAGTTGACACAGTGATAACCAAGATGTTGGAGAACCAAGAGAATTGGGACATAGTGGCCAACTTTGTGATCACTGTCCTGAAGATTAAAGAAGTAAACCGAGAGTGGGAAGAGGAATAAAAGGAAAAAAATAGAAGAGGCCCATGGTAGGGCAGTGCATCAGCCTACCCTGAAGTGATGCTGGAAAGTAGTTCCGGGGTAGTCTGCAAAGAGGAAAGATATGAGTGGGGTTTTAGTTGGTGCAGTCCAATACTGTCGGAGGGTGCGTTTAAAACCCTCCTTCTCTCATGATGAGTTTCCCCACTCCCAAAAAAAAAGGTGACCCTGCGTGCAACTAGACCAGCAAATTGAAGTGCTACCTGGCAACTGTTGGAGCAGCAGATATCTTATCGCCCGCCTTAAATGTTGAAGTTCTAAAGGCGAACTAAGGCAGCCTGGTGGAAAGATTTAAGAACCACTGTTGAAGCGTGAATCGTCGCATGCTTAGAATCTCCAGGGTCCCACTCACGACAAATGAGCAAGTGATGGGGAAGGAAAGAGAGCTGTTGGCTGGGATCAAGCGTCGCAAGGTGGCGTATTTTGGGCATATTGTGCCTGGTCCAAAGCACCAACTTCTCAGGTTGATAATACAGGGGAAGATTGAGGAAAGACGATGGATAGGAAGAAACACCTCTTGACAATACAAAATTAAATTCAAGTAGTCATGCGTGCATTCAGACTAGTAACGAATGTTGTTCAGAAAAGTCTAAAATCCAAGTGGAACTATTGATTGTGATGAAAAGAAAATTTGACGTATCCCGAAAGTGAAAACAATGCTTACTGTAGCTACAGGTAGCATCAAAGATAATAAAATATCACTTGATGCGATTTAACGTATCTTTTTAGGGATAGAGCGATTTTTATTCGTATCACATTAGTGTACACAATAAGCTAGTTCTTACAACAAATCAAAGTTTCCTAATACTCGCGAATCTGTATCACCTTCCTGGAATTCATGGATATTGTTAGCTAACAAAGTATCTCCCTAGCTCATTATAGCATTTACTTTTCATTTACCTCCCTAACTTTCAAATCAACCTCCAATTTTATTTTATCTTGGATCAATTAGGAATTGGGAATATCTCTAAGAAGAGATTTACCCCTACTACTATCTAACCAATAAACTTGGTTGAAAAAATTTAATGACGTGTAAAATTTTCATGAATTAAGCGTAGAATTCGAATTTGAAATATAGAAGGGTGGTTCCTGAGTGAGAATACAAAGTTGGCGTACGTAGCTCACGTGCGAAGTCCGCAACGTGGTCGCATTTGAGATCTTCGGAAAAAAAAACAGCTTTCGTACAAGTACGCAACCACGAGGGCCATTTTATGGCTTTGCGCCATATGATTATGGTTCCATCGGGTGGTCACTGAGGTTCCGAATGTCCAGGGGTTAATGTAACAACATTAAGTAAATCAACAGCTTTCAAATGAGTGGTGAATGAGTTTTGTACGATCACAAACGTCGAAGCAAAGAATCGGTTGTAAGCGAAAACCATCAGAAATATTTTCGTGACGATTTTTTCGTGACGCTGTCCTTCGTCTGTACATTTTCGAGTTTATGTAGCAAAGTAAAGACATAAAATGTCAAAAAATATGTCACGGCTTCGAATTGTTAGGCAGTGGACACGAGTTCGATATTTGTCCGCAAAATCCACCACTAACACATCGCAGTCCATAAACAGGGTAATTTTTTTCATTCTTAATTTATGTTGGTTACTAGTGCAAATCCGCTCATACACCGCGTGATGGAACACTGATCGATCGACCGTATACTGAAACAGTTACCGATCCGGAGAACGCGTGCCAGCTCAAGTAGATCGAAACAGAACGTACCACACGGACTGTTCCAGTTCAGATAGAGCCACTAGGTACAATCCATCTCCGGAAACTGGTTCGCCTTCAACTTCACATACAGCGTGTTCCGTAATAAACTCATCACATGTCAAAAGCCAATTATATACGAAATTTTCAATAAAAAACGCTGCAAATTCTTTCACTAGGGTTTATTATTCAATCGGCTTGCGTTCATGATTTGAATTTCTACTAAACTTTGGAGTCTGCGTGTTTCACAGGATAGGGCGATTATTGAATTTCAGGAGATATACATGGAGCACGTGAATCTGTTCTCGACCAAAATACCTATTTGGATTGATCAGTTGATCATATTTGTGTGCCTCCTGAAATTCAATAATCGCCCTATCCTGTGAAACACGCAGACTCCAAACTTAGTAGAAAATTCAAATCATGAACGCAAGCCGATTGAATAATAAACCCCAGTGAAAGAATTTGCACCGTTTTTTTATTGAACCTCAATACCCTCCCACAATAAAAACATCTATAATTTATCAAGTCCTTTGGCACTCGTATTGCGTTAAAACTTCCCCAAATCCAAATTTAAACGATGTAGCCAAAGGTAGACAGATGTAGAGGGGGCACACACATATCATCAACTGATCAATCCAAATAGGTGTTTTGGATGAGAACCGATTTACGTGGTCTATGCATATCTCCTGAAATTCAATAATCGCTCTATCACCTGTAAAACAGGCACACTCCGAAGCTTAGTAAGGTTCAAATCATGAACGCAAGCCAATTGAAAGAATACTTATTTACCCCAGTAATAATATTGAATAATATTTACCTATATATTATCAGAATGCTTCAACCCGTGTATCGGCTACTAACTACACTACAAGTATTCACATCGGCTACCACTCCAGTATCCACATTCACTACAACTCGACGCTGTCGGCCGGACATCACTAGGTTACAAACAAACAATAATAAACGAAAAAACGCAAATGTTGGCACCATAAATCGGGCCATACATCGGGAATGGTTTGACCTACGGACGTGGGGAAGGGCTCATTCGATTCCTAATGGTATGTTCTTCAAATAGGAAAATATTTAGGCCGATTCGACTAGTTTTGAGGTTTTCAGGGATTTTACAAAACTTTTACAGCCCTTAAAGGGCACTTTAAATTGAGTGAGGGAGCTGGCCCAAGAATTGGGGCGTCGTCGGACCAAGATGGATTTTTCCTGAAAATTTCAGATTTTTTGCTCCAGCCGTTTCGGAGATATCGTGCGTACGGCGTACGGCGGACGGACGGAAAATTTTTTATTGCAGATTCGGATTCTACACCCTTTGAAACGTAAACCATGAAATTTTCAGGGGGGTTAGAATTTTTTTTTTCCAGAGCGATTACAATGGTTTATTATTGAATAATAAACCAAAATTGGACTACCGCGTTATTTCAACTTGAAGATGTTTATTCCATTTTATCGACCTCAAGTCAGTAGAATGGCCATAACTTCCTCAAAATACTCTCTGAAATCATGTTTGAGGGTGCTTTTAGAAAAAGCGCTCAATTTAATTTCTGCTAAGAGCAAAAGGAGAAAAATTGAACATAACTTAAAACGTGACAAATTAGATCAAAAGTAAAATTGGTAAAATTGATGAAAAAAAAAATTTTAAATCATTAAATTTGGAATTGTTACACACTACAAAAGTGAAATAGTGACAATTAGGGATGTCAAGAAAATATCGATATTCTTCCGACGATTTATCGATATTTTTGGGCGATATTTTCTATTCCGATAATATCGGAATATTTATTATCAACATCAAATGCACACTATCGGATGCGATATTTTTCAGCCGCACATAACACTATCTTGTTGCCATTACCGCAGAGCTGTGGATAGGTTTCTCCGAGCCGACATAATGGTGTTGACGGCCAGTTTTTGAATGACTGAATCAACAATTGTCAAGTGTACAATATAATGACGGCGCCAGGTTATACAGTACCCGCACGACCTCCCGGTCTTGATGGTACTGTAGCTCTTGCTCCTTCAAATATAGGTATATTGACGATGATGTTGGCTCATTACGTTCAGCATTGTACTTTTGAAAACTACCAATGGACAAACTAGAAAATAACCGGAATTCCTGAGCTTCTTGGATGCACTCCACGTTGAAGGCATTGATTTAGGCCATTTTCTACAACACAAAAGTTGCATTTTCTGTTAGAACCGAGGAGTTGAAGGGATACAGGAACTTTGGATCATTGTTTTGGGTCTTCAAATGTGTCAGTTTGGAGGCAGGCATTTTCGAATCACATTATTCCGAACGCATGTATTGGTCGAAAACAACCCACCCTTGTAGTCTAGGGCTAGTCATCAGTTCCGTTCTATCCTAAAATTGGAAATCAACTAACTGCGACATTCAGACTTGAGGGAAAGTAAATTCCGCAGCAACACAAGTTGAAAATCTGTATTTTAAAGACATCTCTTCAATGTATCACATGAGCCCACTCTCACTCCACGTTTATCTGTCAGCTCAACCTCGAGAACCCGTGACTTTGTCCGAAGAAAAATAACGTCAACGTTTTTGAACGTAGTAAAAATCGTCTTGCAACCAAAATAGGGATGTCAAGATGTGTTTATATCAAAGTATCAATATTCTTCCGTTGATATATCGAATTTTTTTTGTTGAAATATCGATAGATCCGATATTTTTCAGCCGAAAATCATCATATCAACCATATCTTTTTGCTCCAAACTAATTTTATGATTTCCATTGAAGAATAGGGGAAATAAAACGGATGAGGTATATCAAATAAAAAAGGTAGGGACATCTTGGAGACTTGGGTTGTATCCAGTTCGAGGCTTACTGGAGAGCTCATCAATCAGAGGGTTATCCCCAACCAATATTGGTTTGATTGAATTTGTTTCAGTTTTCCTTCTTACTTCACGCACATTGATTTTACAACCTTACATAATATTGATAATTTACTTCCCTGGATCCTGTACAAAGTCATTATCATGAATAAAGTTTCATTGAATTTTTGAGTGGTTGAATTGTTTACCTGCAGCAGAATGAAATTCAATAATGCATTATTATTCATTGGACTGATACGTGATTCTTGGATATAACGAACTACTAGAACGACACTTTAAAAAAATATCAATATTCGATATATCGATATTCTTTGCCGATATTGACATCCCTAGTGACAATGAAATAATTGAGACTCTTGCGCTTGAGTTTTGAAACTAATTAATCGACATTCGGATTCATTCCACTGATACAAAGACTCAAAGAATTTGCTAAATTATCGTCAGTCAGCCTCTGATTTTTTAACTTTCTTCAATGAAAAGAGCTTTTTGTATTAATAAATACTTTCCAATGCACAAATTAATATTCTTGCAAATTTTCCAAGCTGCGGAAAATGGTCTTCTTCAAGGTATTTTTTTAATAGAAATCATCCAACTCCAAGTCATAAAATCTAAATTTTAGCAGTGAGTTTGGCATCGGATTTTATGTACCTTTTTTCCGCATAATCGAATTGTAAACATTTGGAACCTCGTCTTTCGATAAATTAGGGATTTTCCGACAGAAAAAATGAAGCTGAAAACGTCAATCACTAAGATAATATTCTTACACTTTAGATTAAGCCCTCCCGACATCAGGAAATTGCCTGAAAATCTCCTATTTGTTGAGCGGGGAGTTCCAAGTGTGTGGACATTCGATTCGCCGAAAAATATGAATACGATGCTAAACTCATTCCTTTGTAGCTAATCGATTCTTCATGAAAATTATGGATGTCACAGTTTCAACACAACTTTGTTGTCTATTCAAACGTAATTTTCTCTAACATATTTCTGTGAAAAAATTCATTTATAACATTATAACAATGGAAAGCTGAAAGTTTGAGGATGTTGATGAGATGCAGGAGCTTTTCTTGGGAACTAGTTTATTATGAGCAAGAGAAAAATTATTTTTCATAAATTCTCGAAATCATTTCGCCGGGCTGACTTGACTTGACTGATTTGAATATAAATGCGATGTAAGTGTTTAATAGGAATAAGAAAGGAAATTCACTAATTTTTAATCATTTAGAGTCACTTGCTCTTTAGAGTGGCACTCTCAACTATAACCCCGTCTATTACTCTGGTACTTCCACTCATAGAGGCTTTCGGATATGACCAGATTAAAATCGAAGGGGCAATGGTATTACTTTCAAGTGTTCTTCTTCAAAACGCTAAACTCCTAACGATCATTATCGTTTGAATAGGCAGAAATACTTAACGATTTCATGAATATGAATATAACTTTCGGTTATTTGAGAGCCTCTGCCGAGAAACGAATCCGAGAGTGAAATCCGCGATAAGGGGAATAATTTGAAAATCCGGGGTTTCCTTTCCGCCCCGAGCCCTCTCGAGTTCCTCTTGAACTCTTTCTAGGACACCCATGGGAAGGACCCTCGGCGGAGGGGGGTCTGGAATGCCGCAGAGGTAATACCGGGTAATATATACCACCCCTAACCACCTACGGTCTATCCCTTTGTCCCTGCCCGACCTCCAGGCTAAGACCCCGCTCCGACACTATCCATTTTTGCGGTTCTTTCCAATAAAAGCCTTTGTGAAAACATTCGGTTACTTGGCTTCTCAACGCTTTCCTTACTTTGTGTCTGTTGATTTGTTAGCCACGATTGATATGAAATAGTTGATACTAATATGGGCACATTATCCTATATCATGTTTAGATTCCATTGCTAGACCTAAGTCTAGAATTGTGGGCAAATAGTTGAGTTTTTTTATGACCCTGAATCACGAATCACCTTCAACTACATTGGTAAAGGTGTAGCCCGTTATTTTTGATACTTTTCAACTTTGCAGAAGAACTGCACAAACCGTGAAACCTGTCGGAATAGCTGCTGCACAAGCACACATCTAAGCACAATAGATAGCACACATAGAAGCACTTGCTTCACCAAGTACATATGTAAGCAAGGAGCATGGAATAAATTGTGTCTGTATGAAGGGCCATCGATGTTATTGCTATCGTTTATGGGGATATCCACGAAGAAATGTGATACTTATCTCGAGCAAGATAAGAAGGAATGATGTAGAAGTAATACCAGGGACAATGTACAACACCCTTTTTTCCTGCCCAAATTCAGATTCGGACTCCTATTTATCACTATCCGTTTTTGCAGTTCTTTCCAGCAAAAGCCTTCATGAAAACATCCAATAACTTAGTTCCTCAAAACTTTCTCCACTTCGGATTTCGTTGTTCCGTTGACTAAATTTATGTAAGACTAACTTAGATTAGCCTAACTTATATCTCATGTTCAACTACTATTGCTACTCTAAAATCGCTATTGCAAACAAATGGACTTGTTTTTTTGTGACTCTGAATCAAAAATCAAGTTCCACTGCCTTAGCCCTTGGTTGGGTTCCATCATCATGTGACGCTTTCCAAGTTTGCAGAAGAACTACACTGCCCATGAAACAGTGCTAATTCAGAATTGCTACTGCAAAAACACATATCCAGCCGAAATAGGAATGTAGCTTCACTAACTAGAGAACTCGGTTTAATGTGGATTACTAGTGAGAAATTTGATGTTAATTCGCTCGAGATAAATACCTGTAATGCTGGGGAGGAAGTACCAGGGGTAACACACATCCTTTGCTCCCATTTCAACTACACTTGGAGACCACGCGCCCTACCACCTTAAGGCAGTGCCATTTCGGAATCGATGCTGCACAAGTACGTATCTGAACAGGAATGGAACTCAACTCGGGATAAATTGGTGTCAGCATGACGGAAGATGCCATGTATATCGTTCACGGGGATCGATGCCAATCTGGAATAAATTGTGTCAGCATGACGGAAGATGCCATTGTATATCGTTCATGGGGATCACTACAAAGAAATTTGATACCAATCTCGTGCAAGATTAGAAAGTATTCCGTGGTAATATACACCGACCTTTTTTACCGCTTAATTCCCTATAATCAGTTCTTTCCAATACAATCATTTTGGAAACTTCCAGGAACTTGGCTGACACCAATAGTGATAAGTAAGATGGGGATAGGGGAGTAGGTGGAAAACGAACGTCGTGGGCGTCAAAAATTGGAAGCTGGACGTAAACAAACCAAACAGTGGACTTTTTCACCAGGCGCAGGACTGCAACGGAGTTCCAAAGATGATGGCCATCCTTCAATGAAAGAAGACGCCGAAAGAAGAACTATTCGTTCAAGAGAAATAGGAGCATTTCAAATCTCAATCTTCTAACACAACGATTGTCAATTATGTATAGAATAATTAGAAGGAATCTGATTGTCATATCTTGTTTTCAAATTATTTTGAAATCCTGAGCAATGTCCTGATGACATGCCTTGGTCGATGTAGGGCTCAACCAATCAATACAGTAGGGCTGTTCCCTCAAACTTTTTCTTCAAACAATAGAATTAATTTTCTGGCCGTTCAACGACCAAGTTGCGAACATGCGGAATTTCTATTTTAAAAAAAAAAAAAATCCCCGTCCACCCCTCAGACCCACCGCCCCCCTGTTACAGACTAAGCGCAAATGGTTACGACGAGGCCTACAAAACTCGCCCGCTCCGAATCCCTGCGTTTGTCAAAACTTAATATTTATATCAGGAAGGACATGGGTTGTCTGCTCCATTGTCTCTCCCATGACGGTTTGTCACCCTCCACGCGAACTCTAATGGGCGGGAATATATTTCACCGGAGCTCGCGCCCTACAAACAACAATGCGAGCAACTAGCAACGCGCCTCCCCAGAGACGCGTCTGCGGCCGAGGCATCCGCGGAGATTCATTTCGGTCACTTATGGCGCTCCCATCTGTCCTCCTGTATTTTATATGATGTGTTTTTCGAGCCTTTGTTTTGTGGTTTTGATCTAGCGCGAGGCAATGTATTTATAAACCGGTTCACACTTCAGGCGCTAAGCGTGTCGTTTTTGTCGGGAAATAGAAGTGTCTTTGACCCATTACTCTCGTCATAAAACGTTAAATCCAGGGGTTGAAATTGAGTGATTATTATTTTTGGAAATCTCTCAACATCAAAATTTGAGTTTTATTTTTTCGCTAAGAAAATAATGATTATTTCATCATCATCTCGCGCTCCTAGGCTATTACACCTACGGATCTACCGTTGGTCTCGTACAATTCAGCGTTCAAAATGCTGCAAGTTTGATTACCCTGATCACTTTGAAAAAATATAAAGTGCAACTCAGTTAACAGACTCGAGCTGAGAGGTCAGTTGAAAGAACCGCCTGCAATGAGCCGAATCATTAAGCCCGTATCAGCGTGTTATTTGAGTTTACTTCACTAACAGTAGTACTGGTTACGCTTCATTTTATTAGATGCCGTTGGTATATTGCAAACAACATACGCTTGACCCTCAACATTCGCTAGTGATAGGGACCGAAACTTTTCGCGTATTTTGCATATTTGGTGAGAACGAAACCACCCGAATATTACTTTGGTCATTAAAGTATAGTATGAACGCACACCATAGAGAATATTTTTTCAAAGTGATCAGGGTAATCAAACTTGTAGCATTTTGGACGCTGAATCGAACGAGACTAACGGTAGAGTAGTAATATCATCGAGAGGTAGTAAGAGGTAGTAATATCATCGAGAAAGACTCTAGAAGGTGGATCAAAAACAGCAGAAAAGTGCTCCGCAAACAAATTCTCTATATCGTCCTACCTAGATGCCGACTTGGAACCGAAATGCATTACATTAGGTAAGGTGGAGTTAGAATTCAAATAGTTGAAATAGTTCCAGAACACTTTAACATCAGTTTTCAGAGAGGATTGAACATTGTCCACCCAAATCTTATACAACGCGCAAGATTTAACCTTACATTTTTTTCTGATCTCCGAATATAAATCATAATCTGATGATAAGTGAGAAAATTTGTGTCTGGCATGAGCAAAATTTTTATCTTTGACCATCCTAATGAGGTCCTTATCGAACCACTTCGGGAAAGAACTGACAATATCCCTAGTAGTCGGGACAAATAAAGTTATTGCCTCTTCAAGGATTGTGTAAAACTTAATTACTGCCTCGTCAAATGGTAGCATATTACAAAAACTCCAATCTATATCTAGGAGAAATTTGTTCATCTCCGAATAATTGGCTTTCTTGAAATTGAAACGAAATTGAGAGGGGATACAAAAATTATTTGCATTGGAATTGGATGAAGGAATAATGCATTCGAAAGCTGGATGTGGTAAGTCCAATTTGACAATTGGTTCGGCAGGCGTTAGAGTAATATTAGGAATAGTAGAGAGACATAAATCAAGAATATTACCATAGGGATTCTTCAGACAATTAAATTGAAATTGTGTTGCTGAATTCGCACACCTCGGTATCTGGTGAGTGGTGAAAATGGCATGAGAGACGAAGTAAACAGGAGGATAGTCAGCTGACCGATCTTATTTCGGACTCTTTCAACAGTTGAAAAGCAGTGTAATTTCACGGACTACAAAACTTTGCCTCCATAAGACCCTCATAAAACGAGTTTTGACCTACGGATTTGAAACCTGAACGCTGAAAAAAACCAATTGAGCAAGAACTTGACCAATCGGAAAGAAAGGTTCTCCGTAAAATTCTAGTGGTCGTGTTTGATCCAGAGGCGCACACCTAGGGAAGATAAAAAAACTCCGAAATTATGAGCCTTAGGTGACTGGGATGTCGTTAGTGTCAAATAGGTTGGAAGACTCCGTTGGGCAGGACGCGTAGCCAAAATGAGTCCAGAACCAACCCCTCGGAAGCTTTCGATCGAAACCAAACCAAAAAAAAAAAAAAAAAAAAAGAAGTTCGACTGTGTTTCGAGAGATGCGCTTTTTGTCGAGGGAATTTGGAACTTGAAAGCAGCGGAAAATAACAGAGATGACTAGCGGACATCACTCCAGGAGCCCTGATCGCGGATCGTAGTACCACCGAACAAGAGGAAGAGGATTCCGGGCTGTTGGTCTAAAATAGTTTCGAAGTTTTGACACTACAATTTTGAGGTTATGCCCCCAAAATAGTTATGATTCTAAAAAAACATCAAAAATTGGATTGTCCCTAAATTTTGAGTGCAATCAACTTCATTCTTCCCTGACTGCTCTCTTTTCTTGTATGTTGATGTTAATTCACATTTTCTTTTATAAGTTCTGAAATTCAATAGAGTAAAAATCTATAATTGTTGGAAATTATTACTAATGACCCACTTCTACGATCTAGATAACAGTTTTTCAAAACTTCCATTATACCTAGTTACAATTTAAGTATAATGAAGCATTACAAAGATAAAGTTGAGCGTAGAATGTGTTTGTCAGGCATTTAAAGTAGGTAGAAAACAATGAAAAACATGCGCCGACTCGTGAATCACTAAGAGCAGAGCCGTTAATATTACGGGAAATGTTGGTTTCGCTGTAACTGCATTTTAGCGGTGTCGGAGGAACTCAATAAAACAGAAATTAATTCGTGGTTCCATCCTTGGTATGAAATAAACCACCTGTACATATTAAAAGATTGAACCTTATTGTGTGGAGATGCAAGAGGTGGAACGGTATGTTTAGGAACCAGAATGTTCTTTGGGGTTTTCCAAATCGGATTATGAAGTTCTCAAAACATTGAATAGGACTTGAGAGCTTCCACATTGATGAAAATTATTTCAGTTCGTTCCATTGTCTGTGTGAGAGCGTGATTATGCAGGTGTAAAGGGGAGGGAAATATTGCCGTCTTTTCAAGCCCTTCAGAGATCCTGAAATTACGAGGTTGGATACAAAATGTCTTGGTTGGTCCTAAATCTGTTGTGCTGGAATGCGGATGATGGAATGAACTAAAATCTTTTTGCTCCTTCCCAGGGGATAAGCGATGTGGACACAATACCCAACAGAAACCTCTGGAACTGAAATAAAGACGTTTTGAGAACTTCTAGGATGCAAATAATAAACGCCAAAGGAAATGTGTTTAGTAACTATTATGAATATCTATTGTACACAATTCAAATGTTAGTAAAATGTTTCTAAATAGGCTTCAAAAACGTCGCAGTTCGTAACTCAAAGGTTTAATGTTTGTGTATTAGATAAGCCTTCATGTAAATGACCGATGTTTGTTTATTGAACGTAGTCTGCGAGGACCTGTATACAATAAACCAAGCAGATAAACACTAAAATTTCAAACGACCCTCTTGGTGCCCTAATCAATCAGAAGCAACGGGCTTTGTGCTCCAAGGTCCAATAAGTTCCAATCAGAATGATCGAAAAACGAGGGATCGCGCACAGTTTTTCTATGCACACCTCTAGGGGGGCTTCTTATTGTTTTGATTATAAGTGTCTTATAAGACGCTGATCAGCTTATAGAAGCTGATACATCAGCTAGCAACCTAGTTATATTTTTATTGTTTGTTTGCTCTGTGTTGGTGTTTTCAGTATTGTTTTCTGTGTTTTTGAAGTTATTCACTACTGTTAGGTCCCATGTATGTACATCGAACAACCATTATTCTCGAACGTTGTTTTGTGAATGGAAATCAGAGTTTGTGAACCCTGCCATAATTCATTGGGGGATTTTTACTATGTGCCAATAAATTTTTATGCACAGTCGTGTTTACGTTCTATTTTCTGTGTCAAAATGGTAACTATTAGGAAGGTCCGGGTTGGGCTGATAAATTTTATTTGAAGGAAAAATTTCTAAGTACTTAATACAATTAACAAATGGGTCCAACGATCGAACTTGATGTTAGTAATTTTGATCTTGGAAACGTTAAATAAATTCACAGAAACCCTAATTCCTACAGTTAGGATTCGATTCAGACGGAATGGGTTGGATTGTAAATGGCTCCCTGTTAGTTTCATTGCTCAGAAATCTCCCCTCATCCGCTTACCTGAAATCAACCTAACATAATTTTCTCAGAATCTAGAGGTTCGACTGAGCTAAACTTCATGTTGATTTCAACACTATCGTACCATCATTCTATTCACTTTCAAATTAGCTTGGGAGACCCGTAATACAAGTCGACTGATCTTTTGAAGGGGTTGATGTACGATGGAATGTGTCCGGCAGAATTTTCGTCCCATGAATCTTTGTTCCAACATCATATTTTACATATTTCTAGCTTATCTTTCAAAAGATTTGTACGTTCATGTCAAGGTAACGTAATCGTATTTCACAACTAACTTGGCAGACTGTGTTTGTTCTTAGTTGATTACAAAGGTTCATTATTTTGAACGATAAGCCAAAATCGATATCAACTAGGCAAATGGGTCATTTCAAACCATTTTCGTTACTTTTCAGCTAATCTACCTCATATTCATTGGTAAAATCGTCTTTGGATTACTTGTGATCTGTCATGAGTTATCATCCAATTTTGAATGTGAATTCATATTCAAGGTGAAACTTGAAATGTTTTCCCTCCCGCTGAAATCTTATGCAAACCAGAATCCCATCGAAGGCGCCGAATTGAACACGGTCGAAGTTACGATCTGCTTGTACCTGGGTACCTTAGAATATTATTCGTACGCCGGTGTAACATCAAAAAATCGCGGTTGTGAAGAGAAGCATTCAGATCTTGTTGACATAACACCCAATTTCCATACTGATGTGTATTGATCGGAAATTCCGTGCCCCACAAAAAAGCATCACTTCACTTGTATCGCTTACTTGTATACCTAAAACAAGTTTTAAGGTTCGAAAATCAACCTAAAGAAATATGGCGGATGAATTGAGTAGGTGCTTACGTTAACACCAAAAATAATTTATATTATTATACAAATGTAATAATCTCTGTATTAGATACCTAGCTTAGATTACATACCTTTTAGGGCAGCCTGCACGATTTGGTCCGGAATGCCTGAAAAACCATAAATCTTTATTTATCTGGAATATTTCTATTAAAATTCATTCATCAAGGTTTTATGAGAAGTAAATCCAAATCTGAAATCAGAAAGTCGGCAATTTTTTGGAGCACCCTTAGATGTCAAATTTCGAAAATTATGGGTCGAACATACATGTGAGTAATGGTCGCATTACAGCCCCGCTTTTATTGATCACATTTTACGAACAGAACCAAATTCTTAATTGAACGAAAAAAGGACAAAACTTCCAAAATTTGATTCCCAACTAGAATGAAATTAGAGTCAAAGAAAATGTAATTTGAAATGAGCCAATAAAATCATTTTTTGTTACGGTTTAATTCCATGATAGGAGAGAGACTCTCAGATAACCAATATGTAAGATAAATGTTAGCAAATGTTCTTCCTTTATCACAGATTCCGGTATATTTGTCCATATTAAATATTATTATTTGTCCATATTAATATTAAATATATTAAATATTAATCGATATTTTATCGATTAATCCAATAAATTCGTCCATCTATAAATTAATCTGATATTTTTATCCATAATTATCGAATAATCCGATGTACTCGTCTAATCTAGGGATGTCCAAAATATTTGCCCCAAGGGTCGTTTCATAATGTGGAGGAGGTGGGGCGGGCCACCGGGGGGGGGTCTGGGGGGCTGTGGGGGCCACACCCCCGGAAAATGTTGAAAATTTTGAAAATTAGATACTTGAAAACAGTTTTTATGCACTCCTAGACGAGTTTAACAAGTTCAAAATTAGGCCTAATATAGGTACAAAAAATAAGTTTTTAGTGATTGTATTTTTTAAAATTCCTTAATTACTTTTTCGTTGTTCAATAAAAAATATAACAATTGAATTTTCAGGAATGGAAAATTTTGAAAGCAGGGTTTTTAAGTATTCCTAGACGAATTTGACAAAGTCGAAATTAGGCCTAATATAGGAACCAAAACTTAGTTTTTAGGTGATTATATATATGTTTTTAATTCCATGATTATTAGCTTTTCATTGTTCGATAAGAAATTATAACAATTTCATTTTCAGGAATATAAAAACAAAGTATTTAAGAGAAATATATTTTGTCTTTATTTATTTAAAATTATTACATTCAAAAAATTATTTTTGGAAAACCAGTCTAATGTGAAGTGTGCCATTTATTTCCTTAAATTTTTTTTCCACTTATGATCAAAGTTTGTTGTTCCGATCATAAGCAAATTTTTCAGGTGTTCTTCTTAAAGCATGGCTCGATATTTGGATTTGACATCTGTCATTTTTGAAAAGGTTTATTCGCAAACATGCGTTGAACCAAAAATTGTTCTTATTTGTCTGGAAAAACTCTTGATTAGCTTGAATCATTACGTTCTGACGGTAGCCTAATTTTTTCCATCCATCCATTTTTTCCGCGGGCGGCGGGCCGGACCAAATCCTTCCGCGAGCCGCATCCGCAGGACCCCTGGTGTAATCTATAGGTTAATCCGATATATCTGTCCATAATCTGTAGATTAGTCCGACATATTTGTCCACACTAGATAGATTAATCCGATATATTTGACCGTAATCTGCAGATCCGATACGTTCGTCCACAATGTTTAGATATCAAAAAAATTATCTTAAATCTCATTTTCATTGAGATGGGAGCTTAACGTCAACATCAACTACCAAAAAATAAAACCGACTTCCGTTTAAACACTGGCCTCCGTACGATAGGTACCTACTCGAGCGCCATTGCCCATGCAGCAATCACGTGGATCTACCCTTAAGTCCATTTATGGATCAATTTGAATATTAAATTATTTTGAAGTTACCATGGGGAGTATTAAATGACTAATGGTGAGATCGCCACCAAACTAGTATAATGTTCGTGAAATTTCAATATCAAAACTTATTGCATTCCTACTCAAATTAATAACGGTTGGGAGAGAGGCTCCTCATTCACCACAGATATTAATTTGATTGCCCCGCAGTATAATACGGAATAACATACGGTCAAGTGTTTGCTCCGGATATTAAGCAAACCAATTACGAACCCACAGCTTATTGGTGTACATTCAAAGGTCAGTTAGCTATGTGGTATTAACGATGTTCCACATCAAGCGGTGTCAATTTAATACTGAACTGTGCCATCAGTTCTTGGTTGATCAAATTAAATTTTATTTCGACCTATTAATATTAATTAATACGATTTCAATTCGGGAATTCTCACGAAAAATAAAACAGACTCCAAACACGGTAGCATACAAACGCTGGGAATTATTGCACAAAAGTTTATTAATCATCTGTTCCCTTCTGCTTTGATATCTGTTTATATACCATTATCTGCTCCCAGTAAGTAGGTATGTCATTTTCATTGTATTTTTCTTCTTTGCAGTTTCTTTCTCGATACTCCTTTTCTATTTTATGCTATATGAGTACTTAGTCTAGGTGATTTTTCTAGGTGAAAATAGAAGGTGATGGCAACAGCTCAAAATACACAACTTCAGTTTGAACTTATTTGTTTGTGGGCAGTTTTGATGCCTTTCCTGTTTTTTTTGACAAGTTTTTGTATGCTATAATGATGACTATAGTTATGTCTAAGTGATTTTTTTATACTAGTTGACCATATTTAATTTAATATTCAGAAGGTGATGATAGTTTGCACTTTTCAGTTTGCCAATGCTATCCATTTTCTGCGTTGATTTGAACTGTGATTTTCGGCGAATTTTATTTGGCAGTGACGCTCTCGATCTTCAAATCATTATTTGTCGTTCCAAATTTACCAAGGTGCATCGACGATGTTCTCAATACCTATTTTTACAATCTTGATTTGAATACACAGGTTTCTAAGGCTAGTAATTTTCGAAATATCAAGCTCCTGATGCTTTCCATTTTTTGACAAGCGTCAAAAACGGATGGGATGGTCTTTTGATGTATGTGTTGAAAGGATTTTTACCAAAGATTTGTTGAGTTAGAAACTGATTCCAGTATAACTGCCAATACAAAGTAATCAGGATTTAATTGTATTTTGTTCTATTTCTGGTAAGTCACTGTATATATAAGGTAGAATTTTTTGAACACACTGCCTTGAGCTAAATCATGAATAAAAATGGCTTTAATCTCTTGCAATCAGAGTAGATGCATCCTCTTTTCTAATACGGAAGTTTCGATCATGTAAAACGCCAATCATACCAGAACATTGAATTCCTGAAGTTTTTGTTGTCGTGTTCAAAATATCCAGTGAATGCAGAGACGGCATTTCGACTAATGGACCATATCGGAAGCACATTGGTGGATTGTATAAAAATGTCACAATGCTTCAATAATAATCTTATTATTCGATTTCGAAAATTCAACGCTAAATGAAAAACCCAAATCTGATTTTTCTCACTTGAAAAGCAATTAATTTTTAACTGATTTTTTGAATTCAAATATTACAACGGGACTTATTTCGCGCGAATTCCACGTGATGGTGATCCTTTTCAAGATTTTCCACCCGTTTCGCCTGCTCAAAAAAATTGGTTTCCCATTAGAGCGATAGGGAATTTAACGTTCTTTTCAATAGTGGAATCAGATTTGAAATCGCACGGAAAATGTGGGAGATATGGCCGTTTTAATGCGGTAAGGTCAAAAAAACTAGAAAAATCTTAAAATTGAAAGAAAAACCGCATCCCCAAGGGCATGTTAACAAAATTTGCTACATGAAACATTTTCGATCAGGAATTTTTCGTTTTGTTCAAAATGTAACGCTGATTTTTCACAATTGATGCTATCCATTTTTTGATTTGAACAGTGCATTTTTGTTATGTAATAAAGTGATATTGCAATGAATAAAAATTTATTGATTTTTTTTCGAAATTTGCTACGATATGATACGGCGTTTTAAGAAAAAAGAATCATCGTTTAACTAAGTTTCAAGAGTTAATTAAACTATTCAACTTTCGCATTTGATTTTTGAACAGTTATGACTGTGAATGTGTGACTGTGATTGGTTGTTTTTCTTGCTATACCATTGGCCGATTTCATAGCATTGGTGGTAAGCTTTTTGCGTTCGATCGGATTGTCCAATCTTTTTTCGTCAAATCATCGTTTATTCCTACTTTCAACTCTCAGATTAAGATGATTTTTCACTTGATCACAGAAGAAGGTGTGAATCTCCTGTTTTTACGTTTTTCAACTAGACCTTGAAAATTATCTCCGTAACAATCTGAAAACAGGCGCCTAGAATAAAAAACACGGACGCGAAATTAACAAATTTCGAAAACCGAAAAACGGATAACATCACGTGAATCAGCGTTAAAAAACAATGAAAATTCATATGCAACACTTTACAGATCACCATCATCAACTATTTGACAAATTCGTGGTTGCGCAACTTTGCGTGCTCGCTGAACCAGTTACGCGCAATAAAAAAAATTGGTTGAGGGGTCAAATTTTCATGAAATCTTGAGCAGAATCCGAATCTGCAATAAAAAATGGCGGTTCTCATTTGAAATAACAAAGTTGATGCGCAAATCACGCATTAGCGCACATGCGAAACGCGCAAAATTGTGATATTTGAATTCCTTGTTAAAAGTTAGTGAAGTTATCGTTTGAATTTTTTTTTAGGCTCGGAAATTACGGAGATAAATGCTTGGTACATTAAATTTCGCCCACCCTGAATACTATATAATCCACGTACTGTGCATGTGTTCATACCTAGAGGTGGAATTCTAATAATTATACTTTTCACTGTATGAGACGCTGTGTCTTCTAAATCCATCAAAGCATTTCAAATATTCACAACGGGAGGTTATGATGTGGGAAACCTCAATTCGCGTATTTCGTTCTAACCGCTTTATAAGATGGAGTGAGAAAGATCCCTCATATTCAGCTGATTATCATACGAATCTGAAAAGTTCTGATATTACCGGAATAGAGGGATTCCTCTCGCGGCATTTAAGTGATGAAACATTCGACGCACCTAACCTTTTTCTTCATTTGAATTCCACATCGCTTCGAGCGAAGAGTAAACGAAAAAAATAAAATAAAATAAACTCGCGGGCTGAATAAATATCTGAATACAGTCTTCATATTTTTTATGTCATGAATATGAAGACGATGCGAGATAAAAAAAAACGCCCCCTCGAAAGGGAAAATCTCGGAAGTTGCGCACGATATGATACGAGGTTTAAGAAAAGCGCATTGAGCAGGGGAGAAACGTAATGGAAAAAGGGTTGGCTAGGTAGAGCGGAAGAGGCCGTTGTATTCAAGGCGGGCACTCAAACCTCCTTCGCACTCAAATCCATCAAGATTCCGTGCACAACTCTAATAAAAAGTTATAAACCACTTGGCTCCTTCTTTTCAGTTTTTCTCTCGCCTCTCGGCGGAGTAATTTTTTTCCAAACTCCGTTTGCCTTTTCCTGCCTCCGCTCCCCGTAGTGGCGTGTTTGTGTTTCGCCGCCCATGTGTGTCCTCGAGTCGGCAGTGTGCCAGGGGCCGCTCCCTCGGAAAACGCTAATAAAGTTATGAGAACACGCCCCGTTAGGTCAGTTCAAGGGTTGGGATGAGGATGAGGAATAGACGAATAACGCATTCAATTATACAGAAAGTTCAGGATAGTACGAAAAAAAAAAAAATTATTCGTTGGATGAACAGCTTCGAAGTAGAAAAAAACACATTCATTAATTTAACTCATAAAAGTTACAAATATACTGTGTGTCTTGGAACCATAATCGTAACCCAAAATCATAATTTCTAGAGTAAATTCATTTTTCTGCATATTTTGCAGATGTGGTCAACGAACACCGACTTTGTTTCTTCGGATGAGGACACCCATTATAGTTTCAGATTCTATGCACAATTTCATGAACCCCCTTCATTCGAGCCCCCCCCCCCCCCCCCCCCCAATCAGTTTAAAGAGAGTGAAAAGTTGACACCACATCAACGTTGGGAAAACATAAATTAGCAAACCCAAATTGCGACACATCAATTTTCACTGTTTTTCAAAGCTGATTCGGTTGAAAGTCTTACACGGTGACCATCAAGTTATCATAATTGAAAAACAATCAAAATGGATGTTACGCCTTGGATTGGCTGATATTTACGTTTCTGTGATGTCGATGACTTGACAACTGATTCGGTTGAAAGTCTTACACGGTGACCATCAAGTTATCATAATTGAAAAACAATCAAAAAGGGTGTGTTACGCCTTGGGTTGGCTAATATTTACGTTTCTGTGATGTTGATGACTTGACAACCGATCTGACCGGCCACCACCTGTAGCTTAAAACAGGAACTTGGGCTTATCCTCGGTGGCTGGTGAAAGGAATGTGTGCACTCCCAAACCAATAAACCAAACAAATGAAAAAATCCATGCATTGGAGCTAGTGAAACAAGAATGTCCTCATTTTATTTGAACCAACGCGCGAGATATACAATCAGGGCTCAGGAATGCAATTTGGACTATTCAAATGGACGTGAGCACTTTCTCCACGCTCACGCAATATGCCAAATATATATTCCCAAGTCAAATCCAACCTTTCCCAACTCAAATTCAACCTTTTTACCATTATTAGGGAAATGACGAAAAATACGCACATTTAGAGCTAAATGTAGTACCATATGTTCGGTTGTGATTGGGGACGGGCTGAAAACAATACTCCAAACGCAGTAGTTTCATCAATTACAGCTACAAATCACTAACTATTTTGTGCTCCCTCAAGTGTCAGTTGGACAGCCTCTCCAATGATGCCATATGTTCGTCAATTTATTACAAGTATCACGAATCCAAGTCAGTTCACATTAACTTCACCAACCGAAAAATCACAGCCCAGAACTTGTGTTAAACTCGAACAAAGCCCCATATTCCGACACTGTGAAATATCTGGGTATGTCTCTCGATACTGGTGTGGAATCTTCCCATCGAGAAGAAAAAGGAGAAACTGAAGATTAAATACAGGAAAATGTATTGGCTGCTGAGAGCGGATTCCCGTCTTTCACTTCACAATAAACTGGTTATCTACAAACAGATTTTACCCCTATTTGGACATACAGGATTCAACAGTGGGGCTGTGCCAAAAAGACTAATTTAAAGACATACCAACTTGTCAGAACAAAATCCTGAGAAGTATAGTTGCTAACCCCTGGTATATGCGAAATGATGACATTCATCGTGACCTAAGGATGGAAACAGTCAACAAAATCATCATGAAATACGCCCAGAAGCACGAAAAACGCCTCCACCAGCACAAGAACCCGGAGATGCTCAACGTTTTGGACAACGAAGGAGAACTGCTCGCCTCAAGCGAAACAAGCCATTAGACTTGACTGTGCTGTGCAAGTTATAGTGAAGTGTGTTCCAGTTAACAGTGTGATACTCTGAAGGGATGGTTTGTTGACATCTCACCCTGTACATCGTGGCCATTTATGAGATAAAATATTACTAGATTATGTATCCTGCAATCAGTTGCAATAAATAAAATCACGAAAAAAATACCTACTCGTATTTCACAAAACTACAGACCTGAACTTCTTTCTTTTAAATGAAAAAAATCAAAGATAGAATTTCTACAAGCAAGATTTTCAATGTTAATACTTTTAAAATAATTATCAACGAAAAAAGTTATACCAATTTTTCTTCCAAAGAAAATTTTTTAAATTAGGTATATTTTTTGTTGATTTATTTCTTAATAAAACATGATTTTGTTTTATGTACAGATACTCATGAGAAGGTAGACATAAAACCTTACACAAAATAGTTAGTACAATTCAGGAGGCAGGGTGAGTCACACGTGTCGTCAGAAGTCCTTGGTAAAATTAGAGGTAAGCGAAGCGCTATACTAGGTGAAGCTCACCATCGTCAAATGAGTAAGGAATAGGCGCTTTATGACATCTACAATTGGAATCCCGAAATTTGAGTTCTCTAATACCGGCATTGTATGGTGTTAATGCACGTCGGATAACCAGTATATTAGGTTGCAAAATGTACCATGCACCAAACTCCTGTTACAAAACCTACTTCTAAGGTAATGGCAACCATTCAAGGTGGATGTCATTACCTAATGATTCAGATGAACTCATCATTGGCATCTTCCAAACCCATTGGATGGACGTAAAGCGGTTGGGGTGGGCTCAAATATTCGTCTGGGCCGACAACAAAACACTTTAGAAGACCTGATAACGCCTAGATTCCAGGTCTGCAGCAGAGCGCGAAAATTCGCCCCCTGACTCCAGTTCACGAAAGAAATATCGGAAATCTCGGAAATCCGTTTTTCCGCTCCCCTGATGATCAGTAATTCCTGATCCGGCGCTGTTCAAAAGAGGATTTCGTCGGTTATGTTACCTATTTCCTGCGTTCTTCGATTCGTCGGTCAATTCCAAGATTCCCGACGGATAGGGACGTGAAACTCAATCAGAACCACCGGCTTGGAATGGATCAATAGATTTGGAACTCGGAAGAGCAAAGAAAACATGGGCTTTGTAACCATCACTCCAATAGCGATCGAGGAATTTGTTACATTCCCAGCCCGAAAGATCCAAGTAGAGAAGGTTACTGGATTGGTGGTTATGTAGATTTTACTATAGATTCCGTAAACCCCAGGTAATATATATTCACCGTGAATGTTCAATTGCTACTCTTGCTACTCTTCGAATAAATGAAAAGGAGTGAAACTATACAGCCGTTTGACTTTTAAAGAGCACACCTCACACCTTAAAACTCGATTAAATGAAAGAAACTATCAATTGAGACAGCTACTACACACATCACTAATGTCAATAGAAAACAAGGTGATAATGTACGAAATACGGTCTATTCCTACTCCGAGAACGTGTCCCCGTTTTCAGTTTGAGACTGCACAAGTGATTGTAATGATTATTTGAAATTCAATCATCAGGAAATTCATAGTTTGTTCAATTTATTCAAATTATATTCAGGAGAAGAAATAATTAGTCAAATAAGTTCCTGACATCTGGAACGACAATTTACAAAAATAGTAACAAAGCTCTTGTTTGTGGAAACTGAAATTAATGTTTAGGCCCGTTCACACTGAGCGCGCATCGTTAGCAAACACGGTTCGGGAAGGTTCACAAACATGATGCACGTGCAGAGTAAATACCGACTCTTCCGTGCTCGGGGTTGTTCCATCGACTTCGTTTTTTTCCGCAAACGTTGGAGTTTGTTGAGCGTCTAGTGGAAACAGCCTGGCTTGAGAATTGTGAAAACGAGACCCTTCTCAACGGCAACTCTGGACCCTTGTCCGGCGAACTCATCCGTTCTTTTGAAATGCTTGATATTTATGGAGGAAGAAGGGCGTTTTCATTTCGATTTTATCGACTAGGAGATGCCCTGGAAATTTTCGAAGAGAGTTTCACTGCTTCTCGAATCGGAGAGAAATTTGGTGTAACTTCTTCCTCTCAGGACGAAGATTCCCACATTCTGGTTCTTCTCATTCGTTGTTTCTTGCAGACGGAGCATATGCCGCCAATTTGGATAATGCGAGTGCCATGGACGAATAGAAACAAGTAGATCCCAGGCGAATGTGCAAGAGCAACTGCTGGGACGCGGGCCTTTTCTCGTTTTGCAAAACTTCTGCTAGGCACACAGTACCTATTTGAATGGCTTTATCCTGAGAAATACTCAAAATACCACTAATTTATATGGAGAATTTAATTCTAATCACGAATACGCCATTTACCTAAACCTACAGTGGATCCTCAACTAATTTATAACAACAAAAAATGTTTAAAAACCAAGTTTTAAACTGTTTTTTGTTGTTGATTGATTCTATCTGGACCATTTAAAAAAATTTGGTTTGTTCCTAAGTAATTGTAATTTTTGCGTCAAATAAAATATACCCCCACCTGTTCAATGACTTTTCCAAAACCAATTCAGAAGTTTCCACTCACAATCGGACAAGGAACAGCTATTCCCTATATATATTGTTCAGACTCAAAACTTGTTTAATCTTGTGTAGCTTGACTTTTTTCCGAATAAAGTTGATGTTTGTAAATCAATTTGTACATATTTAATAACACACGTTCAATATAATGATATTATATTATTACACAAACTGAAACTGATTATTTTAAAAGTATTTTAATTGGTGAGAACAAATCCGACTACGTTGTAAACAAAAATTATTGATCTGAACATGATTTTAATAAAATTTGGTACCTAATGAATATTTGATAGAAACAAAAACGAGAATTTGTAAAATCCATCAATAAAGTACCTAACAAGCTATAGCTTGTTAAGATTTTTTAATTGGTTTTCATATTTCTTACTTTGTATAATCATCTGTCAATAATTAACATCTGAAACTCAACGGTAACCTAAACGCTTTTTTCTGATCTTTCGTCGTTTCCAGAGTACAAGAACTCGAATGGACCAAGTTGCGGCCGATAAACCCCGACCAACGGAATAGAGAAAATCCCATGATTGAACAAACTGTTCAATACGAGGTTCCCGAATATAGAAGCCACGTACAAAAAACAAGCGTCAGGGACATCTTCTGTGCATGGCGGAGCATTGCACCGCATTCAGCTCAATGGAAGGGGCAATTATACCATTCCATTACCTCACCTCCCCATGTTAACAACGTTATTGGACTTTTTGAAAGTCTCGAAGCCCAAAAGTAACCCGAACACTGAGTGTTTTTTCTGTACTCGTCCCATCCCAATAATGAATTCTGTTGAATTGTGAAAAATAAGACCTATTTTACCAATTATCAGTCAATTTCAACTTTGGAGGTTGAAACGAAGGTTGTATTAAATTTTATACGAAGAGTGGTTGTTATATTTTGAATTGACCACTAATCCCTATTATAAACGTGTAATGAATAATTGAAATTCTCGAAAAAATGTGGATTTTTTTCGCGTTTGCCTCAATGTGCGCACTTAGTGTAAATGGCATTTTAGAAATATTATAATAGGTACATTATTAGTTTAAAGAAGAATGCAAGAGAAAAGTCAAGGATGAGTGTTGGGAAGTAGATCTACTGTATTTATACGGGTGCATGGGGGGTTTGTTTCACTCAAAAACATATCAATCGGCCATCAAGAGGATGAGCAAAGTTGGAATAGAAGACTATTTTTGAAGAAGTTGTATCGCAAATATTCCATATCTTTCTGTCTCGATAATTTGTGAACGAAAGTAATAAGATCCTACATATAGGTGGGGAACGACCGCGTTTCATAACGCTGATATTAAAAATAGCGTTGAAAAAGAAAGAGCAATAAAAATATCGTATTTTAAAGAAAGCCCCGCATCCTCGTAACGTGTACGTGGGCTTTACTCTACAAAAGACCCGGCCTTAGTAGGTACGTGTCACAAGGGGGAAAAAACCTTCATCCCGCGAGAGAGCAAAGGGTTTTAATTAATTTGAAAATACGACGATTGGATGAATGACCGTCTCCCGAAATGAAACCCCCGTGTGAAGGGGGGGGGGATGTTGGAACGTACGAGTAAAAAGAGCCGAGATAATGGAACGTAGGAGGGGCTGGTGTCTTTACCGAGCTCCAGCCGGCGGCTGAACTGTGAAAGGGGTCGGGAAAGAAGCGAATCATGTGGGAATCCCATTCTTTTTTCCAACGTCATCTCGCATTTCACTATCAAAGATGAGAAAGGCTATAAGGTGTGCGGAAGAAGCACGTATAATGAACTGGGCCACCTTTACCCCAGAAATGCATATTTCTTCACGAGTATTGTTTGCCTTGGGTGCTGTCATATCGCCCTTGCGGTCTTTGGAAAGCGATCTGATAATTATATATACAGAAGATGGTCTAATTACAGGCAGTGGTCCAAATACGGGCTATGGGCCCAGAAACGGTGGAACGGTTCACCCATGGCCGCTGGAATGTCACTACACTGTTCACCAACAATTGGTAGGGCAATGTTATTTATTTATTTATTAATAATAACACGGGCGAGCCCAATTGCACGTTTTCGCATAGGTAGATATAAACATAAATTTACAGCAAATTTCAAAAAGTAACAACACGAGAAAAGATTTACGTATAGGCATTTTTTAAGGTTCAAAGAAATCAGTACGCTAAATGGTTATACCACGACAAATTACCTGGTTAAAGTTTTGAAGAAAGTTTTCCTTTTGGGGAAAAACAATACATCATGGGGTAACTGGAAAATTAAAATGATGAAATAAATAAAATACACACAAGATATTTTATGAAAAAAATATTGGCATTGAACATTAATTAACAAAATTTGGAAATATTTGCGATAGAGTTAGGAATGCTCAATAATTGTTTATGGTAAGACAAATATGAGTTAAAGTGCCTTGTTTCTATGTGATCTATAGTATTAGCAAACTGAATTAAACTTTAGCAAAATGAATTAAACTTTTAGCAAATTGGACCTAACTTTTAGCAAACTGAATTAACCTTTCGCAATTGGAATTAAACGCAATTAGAATTAGCCCTTTTGCAATAGAATTAGCCCTTCCGCAATTAGAATTAAACTTTTCGCAAACTATGTTAAACCTTTCGTAAATACAAGTGAACCTTTCATTAAATTAATTCTCTGCACTAAACATGATCAGAGGACATAAAGTCGAGTCCCCAAAACAATACCATGTTACTCCCCCGTGGGCTGCCAAACTTTCTTCGGCCTTCTCCGAGTAGCGTCACCCTTCTCTAATCGTTAATTATAGTCATACTAGTGTTTGTAGGTATTTTTTTTTTTTTTGGTTTTGTGAGGAACATTGTTGTGATGATGAGCGACAGCGATTCAAATAGTTCGCTCAGAGAAGCTTTAAAACGATTTGATGGGACACTAAACCACCCAGTTTTTTCGGGTTTCCTCCGCAATATCTCGATTTTTCTTCCTGAAAGTAAACGTTTTAAAGGTGAGTTAATGTACTACACTCCAAATGGGATCGAATGAAATGAGAATTATGCTAATTGGTTAAGAATTATGGTCAGAGAAGCTTTAAAACGATTTGATGGGACACTAAACCACCCTTTCAAACAGTTCTTTCGGCTTTCCTCTGCAATATCTCCCTTTTTCTTCGTGAAAGTCAACGTTTTTACGAAGGAGGGATGGTCGAATTAGCGGTGATAGTGACTCACCTCCTGTTATTAAGAACACAACTCGAAGAAGGCGCGGAAGGTTTAATTGTAATTGTGAAAGGTTTAATTCTAATTGCGAAAAGTTTAATTCAGTTTGCGAAAGATTTAATTCAGTTTGCTAATGCTATATAATATAATACCTACATATTATGTCGTGTGAATACAACATCAGTGACTGTATTGTTTCGGGTTGTAGAGATGGCTGGATCACTATTCAACTCTACATCGAATGTTTCACGCATGAAAGTTACAAATTGTGCACCTTTTGTGGCCATCTTCTTGCTTCAGAATCTCTCCATTACCAACCTTGGTAAGCTTGACGCATAATTTGAACGACCACAATAAAATATTTCCATACAATTTCCTGGCCGAAGTTTGCTGTATTCCTCTGATAAATTGGTTTCTGACACACGGGTGTTAACTGGCGTAAATGACCACATAAGACCATATTCATCGCAGCAAATGGTATATCGTGGTAGCAGACAATGTGATGGACGATGGTTTATCTTTTGAAGCAGCCTACCATGCCACACCCGTCTATGAACACAATACGCACATTACTGAATGCTGTAAGATAGGCATTGAGCGCTTCAGCTTATAGACCATTTTCTTTCCTGAAATTACCGATACGAAAGAGTTGTCTTTCTTGAATTGTGATCACACAGTTGTACGTGACAATCAATAGAAATCAACGGTTCATTTTATAGAAAAGTGAACCTCATCGATTCTACCTAGACTTCACTTTTCGAGTTAACAACAATCTAAAGTGCCGCGAAAAATTCCTCAACCCCCAGCCATAAGACATATCCATGTCGATATACAAATGTGATGACAAAAACCAGAAAGACCAGAAGAATAATCACAATCGGAATCGACGCTGTATTCGCTCCAATGACTCTTGGAGTTATCAGAATTGGGCGACCAGTCGTTGCGAATTCTAGGCAGGGCCGTACGAAAAGTTGAACAACAACCTGAAGGCTTATGGGTTACCGAAATCCCTGGCGCGCCACTTTTGGAATCCGACCATCCTCATCCCCTTCGAGCATATTTTGCTGATGTGGGCGGAGAACGACAGGTCGCTGTTGAAGAGGACCCCAAAATCCCTCATCAAGGACAACCTCCGCAGGGCTGTGCTGCCAATCGCATATTCATACTGAATACTCGTATTTGCCCTTGTGACGACTGAACACTTGGCAACATTCAGATGGAGTGTTGCGATGGCAGCAAGCTTCATTGTTGTTCCTGGGGTGTGGAGGATTCTTCGTGATAGATCTTTGCACAAGCCCGAAAGTTTAAAAGTTATATAGATTAATTTTCCTACTTCCTTCATTTTCAAAGTAAAGGACGTGGTTTTCATGTAGTCTCACTCTGGAGATCTTAAGGTCGATGGAACACCAAATTTGTAATAATAATTACACCAAGATTGTAATAAGCTAAATAGAATAGAAGGGTATTAATTACTGTTTGGGTTGGAGCAGGGATGAAACATGTTCGATGCTGAAACTGTCAACTCTCCAGAGAATCCAAGAGTTTTAATCAGTTTGAAAACAGGACGATTAGTTGAAATGAAACTCCAGTGCGGAGGGAAGAAGTTTAATAGACGACGGCAAGGGGGAGAGTCCTTTGTGGAACGTCTTTACCTCCTTCTAAAGGGCGGATGAGCCGTGAATGAGGCAGAGAAAGGAGCGAATCATGTAGGAATCCGATTCTTCTCCTTCCGCCGTCCTCACATTTGACTTTCCTCAGACGAAATGGAGGTCTGGAGTAAAGAAAGGGATGAGTGAGGGGCACGGGCCGCGTATAATGAACAGGAGCACTTTTATTATGAGAAATTCATCCATCACCCGTTTTCTGTTTCGCGTGGATCCGTGCGAACCGCCCCCAACGTCGTTAGGGCTCTTTCCGCTTCTCTCCGGGGGAAAAATTACGACCGAGAAGGTCATCCATCAACAAAGAGGTAGATAACAACATGATTCTCTGGAAGGTTGCTTTATCAGCATCATTTAGACATCGAATTTAGCAATCAAACCAATCGAACAAATGGAGATTCAAGAGTCAATCTTCTAAAATAAAAGGTGTAAAAGTAGTAGTAAAGTAAACAAGGAATCTCACCTTGGATTTTCGTCCGACTAACCGGAGGTGTCGCGGACGTCGCTACGTCGCACAGTGGTAGAAACGCGGAAAAAACATCAATTTTTCAAATGCAAGATTTTAATGATTCGAAGCACGTTTCTGTAAGCTAACATCCTATAGAATCAAGATATAATTAGGGGTTTTTCAATTTTGAAGAGTTGGCGGACTTGGAGGAATAAGGATTTGGGTCAGGAACTGCGTACAGTTTCGTTTGAAAATTCAGTCGACCGGCTGTTTGCTATCAATACATCCTACATTGCATCGCACATACCCTCCGGGTCACAAAAAATACAAAATATGAAGCATTTACAATGAAAAAACAGCAGTATAACGTTAATTTCATTTGTTTTTTGACTTTTACAAAAAGTTGTAACAGTCTCCAACCTAGTTTTGCGATTTTTCAGTAGTAGAAACATTGTACTTTGTTCCCTAAGAATTTCATTTGCGTCTGTCAGCGTCTGCGGTCACCGCGACGTTTTTTGTCTATTAAGTACGAGATATCTCAAACGAACGGATGATGTTCTGTTTCATTAACACAGCAAAAATTGCTTAGTGATGCAGTTTTTTCCACAGTTGTACAGCTCGGAGGTCTGGAATCACTGAAATAATAATCTTAAATAAAAAAAAAAAAAAAAAAAAAAAAAAAAATCAGCACACCGATAATTGATTTAAGAACAACAGAAATGGGGTTTTTGATATTTTAGACACTTTTTTTGAAAATTACGCACACCGGGTGGTGGCGGATCATGCAGAACCTAGATCCAAGCGACTCAGCACACAAGAAAGTATGTTTAATGACACCTAACTTGCCAATTTAAAAAAATTACCCTATTTTTCAAGCGTTTTTCACAATTTTTTTAAATTTAGCACACTGGATGGCAGTGGATCGGACTGAAAATGGTCTCATTCGTCTCAGCACCCGAAAAACCATGTTTCACCAAACCCCACACGCCTACCTTGCCAAAAAATTAATTTTAGCGCATTTTTTAACCATTAAATTGTAATTTGGACCACGAAAATTGGGTGGCAACGAACCTCACCTGTTGATTGCTGACACGGATTTTTAAGCGCAAGAACGAAATTTTTAAAGTGATAAATAGAGCTTTTTTCCGTTTTTAGGCCATTTCCAACCAGTGTGCGTCGCCTCTAGAAACGATCGGAACTAGGTCTGACGATTTCGCTCGTGGCTTCCATTGCCTCACGCCCCTGGGTTGGAAGCGATTTGGATTCACGTGATATCGAGATCAGAGGTGAACTGTCTAACGACAGGACAGGTATGCAACACTTGATAGGATTTTGGCCCTAATGATTGGTGCCTGCCGGATTCAAACCGGGCTAATCAGTACTCCCACTGAAAGTAAACAGCCAAAGAACTGATGCCTTAGCTCGCTCGGACAACCTGTCCCCCTAAAATAAAAGGTGTTGAAATAAGAAACCATCCAAAGGCTAGGAACAAACTCTACAACTCATTTCTGACAGAAATTGTTTTTCGTGTTTTCGATTTTAATTCACTAAAACGGTCATAGTTCCTTTATGTACGTAAGGGAATTCAATTTTGATTATACTGTGGAAAAGCGCGCTAAATTTTATATGATATGAAATGAAAAATAAGTTCAAAAGGAGAGGTAACCTGTTGTGTTATATCTATTAAGGTAATTATTATGAAGGTAATTATCGGAACACCCCACTTTTTAGAACGCAGTTCCGTGCTAAGTGGGAGAGTAAGCCTACTATATGTTGTCAATTACCTGTGCACCAACCTTCGCTTGGTACGAATTAAAATCTATTAAACTTAACTGCTATGTACTAGGTACCTATTACAATTTAACTGCTCACATTGCAAATCTAAAAATAAACATAAATACTCGTACACAATTTTCCGCATTCTTATGGTTTGAAATTAGGAAGCTGAAAACACTTTTTTTAATATTTTGAACGAGTAAAAGTAGATGGGTCAATGAGGTTATTGGGCAAATATCTGAGGATTATTGGCAAACTGAGATACGAATGGCGAGAGGTACAAATAATACTACAGATCAAAAATAAAAACTCTCTATGGATTAAAAGAGCGCACCGGCAATAGTCTAAGTAACAAATTTCATTTTTAGACCTATGATATAAAACATTTCAATACTGAATGAAGAATGAGGTGTTTTAGTTTCAAAATTTTAGTTCCATTAACTTATGTTGACATTAATTATGTAATGGGTAAACCAAAGAAAAACACTGTTGAGAGTGAAATAATTAATTATAGGCGAAGAGGAAGAGGAAGTTGTCAACTATGTTTCAAAACCCTTTCCCAAATAATACCAATGCGGGATTTTGCGGTAGAGAGCCGACCGAGCACGGTCGCGATGTTACGCATGCTAGTTGCTGCCAACGTAAGAAATGTATATGGGTGATTCTCAGGAAAATTGCGCCATTCGTGAAACGGGATAAAGTGAGCTGGGCAGATTTTTTTCTTCTGGCAATTAATATTCCCTACCTTTTTCTTGATGCAAAGATTATAGGTCCTCCCGAGTAAACGTAAACCGTTCAAATTGAGTGATGAACGTGAAAAATGTCAGTAACGTGGGTGTAACCAAGTCAGTTTTCGTGTATGCAACCATTCAGTACGGCCAAACCTTGGGGACTGAGAAAAAGATTTGCCAAACTCCAGTATCTGGATATGTATATCCATAATTTCTATGGTTTTCTAATCGAAAAATGTGTGTTCAGGTTTAGATGTGAGGCTTCAAACTTTGTAATAGAATAATTTGTCAGTAGAGTGGGTAAATCGGAAAATGCATGCCAATTTCTCTCAGAGGGAAATTAGGGATTTTTTTATGGCTCATTCTTTAAAGAAAACCCTGGCTGACAAGATTCCCTCCCGCGCGCGGGCCTCTATGATGCCAGTTGGCCGACAAATGGTAAAGAGGGCAGTTCAGCACGGTAGAATTTTTATCCAGGTCAGTAAAATGTCTCAATGGTATACCTCTAAAAATATAATTAGGCAGTTT
This sequence comes from Creontiades dilutus, assembly GCA_031894815.1. NCBI lineage: Eukaryota > Metazoa > Arthropoda > Insecta > Hemiptera > Miridae > Creontiades > Creontiades dilutus. Next base: position 215,894 of record JAVIWC010002460.1, on the reverse strand, counting down.
CTTTTTGCATGTTGGAATTCTACTAGTCGAGCTTGAATATTTCATAACCAACTTTTTTCCCCTCCTATCAAATTCAAGGAGTACTCAGAGTTTGAAATGTCATTTGTCAGTCGCGTGGGCGAATAGTGGTCAGTGGTATGAAAGCATCATTAATCCACGCTACTGACAATAATTCCGTGGCATGGACAAGGTAGTGAATTTGCCCCTTGTTATTAGATTTCAACATGCACCCACATCTGCTATGTTTTGCAAATGAACGTTTAGGCACCAATGTTGTCCCTGATGACACCGCTGTGCATTGATGCTCAATCCGTCTGTTCACTCCTGCAATTGATGAAGGGGATTGGATAGCTGCCGTGTATGACGACGAGTGGTACCCTGGAATCGTTGAAAAAGTCCAAGACGACCAGGGACTCGTCATTTCGTGGCCAGATCGAGATCTAATAACTTTTTTATGTGGCCAAACCATCATGACAGGTGTTCATACCATTTGATGGAGTGTTGTGCAAAATCAAAAACCCTCCAGTATCCGTCACGTCAAGGTTGACAAAAATCGACGAATACAAACATCGAATTTTGAAAAATAACTTGAATTAGAATAGTGCTTAAGAAATCGTTATTATGAAGCATGTTCAAAAGCGAGAAACTATTGTCAATGGCCGTGGAAAATTCACGAGGCTTAGAAATGTGATACTTCAATAAATTTAATGTTATTAAGGTTTTAATACTATTTCAACAAGTATTTTCAATAAAAACACCTTGAAGCATGCCGAGTTTTGATTGTTTTCTCCTGAGATTTGATAATTAATCAGTGTCATGGAGCGATTGTCCATAGCGTGGGTCTATCAAAATTCAAATTCGTTTATTGGGTTGAAAATTGGATCTTGATCTCGGAAAACTCGTTTAAACAATCCCTTTCTACCGTAGAAACGAAAAGATAAAAGAAAATACCGATTTCCAACACCTATGGTTTTCGAAAACTTGGAGTCTGAAATGTGCACTTTTCCTGAGAACCAGCCTTATCCCTGTTATTTCTTGCTTTTTCCAAAGAGTGGCAAACTTTCTTAATGTAACATTATGACCAAAATACTAAAAGGTGATGATAATAAATGATAATTGCGCATATTCTATATTGAAATTACGAAAAAGTTTCATTACGTTCTATCGGCGATCTAATAATTCATTGCGTGGACGACCGAAAAAAACTGTTACGCCACTGGTGCGAAGGATCGGTTCTCTCTAGTATTCCATACGACCGAGTGGGAAAACCCATTGAATATTAATAAGATGTGAACCATGTGAATCTACACCATATACTCCTAGTACGTCTGTTGGTTTTGCTATTTTATTAATTGAAGTATTACGAGCAAGGGCTTCCATCTTTGCGACGTCAAAGGTCGATACTGGAAATACGATTCACGTATCAGAGTTCCGACATTCGGTCACCGTTTCCAGTGAACGGCTCAGGAAGCTTGATTATATTAAATTATGGAACCTACGTTCACCATCATCAAAGGGGAAACAATAACAGATTCTCTATGTGCATGTACCAAGCTTTCAATTACCGGGCCGGGAAGATAGGCGGTGTATAAGTCCGTATCTACAACACTACCGTTAGTATAATATGTAGGTTCTAGGTCATTATCGACTCGACCTCCCTAGGCTGGAAAATCCAACGTCAACTATAAGCCCCTTGTGATGGAAGTTTGACTGGTTGAAGTTTGCAGTTCGTTATGATTGCGGCAATAGCAATAATCGTTTTTCTTTCGACGGCAACACAACTAGAATCCTTGAACGACATAATGATAATTTATTCAAATAAGGTAACCAAGGTAGAACTAAGAGCGCAGCCTCATTCCAGCACCTCATTATTCTTGATGGTTTATTGTTTTCATTACAGAGACCTCTAACAAGATGGTGATGGAATGTTCCAAGTCACCCCTTTCAGTATCTGAGGAAATAATGCAACATACAGTGGATATCCTAGAAACTATAAGGCCACAAGTTTATCCTCAGGAGTAGCAGATTCATAAATCTGGAAGGAGGAACCAGCCATATACATCACTAACCTTGTAATCGACCAAGGAAAATGCAGACATTTAGAACACAGAGGTTTATAATTTCTGTATTAGATAGCTCTTCCAAGTAAACCGTTTATCGATGTATATAAGAAGTGGTCTGGGGTGCATTATCAAAACTCGGCACCTCGCGCCCCCATATCTTGCAGTTCCATTCAAGATTAGGATATTAGAAAATCCTCTTACGTGGATCACCGGACTGACAGCACTGGACTGTGCGAAAAGAGGCAATGCTTCCTAGGAACACTCGGAATTCGTGAAAATCTAACTGAAATCTAACAAAAACTGATACTGGGAAACCTACAATGGTATAACATACTATATCGGAAGCATACCTAGTAGTAACATACCATGTATCAGAACGCCGTTAAAATCCACGAATATAACAAAAGGAAATTCAACGAGACAACACCTATCGACGTTTCGTTCGTTTAAGAATATATAAATAATTTATGAAAAACTCCGTCGGGGACGGAGATACGATTAGGGACATAGCGATATTTTTATCGATTAACCCCCTCCCCCCCCCCCTCATAAAGTGAAATAAATCATAAATCATAAAGTGAACGTCATCATTGCTTAATGACGTCAATAAGTTATTAGAGCCAAGGAGTCAGTCTTCTAAAAAGTGGCCCCATGGTGGTATGGGAGGAGATGAGGGCAATATATCCAAATTTGCCGTAATGAACTTTTTACATCAATGCCATGTGAGCCCCTATTTTCAAAATTAGGAGCAACGGTGACAGCTCTCAGGAATCTTTTGTTTCCAAAATACTCGTATTTGGGCATATTGCAATTTTTGCAGAGTTTACCCAATAAGTTATTTTGTTCTAAGAACTTTTGATTGTTTTTTTTTCTCATTAATTTGTATTCTGACTGAAATAAAATTATTACCTACCTAAGAACTTGATTTATCGGAGATTTCAACGGCGTTTATTTCTGTATCCTTCCCTTCACAGTGATTGTGAACTGTGACTGTGACACACTCCATTACGGATTTCATATAATACCGAGTTGAAGTGTTTAAATAGCTCTATTAATCTGGAATGTGACACTTTACCCATGTATCACCCTTTATTTCGTATAATAACTAGATAAAGTGAATATTTCATATTTAACTAGCCCAAATTGATTCCATCAGTTATTATGTAAAATAGTTACCTTATTTCATGAGTTAACAGATTTCACACTTGAACGGTATATAAATATAGATCAGTGATTGAGGTGGAAGGGTTATCAAATTCAAAAATGATAAATCTTTGTGTATGAATTTGCATTGTTTTCAACTTTGCTAACCTAATGAAAAATGTGTATCGAAACGACTAACTTACCACTCTAAATCTTGGATATGGTAATGAATTAGGTAGAACAGACGATCGAAATAGTAACCTCCCGATTACCTCATATGTTCCTCAAGGCAGTGTGATTGGCCCACTATTATGCATCTTCTACATTCACGATGTACCACTGTATAACGACACCGAAACGTTATCTGCCCAGTTTGCTGATGATTGCGCTTAATTAACCCAACATACGTCGGGGGAAGCAGCAAGTGACACCATGCAAGCTATTGCTAGTGTCGTGGATAGATGGGCAAAAAAATGGAGGATCAAGTTGAACACATCCAAATCACACCTCACTGCATTCACGTATAACCGAAAATTTACAATACCTCCATAGAAATGGATGGATCTACGCTCGAGCTTAAAACCAGCGTGAAATACTTGGGTCTGATTGTGGATCAAAGACTTACCTGGAAGAATCAAATCAGTGATATAGTATCGAGAATACGTCATAGAGTAATCAACTCAAACCGCTCCTGTCAAACAAAACACTCAGTATAAAGAACAAGCTTCTAATCTACAATACTGTTATTAAACCTATTTGTAGCTACGGAGCAGGACTTTGGGCATCAGCTTCGGACTCCCAAACTGCCAAAATCCAGGTTCAGCAAAACCGTGTCCTCAGATTGATTGGAGCGGATTGGTATGTTAGAAATGAGGAACTTCATAAAGACCTTGAAGTGCCAACAGTGAAAGACCGTCTCATTGTAGCCTATTGTGCATCGTATCAGAAAGCATCCTCCCACCCTAATCAACTTATAAGCAACATACCGCAAGATCGACCTCTTCCTCAACACCTCAGACGACTTAAACGTAAACATTATTCCGATTACGCTGATGGGTTCAACTAACAGAAAATAAAATTAAAATATAACATAAAATGAAGACTAAAATGATGATTTATCAAATTTAAAAAAAAATAGTTCTTTGATAGTTGAGTTCATATAGGTACTAGTAATCGTCATATTCGTATGTGTTGAATACTATATAATCGTTGTAAAATGTAAGATAGTATTGTTTAGTTTGTAAGGATGTTGTTGAATTACTTTACATAATCACACTATTTAGTGCTTTGCACGAAAATTTCACTATAATAAGAAAAACGCTGCAAATTCATTCACTGGGGTTTATTACTCAATCGGCTTGCGTTCAAGATTTGAATTTCTACTAACCTTTGGAGTGTGCGTGTTTCACAGGATAGGGCGATTATTGAATTTCAGGAGATATACATGGAGCACGTGAATCTGTTCTCGACCAAAATACCTATTTGGATTGATCAGTTGATCATATTTGTGTGCCTCCTGAAATTCAATAATCGCCCTATCCTGTGAAACACGCAGACTCCAAAGCTTAGTAGAAATTCAAATCATGAACGCAAGCCGATTGAATAATAAACCCCAGTGAAAGAATTTGCAGCGTTTTTTTATTGAACCTCAATACCCCCCACAATAAAAACATCTATAATTTATCAAGTCCTTTGGCACTCGTATTGCGTTAAAACTTCTCCAAATCCAAATTTAAACGATGTAGCCAAAGGGAGACAGATGTAGAGGGGGCACACAAAATTTGATATCTATTTGATATTGAATGATATTTAATATCATCAACTGATCAATCCAAATAGTTGTTTTGGATGAGAACCGATTTACGTGCTCTATGCATATCTCCTGAAATTCAATAATCGCTCTATCAACTGTAAAACACGCACACTCCGAAGCTTAGGAAGATTCAAATCATGAACGCAAGCCAATTGAATAATAAACCCCAGTGAAAGAATACTTATTTACCCCAGTAATAATATTGAATAATGAACCCCAGTAATAATATTGAATAATATTTACCTATATATTATCAGAATGCTTCAACCCGTGTATCGGCTACTAACTACACTACAAGTATTCACGTCGGCTATCACTCCAGTATCCACATTCACAACAACTCGACGCTATCGGCCGGACATCACTAGGTTACAAACAAACAATAATAAACGAAAAAACGCAAATGTTGGCACCATAAATCGGGCCATACATCGGGAATGGTTTGACCTACGGACGTGGGGAAGGGCTCATTCGATTCCTAATGGTATGTTCTTCAAATAGGAAAATATTTAGGCCGACTCGACTAGTTTTGAGGTTTTCAGGGATTTTACAAAACTTTTACAGCCCTTAAAGGGCACTTTAAATTGAGTGAGGGAGCTGGCTCAAGAATTGGGGCGTCGTCGGACCAAGATGGATTTTTCCTGAAAATTTCAGATTTTTTGCTCCAGCCGTTTCGGAGATATCGTGCGCACGGCGGACGGACGGAAAATTTTTTATTGCAGATTCGGATTCTACACCCTTTGAAACGTAAACCATGAAATTTTCAGGGGGGTTAGAATTTTTTTTTTTTTTTTCCAGAGCGATTACAATGGTTTATTATTGAATAATAAACCAAAAGTGAAAAACTGGAATATGCAGGTATTAATAGTTTACTACATCTCTCTAAAGTTTGATTCAGGGTCTTGATTAATTAATCCATTCAAAAGGCGGCATCACTCATTCCTGTTGAAGCATCTGACGCCGTGCTTTTGGGTGAAAAGGCTCTCAAAATCATAAATATGCGTGAATAGACAGTCCCCGCCCCTCCTTCCACTGCTCCTCTCTACCACTCGGCTCTCTCGTTTAATAAAATCCGTCTTTCAACTTTGTTACCGTTAGGCGGGGGGCTAATTTATCAAGACGGAGGACTCTCCTAATACCCCACGTGCGAGGGCCTCAAGTTTTCGCGAGCACCTGCGTCGAATCCGGAGGTGGAAAGCGGGAAGTTAGTTTCGCGGTACCCCCAGAGCGTCGTCCGGTGAATCTTTCACCGCTTTTTCCGAGCACTTATCGCCGGTGAAAGGGCTCGTGATTCTTGGGGGGGAAACTCGTCGTTTCGCCCCATCAGCAATTGTGGTGATGTTCTCGATTGGATTTCTCATTTCCACCAACTCAAACGGTCTATTACGGTATTATTACTAACATTTCCAGCAGAGTTTTACGGCGAGTAGGGCGAGAAAGTAACAATATATCAAGTGAAGATCATGCACTTATCGCTGTTGAAATCGTCGATATTTTGCGTAAACTCGATCCTTTTTTCCATTTAGGGAATGGCTCAGTCCTCAATTGAGCTTCCAGGGCCTACTAAGTCACTTTTTCTTGGAAATGGAAAAACTCATTTGGAAAGTTTGAGACTCGATTATTACCTACACTATTTTACAGATTGAAAAATTAAAAAACTAAGCTAACCCCCAGAAAAACAGAGGAAAAACCGACAATATAATCCACAAATCAAAAAAAGACATGTTTTTCCTGAAATGGTTTGGGATAGTGAAACGATTACAAAAAATAAGGTATAATGACATGTTAAATGTTGACAAACGTAAATAGGGGTGGTTTTCATTCCAAATAGCCTTTTAAACAGTCTTCACATCTGAACCAAAACCAAAATCATTCCCTCTTATTAGATAACGATTTCAAGGAATTACAAACCAACAGTTTTGTTTGGAAGAAAGAGAACGGCAATACATATCACTTGTTTCGTAATTGTGAGAAAAATTTCACCGCATCTGGACCTCAAAATCTCAGGAGGCTCATCATGTCGCGATACTTCGCTGGTGATACTGACATCAAAACCTGAAGAATAAAACCATGAAATTGATCAATGTGTATTAAGTTATTGTCAATCTGAACGAAATCCGGGCTATACTACTGTGTTAATATGTTTTGTCAATAAGATGAATCTTACTGTCGTATGGCGTCGTAGGGCCATTTAAATTCTCCCTGTTTCATTTTGATTAGGTCATTGGGTTGTTGATTTCCAATCACAATGGATAAAAAAGTACCATTGTAAGAGGAGCGATGAATCACCAGTGGGAAATGGTAATGCAAAACACAAAGTTCCTTTATTTCGTGGATTTTGAAGAAGCATTTTGTTCCATGCTGTTCATCCAGCGAGGATCTTCGGTCTTTTATCAAGGTGCTTCACAATTACAACCGTGAATTGAGTTGTACAACTTTGTACGTAGTTAGATTCTCTAGAATTGCGGCATTCCATATTCCTAAGACTCCAAATAGGAGTGATCCAGAATGCGGAACATCATTTTAAAGTTCTTTAGTCCATGAATTCGGTTTTTAGTTAGATAGTGAATTTTTTTTTAAATTTATTTTAATTACGATCAAGTCAGTTTCAACAACTTATTAGTAACTTATTTCTAGTATCATAATTTAATATTCAGTCCTCTTGTACATAACAGGAGTTCTTTTTGTTCTAATAATAGTTTGTTCGCACTTCACTCGCAATAAGTTACTTTATACGTCAAGTGTCAGTTCGAACGGCTTTCTTCCGTTAGTCTTCGAAAAAGGTTTTCAACGTTTAGGAGATGAACGGCCTCTGCGTTGATATGGCCCTTTAGCCGTTCAGAGTGTTTAACGGCGAATTATCGCAATGTGGCAGAGACGCTCTCGATCTTCAAATCATTATGAAGGTTGTCGTTCCGAATGTACCAAGGTGCATCGACGATGTTCCTCAATACTTGGTTCTCGAATGTTTGTACAATCTTGATGTTGCTATTAGCAGTGCAGCCACACAGCTGCACACCATAGGTCCACACAGGTTTTAGGACCTGCTTGTACAACATAAGCTTATTAGACGTTGACAGCTGCGAGTGTCTGCCCATAAGCCAGTACATTTTTCGATACCTTATATCAAGCTCCTTCCGCTTTTTCTTGACATGCTATTTCCATTTAAATTTGGCATCAAGCGTCATCCTAAGGTACTTTGTTTTTTAGAGTAAGGGATGGTCTTTCCGTCCAGTATAACAGGTATGTATTTAACCTTTTTATAGGTAAAGTCTACGTGTATTGACTTTGCCTCGTTCATTTTAATTTTCCACTTCCTCGCCCATCTGTGAATTTTTATTAAAGATTTGTTGAGCTTAGAAACTGATTCAACAGTATCTTCTGCAACTGCCAACACTAGATAGTGAATGAAGAGAAATATCAAATAGTTTTATTTTGTCAACGTGCTGAGTATCTAAATATTTGTGAATCTTCCACTCCTTCATACAGGTAGTTCATAATGAAATGAAAAAGAAATGATTCCATTCCGTACGCACCTTTTCCCCCCAACTACTTTATAGTAAGTGTAGAATACCAATTGACCAGCGGAAACTACGTGGACATTAAAAGAGGATACCGACAGCTATCGTTTATAATAAACATCATTCGTTTGGATGTTAGAAAGCGGAACGTTTTTGGTAAAAGCAATACAAATCGCATCTTTTTTGGGGTTTTCCTCACTCGAAGAACAATGACGTCGTCGGTTCTTTCCCTGGGCAGGAAGGCTCCGTCTGTCCGTTCCCTCGTCCAAGTTGGTTTTTTCCCTTTCTCGATTTACTAAAAACAAGAGCATACTTTTCTGAGTTTGAAGATCTAAAATACTCCATTTCTGAAGAAAATTGGCTTAGTCGGTTTTTTCCTGGATCCTTCAATTAGGTTTTGTATTCTTATCCGTTCAACTAAAATTCTTCACCGTTATATTACAGAATGTGGAAGAATAACTACCTTTTTCAAAACCTAACTAAACGCATTGTATGAATCAAAAAGTTGTAATTTGGTTTGTAGGACTTTATCAGACAGTTGTGGAGCAACCCAAACATCAAAAACGCTGCAAATTCTTTCACTGGGGTTTATTATTCAATTGGCTTGCGTTCATGATTTGAATTTCTACTAAGCTTTGGAGTGTGCGTGTTTCACAGGTGATAGAGCGATTATTGAATTTCAGGAGATATGCATAGAGCACGTAAATCTGTTCTCAACCAAAATACCTACTTGGATTGATCAGTTGATCATATTTGTGTGCCTCCTGAACTTCAATAACCGCTCTATCACTTGTGAAACATGCCCGCTCCAAAGCTTAGTAGAAATTCAAATCATGAATCATTGAATGATAAACCCCAGTGAAAGAATTTGCAGCGTTTTTATTATGTTCCGTCTGAGTAGTTTTGACAAAATTTGCCCCGAAAAATATGGTCTATCGGCATTACTTACCAATATGTTTACAATGCAGCTAAAAAAGCTTTGTTTTACATAACTTTGAAGAACAAATCATGTACGTGACGTTCCAATTCTCGATAACTACGGTATACCGGTTGCTGGGATTCGTCGTGATTCATTCAACACACGTTTACAATTAGGTAAATGTGACAAAGAGGCATTTAGGCAATCAGCGTGAATAGTATCATTCCAGGGTTCAGGGCATAAAACATTTATACCTCACCAATTACTCGGAGTAATGACATTCACGGCGGGATATTCGTGTCCGACAGCAGGCAGCGGTCACAATATGGGGCAATTACGGCCCTAATTTTCGAAGATAGATGAACGATCATTGGTGGATGTCACAGAGCGATGAAACGAAGCCCTTCTGTAAGAACGTTATCCACTTAGTGGGGAGATCTTATCAGGATGTGGGCGCATTTATATCTCGTTGCGAGCATCCAGATGATATATTAAGAGCAATATGAGCGGCCTGGTGCTCCCGACGTCGAGAGAAACGCCCGGGTATCGGCCTCTCCGTCTGAGCCCGGGGGCCCGACAACCGAATGAATTGTATTTTGCAAATGTAGTTCGGAATAGATTTTACGAGTAGGATAAGAATAAAGTTATGTGCGACGGGGGGATAACAACGTCAAGCCCTTTTAATATTTCAGAATCCAATCAGATTAGAAAACTTAGTGGGTCGAGAATTGTGCAAACATCCTTCGCCGGGAATAATGTAGCAAGTTAGAGTCAAGCGGCACGACTACAACAGCGAAGTGTTGGAGTTTTTGTTACAGAAGGATCAATGGAATATATTGCATTCTCCCTATGAAATATTTGTTTCGCTCTACCAGGGTTTTTCTCATGATTGTAGTTTCATAAAAATGTGTCACTATCTCAGGGAATACAGGAGATATGGCCCATCATATGAAGGTCATATGATTTCTAAAAGAAACTTGAGCAATTCTAATAGCCCTGAGAATGTAAAAAACTTGTGCCAAGTAAGGTATGGCACATAACTTGATCCTCTAAGCAACATGAACGTTTAGAACTTCTGAAATATTTTAGACAATCTCGGAAAGGGTAGAATATAAACTATTTATCACAATTCAACGAACAGAAAAGGCGAGAGACTTGTCCCGAGGTACATCATCGCCTTCGAAAGGTTATTAGATATGCATTGCAGGGCTGTCGCACTAATGCTTAGTCAGCTCAGAAAGCAGTGGTGGTTGGAGCGGGGAGGTTAAATTTTTTTTAGCTTATTAGTTTTGAAGATGGATCCAGTTTCTGAAAAGTAATATGCAACGAGCAGGTATCGGTTGAAATAGTAAAAACTGCATAATTACCAGATTTGACCCTAAATTAGCTAAATATTGATAAGAACACTTGAAAACATTGTGAAAAGCCATACATTTTTTCGTTCATCTGAATGTTACTACGAACGTCAGTTTGTCACACAAACTTTAATTACCATCACACAAGCCATCATGATTTTTGATGAGTAAAAACTACCTCTCATTTTCGTGCTGAGAATCAATCTGTTGGAATTGTTCGTCCATCACGTTTAGTTTTCCCGCACATCTGCATTCACGTTTTATGTTCAGAATCGGTCCAATCCGCAATGTGGTTGTTGGCACCCCTCTAATCTAGCGAAATTTCTCTGTGAATGACACGTTTGAGGTTATGAATCACCCATCAGACTTCTTTAAATTACAATAATTTCAGGTGAATAGCTTCCATTGTCCTCTTTAACCTGAGTAACCCACATATCTTTCGTAATGTGTGCTCCGTGTAGGAGCTGTTTAAACCGTTCTGATCTTTTTAGGTTATGCTGATGGAAGTTCTTTGCCGTCAAAATAGCGGAAATACATTACAGGTTTTGTGATAAGTGCGTACTTCGCATACTTTGGCGCGAGACTCGGGGCCCAAGATAAAACCTGGTCTACCAAGTGGTTCGTGTTTGTGTTGAAGGCCCGCTTTTTTGGACTATTTGTGAGTCAAAGTCAATCCCTTTTCGTACGAACGTGATGAATGATCGTTATTTTTGCATAACAAGAGTAAGTGGATTTCCTGCTAAGATTTAAAGCACTATTGTCTATCCAGATCCTTCAGTTCCTCACGGAGATGACCTCCAAGTTCTCATTCCTCAAACCTGATTGACCGACGTGGTATCCAAGGACATCAGTGATGACAATCGTTTCCTGCCGTTCATGAGGATATTGCATACGAGCCTTAAGTCGACTTCTCACCACAGCTATTCACGCAATGAGAATTCAATGAATTGATGGGAAACCATGCATGCTGCAGCATTCCAAGTTTGATAGGGTTATTTGCGATTGAGTACAGACCATCAGAAAAATGATCCTTCTCAGAATCATCCAAGAATTCAAATTCGAAAACCATAGATAACGGAATTTTGAATAATTTTAACACGTTAAGCAGCGTAGTTTTATTTTCGAGTCATCTATTTGTTCCAACAATTAGAGTCACCTTGTGACAATTTGTACATTCAAAGTCATTTTAATAGTGATAGTGACAGATTGTCGTAGTGTTTTACAAAAGCTAGTGAACCTTACAATGAGTGGCAACTTCAATAATTTACTTATGAAGTTTTCATGTTGCTGAGACACATGAGCGCTGCTTCAGGGCAGCAAGTACAATTTGTTTGGACAAAAGCACATATTGGAATGAATGGTAATGATAATAAGTAAGTAAGTAAGTGTAAGGATAATACGGCAAACTCAGCATGTCAGCAAGGCTTACCCATGGCCGTAAGACTTTCTTACACTGACGTATACATGAGTCTACATAGAAAGTTGAGGATCGATGGCAGCTAGGGTATAATGATTCCACCGTTGCCAATCGCAATCGAGAATGCAATTCCCTTCCCCAAATCCAAATTTAATGGATGTAGCCAAAGGTAGACAGATGTAAAGGGGGCACACAGATCATCAACTGATCAATCCAAGTAGGTGTTTTGGTTGAGAACACGATTTACGTCATCTATGCATATCTCCTGAAATTCGATAATCCCTCTATCACCTGTGAAACACGCACACTCCAAAGCTTAGTAGAAAATCAAATTATGAATGCAAGCCAAATGAATTAAATTGAATAATAAACCCCAGCGAAAGAATTTGCAGCGTTTTTTTCTATTGGATTGGTTGTATTTCTTCTCAATCTCAAACATCCGCTCGGTTGAGCAAAATTGAGTTCTAAACAAGTTCACCTATCCAAAAAACGTTTTTATGTGAAGTCAGAAGGTAAATCTTGATAATAAAACTGTATGACGGATGTTTTGTCTGAGCAAACTCGAGTTTTTGCCGTCAGTTTCCCCCGAACGACGATGCATATCACACGCGGCTATGAATCACGTCGGTACCTACTCGCGTCTCAAGACAAATAACGTCAGCCGTTCGGAAATAATGGAGCATACGGAGGCTCCCGATATCGACTACAAACATCACGAAAGTTTGCCTGGAACACTGGTAAATTAGCCTTCCTTCCACGAGCCCTCCATCCTCCGGATTTATATGTATATAGAAGAAAAACTTTTCTCTTAAAATGGATCCCTGCAAACGTAGTTTGCCTTTAGCTCCGGGGCCCCCGGAAATCAATGGTTTTAGTGGGTGAAGCCATGATGTAGATTTCGTCAAAGTCCCTGAGTTACGAGCGGATATAACTTTCTGGGTATCTCGGAGGCGAAAAGACATCACTAGCGGCGGAACATGTGTTCAATTCCATTTAAACATTGACTCAGAACTTATTTCGAGTAACTGCTAGAAGAAACTCCACCTAGAAGTAAGTTTTATGTACAAGAGTTGGGAAGAGCAAACATGGGTGAAGATAGTTTGCAGATGTTCGATGGAGTTAGAACTGAATAACTCCACGAGTCGGTTCTCTCAACATCCCCAACTGACACTAATGTTACAAGCCTACTCACGGGGGCAACCAGATTCAAAAAGTTAAACTCATTTTGAAGATCTTGATTCTTTATGATAACCAATGATCTAAAGATGCTGAAAATTATTACACAGGGGTTTACTATTTCTGTAATAGATAGCCCTTCTGCATAAAACGCTCATCTATGTAAGGGCCATTCCAAAATTATGGGTGATTTTGAAGGCAAACAACTTGAACTTCGATTTTCCCAATTTTTTTGGTCCCTTCCGATTCCTGAGCATGTCCTTAGACACACCCTAGAGTGGGCACACACTTTACTGTACAGTTTTGAAGATATTGAATTTCGGAAATGTAGCCCTAGGAAACTACTGTGGCACGTTCTGACTCAGTTTCGAGGGTCTACTGAGGAATTCGCCATCTGACAAGCAATGGGGCGGAGTTGGTTTTGACCAATTACAAAAACCTGCCTGAAAGACGAAAAATGGGTTTTGCCTTTGCAGTTCTGTGCCAGTATACCCATTTAACATCGAGGGTTGAAATCGGCCATTACTCAGATCTTCTTATGTTCTCTGTTTAAATTTAACCATCAGCACTTACCGAACGTTCACGCCAAGTCAAGCTTTGTATTCTAAATCGAACTCCAGCTCCGGAAGCACTATCCCTTAGCACTCTGTCGTAAGTAACATGTTTTCTCTCAGCACTAAATTATTTTCTCCCCGGGAAACTGGACCTCCGACATCCCATTTCTCGCGGGACTGCGGAAACGGAACGAATAAGAAAAAAAAGGGAAAATTCCAATCACGTGATCACGAAAGGTTGTCAGAGCGACTCCTCCTCCGCCATAAACTAGTAAACACCCCGGTAGTGATGGTGGCCAAGAGAACAGGAGTTGCGGGGTTGAGGAGGGAAGTAGAGAAAAAGCCCTTTAGGACGTGCTTCACTTACCAACCCTCTCTAATTCGTCTCTCTACTCTTGCATCAACGGGAGGAGGTCTAAATTATACCTTTCCTACATTTGGTAAACGCCCCACATTTACGGTTTTCAGGTTGGCTCTATATTCCGTACGTACGCTGTCACCCGGCGTCTCGGTTTTTCCTGATTTTATTTGACAACGAACAGGCGAAACGTAAAAGTTTTAAGTAGACGTTTAAATTTAATGCACAACTAAAGCGGTTGAGAGGAAAATGTAAATGAAGTTGGAAAGTAAAATGTCGAAATCACGCCATGTTCAAACACTCATAAAAGTTACTAGTAGATTAGTAGCATTGATTTTTATTGGTGACCATAAACCATTCAATCACTATAAAGGGTGTTTACAAAACAGGTCTCATTCTTTCATGGGATCAATTCTACAATTAATATGCAGCAAAAAATGCCTCCTGAAGTTTTTTTAAACGCTTCTATCAAGAGTTATTCACGAATTAAGATTTTTTTCGCTTTATCGGCCTTCCTTCATTAAAACGGGCATAGTTCCCTCATTTCCAGAGTAATCTCAAGTTTGAAGGACCGTTGGAAAGACCGTCAAATTTCCTATCTTCCTAATACCAAGCTAAATCTTTTCAGATGAAGTTTACGGGGAATGAAGCAACCTGAAAAGTTAACATAGTAACTTTTTGAAAACTTTCCGTTGTTCAAAGCCCTTAATATCTAAATAATTCGAGATAATGAACTATTGCCAGTGATCATAAAAACTGCGCCAGAATCACAGCATTCGAGCGGTATAATCAATTTTGATTATAATCTACTGATTCGAGGGAAAACTTGTGTTTGATACGAAAAACGTAGTTTCACACGGTAAAATCGACGTTGGAGGGCGAAAAAGTAACTCATCATGATAAAATAAGTTTGACGTTGAGTTTCATGTATTTTTTCATTGAATCCAATAGATGGTGACTCTCTCGATCCCCCTTCGCAATTTCCTCTGATTAACTCATAAAATGACAACAATTCGCAACATTTTTAACATCTTTTATTTAGAAAATCTAAAAATAATGCAGACCTTTCTGAATTTTTGACAGCTGAAGATATATATATTACAGAGCCATCCTGTTTGATGTGAAAAAGGGAGAACTAAATAATAAAATTTATCCTGATTTTCATCATCAAAACCAAACAGGTTTATTCAATAAAGAATTGGATAATACCTACCTAAATAGGAGCTTCTCAAACCATTATTTGAAACCGGTAGGCAGATAACATTTAATGCCTTATCAAGTGATAAGGTTCATAACGCTGAACATAAAATGAACTTGAAGTCTTTGTACTATGTGTTGAGGTTTTTGCAGCTCAAAGGTCCAAGTGGGCCAAGTAAGAAAGAAGGTCTGGAAGATCCAAGATTGTTCCCCAATGCGAAGGTAGAAATAGGAAAATAGTCACTCACCAGATATGTTGAAAATGCATAAATGATACTTCCGATATTCTCCAGATGAAACACACAGGAGAAATGATCCACAACTGAAGATCACACTAGTGGCCACTAGATTTCATGGAGGTGAATACACCAAATACTTGAAATGTTGGAAGCACAAAATCTGGGAGGAAATAGGTAGGTGTTGCCTTGTTGGAAATCAAATTGTTACTGCTGGTAGGATCCTGAGACAGTGAAGATAAAGGAAGGAGAGATAATGCTGGGGAGCCTCAAAGCAGATAAGCTCATCAGATAAATAAGATCCAGGCCAGACAAGTTGGAAGAAGCTGGATTGGAGTTGCTCCCTGGATCATCAACATCAACACTACCAGTTCACTACAATAAGATAAGAAGATTACCTTATCTGTCACAGACAGACCAGCCCATAAATAATGAGGAAAAAAGAGATGTACAAACTGGAGAAAGAAAGGTAAATTAGTTTTTAATAACAATGTAGTCTTAAGATTTAATTTAATTAGATTTAGTTTTAGATTAGTTGTTATTCCTTTTAGATTTATTTAGTTGTTTTAGTACCTTTAAGTATAATAGTTTTTTGCAATTAATTAGCTATAATATATAAATAATAAGTTATAATTCAACAATTTACAAATCAGCATTGGCCTAAACAAATCCCCTCCTATTCTTCTCATCGACTGAACGCTCTACGAACCAACTGCACCGTTTCTCTTCCTACAGGTTCTGTACACCTCCGATTTTAGTGTAAACCACCACCAAAAGTGGAAAAGCGTCAGATCTAGGTTCCAGGCGGGCCCAAGACACTGGGCCGTGAAGGCTAATCCACCTAATTTGACCAGAAAGAAGAGGTTGTTCCTTGCCAAATAGGTACCTCAAACTGTAATATCACGATATATACAGGGTGTACAGCTTATGATCCGAAAATCTTGGCACACGTATTTTACAACTAGTTTCCAACAAAAAGTGCCTCCTAGAGATTTTTTTTTAGAGGCTTCGTTTTTGAGTTATTTCACTTTTAAGATTTTTTTCGTGTTTTCGAACTTACGTCACTAAAACAGCCGTAACTCCGGCGTTTTCAAAGTATTTTCATATCCAAGTATGCCGTTGGAAAGAGCATAAAATTATCTATCGTCTCAGTCTTTAATAATAATTTAAAAGGAACTAAGGGGTAAAAATGAGCCTGAAAAGTAAATTTTGTAAAATTTTCTACCGTTTGTAAAAGTTCTACCGTACTTTCACCGACTTTCCAAATCCATCGGTCTCAAAACTGTTTTTTATTTTTCGAGTTGACAGTCCTAAATATACAGCCTATGACATTTGCTAATAATGTGGCTCCTTATTGCGGGAAGAATTTTCAAAATCGGTTCAGTAGATCAGATTACACACTGCAACCTCACAAACTTTTCCTCTTTACAATTTTATTATAGATATCAAAAATAAAACCATAATCGTTGATTCAGTCATTCATTCTTTCGAAGTGTGTATATGACAAATGTTTCCCGACCTCCAGCTCCGTTAAACTCGTTTAAAAAAAGTGAGATGTGACATAAACACGACAGTACAGATTCGCGGTCAGAGCCCGACGCGGGTAGATTAGTTTTTGAATACCCGCTGAAATAATCATATTTCTCGTGAAAAAGACGAGACGGAAAGGTGGGGTGGCACAGCGCGGAACGTGCTCTCCACTTCGCAACCCCCTAATCCCACCGTCCACCGTCGCCCAAACCACTAAATTAACCCCCACTCACCCCTACAAAACCCACCCCCTACAACTCGACCCCTCCTCCCGCCCGGCTCTTTTCCTTAGCTCTTCCAGGACCTCTTGAGTTATGACCTATTTTTTTATTATGGTAATTAAAAGGCTCTAGAGCACGACCCGCTGTAAGCATCGTGTGACCTCATTTTTTCTCTGGCGGAGGAGCGAGATAAGAGGAAACTCTTCCCCTTGGAGTTTTAAAATGTCCCCTAATACGAGACTTCTTTCCCTAGTACGTACCTGAGCCCATCACTTCTTCGGGGAACGACGACCCATTAATTCCTGTTTTTTAATTGTTACTCTCGACTTTTTTCTTCTGGTGAATGGTCGGGAACCTTTGTAATCAACCAAGGAAAAAACATTTTAACCCATCCCATTTCCCCATTTAAAAGTTGTTCGCTTACCTTAATTTCATCAAGCGAATATCCTAGAAAATGGATGAAAAACAACAAAAAACAGAATCATGAATGTAAAGATCATTTAAATGTTTGAAAAAATTTGTAGATTTAAACTGAATAAGGATTGACCAGCCATGCACCCATATCCAAACGTGCTATCCTGCATCTATTTGACATGGATTTGCATGGATATTTGACAATTGATTGGCAGCACTGTTTGGCATCGGATTTGCACCTGCTCAAGCTGCTAACAGTGATTGGAAGCAGTGACATGTTGGTAGAAGTTGTGCCTTAGATTATCAAATCTAGGTCTTCAGACTAATTTATTTTGCGTTGAAGCGAAAAATTGCCTGAATTTGTGATATAATTCGTATTTCTCGAAACTAAGGATGTATGGCTCGAATGCTACTCAATACATTGGAATATCAGGTTAAGAGTACATTGAGAGAGTCTTAGCATAATTACGAATGGTATGCAAAGAAAACTGAAAATATAAAACAAACATTTTTCTTATATGAGTTGGATTATTAGGCATCGTGCATGAACTGTCTTATTGGATGGGGGAATGATACTCTTACTAATTTCCTAATCTTATGTCAAATTTACAAGCTATATCGAAATCATTTTCTGGCCAATTGTAATGCAGTTAGTAATACAACATGTTTTTTAGTACAATATATTACATCGAATCACCGCTAATATCATACATTACCCATACTGTACACTCCACTACTTGCTTGAGATGACAAAATTCAGGAACAGTAAGTGGAGTTTTAGGTTATTGGGGAGAAGTTATAAGATCGGTAGCTTCTCTCAGAATGAATCGGGCTATTTAGTCCTCAAACCATTGTATTTGTAAATTGATATTGCCAACGTTAAAATTTGTTTTCAACCGTACCATTTCGCATTTTCTTTTTCACAGAGCCCATAGATATATGAACACTCAAAAATCATGGTAAATATTGTACCATTTTAATTGTGTGTGCCCAAAGGTGTCAAAGACCAATGGTGTTAAAACTGAATAGTTGTAAACGTCCATTATAAACCTAAGAGATGAAATATATATTATATATTTTTTTTCGTTTTGATTTCACAGTCCCCACAATTATTTACTAAATTATTTGAGATTGACAATATTGTCCGATCCGGTCAAATATAAAACTTTTCAAATAGGCAAACATTATTTTTAAAATAGAAAAATTGTCATTTATAGGAAATTAAATTTCATTATCACGTTCCTTTTTCAAGACAACCATATCTCCGATCTTATACAACTTCTATGCTATTCTAGTATTTTTTTATAGGTACTACTTCCTCCATATAATATTATTATACATATTATGTACATAGATTATTGCCAGGGATTTTGAGTTGGTTGGTAGGGGTGTGTCAGCCCTGGTACTTTTCAGGAACGGTTCCTAAGGTTACAGTGACATTGAAGTAACCGTTTCAAAATGCCGGTACAGTTTCCTTATTGATGCAGTAGTCACCTCCCCCCCTTTCAAGACGCAGAATAATCTCTACATATCAGAGCTCTAACTTGATACCAAATACGAAAGAATTCCAGGTAATGTCCGCAAATAATCAATAATGAACCCCTTGGGTAGGCACGTGAGTCACTTAGAATTGAATTGTTAGTACAAATTCAAGATTTTTGGAATATTTACATGTTCAAACATTCACATGCGGTGTAAGCGAAATCCACCCAAGTATTTGACGAAAATTCTCCTGCTTTTGAAAACCGATGCCCATGAGGAACTGGCAACCACACAGTAAACATTCAATTTCCCTTTAATCGGAACCGCCGATCTTCTCGGTTCGCCGAGCTATTACGTACCGGTTAGGGCTCGTGGCAGTAACAGTGACTGCTTGAAACTGAACTTCCCGTTTCATGGAACTGTACCGAGAAAGACAAGATTTTGATCACCGTGTTAGAACGTTCCGTGGTGAGACTCGGTTCCACAGTCCCGGTACAGCAGTATCGACACACCTGTATTGGTTGGTAATCCCAGGTAGACTAAACTCAAAAAATTTCATTACCAATCTAGGCACCTTGTGACACAAAATCTTTCATCTATGGAATGTGAGCATCACACAATATTCCAATGGCACCACTTCAACATTACATTTATGTGAGTAGCAGGTTAAAAACGAAATTGGTCGAGTAGTGACCGAGAACAACGAACATTTGTCAGAGGAAAAAATACTTTTCAGCTCAGCAGTTTTTTTGACATCTCGTGATTCCGCGTGCCCGACTGAAACTATATCACTTGAGGAACCTTCAATATCTCCTTTAGTTAAAAGTTCTCATACTCGTGCCTACTGATTAATATCCATGTACTGCGTCAGTTTTGAACGGGCTTCAAGAAGGTTATCAATGACCAAGTTTTAAAAATCTAGCTCTCTGCCATATTTTGAAAAAATTAATCTCTGGTCATCCTGTGATCCCATTTTAACTTTTTTCCCCTAACTTTCCGGAATTCCATGTAGTAACTACTTGAAAATAGAAATAACAAATCGTTTAACAAATAAATTTTTCATTTTTTAAGAAATTATCCAGAAATTCAGCAAAGGATTTTATTGGACAGTACTTATTCAGTATTTGTATTTTTCTGTTGAAATGGGATTTGTTCTTAGTTTTTCCACAACGTAATTCCTTTTAAGGTTGTGAAAATAAACGCTTTCGATTTGATGTTTGGCTTTGAATAATTCATTGGAGAAGAATAGAATAACCTATAACAATGAACAAAGAATAGAATTACCCATTAACGATGAGAATAATAAATAGTTCTGTGGATTGGTCCCATGATACAACAACTGTTATAACGAAAATGTGGGCTTCCATTACCGTCTGGGTTTCAGGGCATGATAGAATATATATTTAAGTTCATATTTTATGGTTAGTTGGCGAAATTCTGAACCTAAATCACGCGCATAGTTTTCCCGGTTTTCACATTATCCGTAGATGCTTTTAATACCGGGCGGCTATCTTGCTTGAGGGCCATAATTTTGGGGAGAGGGCCGCCGAGCTAGTTTAGCCAGTTCGAATACCCATCCCAATTACCCGATAATACAGGCGGAGGATCGACAATGGAAGCGAAGCGGAGAAGCTTTCCAGGGGGCGGGACTCAAAACAGCTCTCGATTGTTTCTAGGAGTTTGAACAATCAAGTGGGGTAACAGTATTCATAGCCGGCCCGAGGCGAGGGCGGGGGTTCGAGTAAACATCACCTTCATCGCTGCTCGTCAATCTAATTCAAAATTGAAATGGTTCACCGTTGAGCGAGAGATGCTCCTATGAAACGGTTCGAAAGCTGCAGATGTCGTGTAACGTTGTGTGGCTACTACGGTCTTCCAATTTACTGGCGTGCGAAACAGTTCCTTTTTAGCAATTTTTAATTTCCGATTTTCAATGTGAAACACGTCTCCGCCTATGGGCGATTGTAATAGATAAATTTTTGCCTGCCCTTCACATGGGAATTTCAAGTTTGAGGTGTGTCGGAGCAACTATTAATTTTCAGTAATACTTCTTTCTGGAATTCTACTAGTTTTCGAGAAAATAGAAAAACATTCAAGTGTGAATTTGGAAAGTTGAAATGAGCGTGAAAGGATTCACCTAGTTCAAGTTAAATTAGGTTGAGATGAGAGTTGAGCCCAAGACGGAGGAGGATATTTCGCCTTAGAAGTAACAGAATTATAACGTAAGTAAGCAACGAACTGTGGAATTGTTTTCGACCTGGCGACTCGGTTAGATTTTACTATTTCATCAAAACACGGTTCGTCATCTTGAGGTTGAAGAAACGGTAACCCAAAAAATAATTTAAGCCATTGCCCAGTGGTATTGTGATCTGTGTAATCCGAAGAAAGGCCTAAAGGTAGTAGGCCATTCGTCGTCAACACCGAACTGCCCGCCTAACTTACAATTCCGCAAATCTCATCCACCCAACGAATGGGGATCGTGTTTACGATTAGCACCACCGAGATAATACCCCCCTAGGACTTCGCGCCCAATCTACTACCGCCCACGAATATTGGAATCTATTAAGAAGTGTGGAACAAGCCAAACATAAGAAAAATTCCAATACAAATCCTTTTTAGACCATTCTGACACCAAATCATGAAAAAAAACTTGTCTGTGAAGTTAATTTTGTTCACGCTGCCAATAGGATTGCAAAGCTTAACTGATTTTTGTGATTATTGATTTTAACTTGGATTTTTTATTTATATCAATCTTTTATTTATTTCAAAAAATCTTGTTAATGTAAGACAGCCTAAACATTTTACGGCTGTAGCACTTAGCTATGAGCCGGAGTTCGGGTATAGATTAGATACAACACTTAATTTGACGTCGATTAACAACTAGTAAAATGGTAAATAATTAATATGACAACAATAATTCACTTTGACAGAGCACTTAGATATGAGCCGAAGTTCGAGTATAGTTTAACATCAGATACAACACTTAATTTGAGGATGATTAACAACTAGTAAAACGGTAAATAAATATAATAACAACAACTAGCTGACCCAGCAAACGTTGTTTTGCTTTATAAATTATTTCTAGTTTCTAGAGAAATTCTAGTGTAGTAATTTATTATAAGTGATTTATATACAAGGTGTCCCAGGAGTTTTGCACAATCGGACTCCTACGTGTTCTACAACTCATTTCCGACCAAAAATGATGAGCAAATTTTTGCCAGAGGCCTCGTTTCCGAGCTATTCGCGATTTAAGATTTTTTTCGGGTTTTCGATCTTATGTCATTAAAACTGTCATTACTCCGTCAGTTGTGGAGATAGCTCAAATTTGATTACACCGTTGGAAAGAGCGTTGAATTTCCTACCTATTTGATGTCAAAAAACATTTTTTAAATTGCATTGAAGATGTGCGATTGCTGCACGAAATGGCAGTTTTGTCAAAATCTTGAAATCGCCTGTTTTTCATCTCACCTAGAAACCCCATGAATGTTTGAAGCAGAACTGCGCAGGCCTGGCAAATTGTGCGCAAAAATGACAGCTTTCGAATGGTGTAGTCGTTTTGGTTTTTAAATATTATTAGTTAAGGAAATGGTGCTTAACTGCCAAAAAACACATGTGTTTTCTGTTCAAATTGAGGTTTTTCCAAAAGTTTCGACGAAAAAAGGTTGGTGGCGGGATATACGTAACTTTTCTCGCTGAATCGATTGGTGACAACGATGGTGACAACCTTTCAAGTGACGATTCAAGTTAGTTTTGTCGGGTGCATAAACCCATTCGTTTGTGAACAGCGTCTACGGCATTTCTAAGCTGTACAGCGAGAGTTAACATAATCGAAGAGCCGAGAGACGGCTATTGTTTGTATTCATTTACGATTGATTGCGATGAGCAAAAAACTGCTAAGGGACATTTTTGTTCGGAAATAAGTGAACACGTTGGAGTCGGATTGTGCCTAACACCTGGTACACCCTGTATAACTAAAAAAGACCTAATATTTGAAAATTGGGGAAGCTACGGAGGAGGCGTTGCCTTGGTCAGGGGCAAGATATGCAATGACCCGCACGACCCAGCGGTCTTGAAGGAGGGGTTGCTTTGTGCGCCGTGTATTGTCAACCCCAATCTGATTTGGCCGTAGCGTTGTGTGTTGCAATGTTAATAATTTGTTGTTTCTGACCAGTTTTTATCTAGTTAACTATCTGTTTTTGTATCTACTAATCCTTTTTTGTCACTAAGGTTTTGTTTATTACTACCACCTATGTTCAATAGCTACAGCGCACCATGATGAATGGGAATATGCAATAGGGAAACCACGCTGAAGGAAATGCAGCGAGGAAATAGACGAAAGGGAAGAGTTGGTAATGATACGGAAGCCTGGCTTGATAAGGGTCCATAGTGTCAGCAAAAAGATGAATGCAACTCATCGCAATCAATCGTAAATAAACACAAAGCCTCTCTCGGCTCTTCGATTATCTTGAATTTGGCCGGACAGCTCAGAAATGCCGAAGACGCTGTTCACGAACGAATGGGTTTATTCATCCGACAAAACTAACTTAAATCGTCACCATTCCATTCAGCGAGAAAAGTTACGTAAATACATCCCGCCTCCAACCTTTTTTCGTCGAAACTTTTGAAAAAACCTCAATGTTAACAGAAAACACACATTTTTCTGCAGTTAAACACCATTTCCTTAACTAAGAATATTTTTTAAAACCAAAACGACTACACCGTTGGAAAGCTGACATTTTGGCGCACGTTTTACCAGGCCTGCACAGTTCTGCTTCAAACATTCATGGGGTTTCTAAGCGAGATGAAAAACAGGCGATTTCAAGATTTTGTCAAAACTGCCATTTCGTGCAGCAATCGCACATCTTCAATGCAATTTAAAAAATATTTTTTGACATCAAATAGATAGAAAATTTAACGCTCTTTCCAACAGTGCCATCAAATTTGACGTATCTTAAAATTGAGGGAGTTATGACAGTTTCAATGACATAAGATTGAAAACACGAAAAAATCTTAAATCGCAAATAACTAAAAAACGAGGCCTCTTGCGAAAAATTGCTACGAGGCATTTTTGTTCGGAAATGAGTTGTAGAACACGTAGGAGTCGGATTCTGCATAACTCCTGGGACACCCTGTATATGATAAGCTTGGCTCTTCGGGATAGTCCCCTGAAACTTGGAGCTTTTTGGACAGCTCAAAAATGTCGGTTTCTTGCTGCAATGCGAGACTTTATTTCTGCTCTAACATCGTTGTCGTTTGTCACTACAGCTCCCAAGAACCTAATCAGCTCGCAGACTGGGAATTTATGATTGAGAATGCTGAAAGATGGCTGGTCAGGCGATGATCTTCTCGAGGTTTTCATGTATACTGTTATCGTGTCATCAATCTTCAGTCCTCTAATCGTTGCTGCTTTCTCGAATTCCTCGAAGCCGGGATTGTCCTCGCCATCAAGTCCACATCATCTGCGTACCAATTTTTACCAAATTTTGTATGCTCACTCAGTAGGTCTGAGAATCGGCTACTTTCTGTTTTTATACCCATCATCCACCCCTCTATCAGCACATTTCTATAGTTAACAGCCTTTACAATAAACCTACCAACACCAACCAATGTCTCTCATTCAAATATTATATTGCATCTTCCTCTATCAGATGTTGAGAACCAAACTGTTCTTTCCGAATACCCCGCAATTCTCGTTTCTTAATTTGTTCAACTTCAATTGTAGTCTAGTTGTGGAACAAATCTCGGACATTGTATAGCCCCTGTACTTTGAGGTCGATCAGGAAGATTAAATGTTAACAACTATAATGGGTTTCCACGAATTCTGTAATTACCTAACGTTTTAATTAGCAAATCATGTTTCCCTGAATCGAACGCTTTGCGGTTATCTGAAAACAATCCCGCAATCTACTTTTCAGAATGTATTCATTTACAGAAAACGAGGCTTACTCAGTTCCCGAACCTCCTGAAATCATTTCCAAAATGAGAAAAATCCAAAATGGCCTAAAACGAGAGAAAATATCGAGAAGATAATTACGAGAACTGACAATTTGATAACAACTATCAACGTTATGAACTACGGTCAATTTTCAGGTCCTGCATTTTAGAAATTTAAGAGTTTCTTTTGTCCGGTTTTTGGATGTTTATCACGTAATTGGTCTCCCTGGATGTGTTTCTGATGCCCAACCATTCAGGACGCCCCATTATTCTCCACGAAATTGAAATTTGATAGAAGTGATAGCAATGGCGTGGCGGTTTCGGTGTGAATCACTGCAACCACCAATGAAAGAACTTCCTCGAAAAATCTCTTTTTATTCCCTCAGGAACACATTCTTTTTGGGCCGTGACAATGACCATAGGCTAAAGTGACCTGAATAAAGTGCAGTGTTAGGATATTAAAAACTCGAGGCAGGGGTTGGAAACCCGTTGACAGCTGGTCTTCAAACAGCTGCTCTTCAGATGTAACTAAAGACGAGAATATTTTCACGTAATTTTGAATCTCAGGTAGAATATTCGAAAAACCAATTGGAAATTGGGAACCTCGATACAGTTGCTTGTCATGACAATGACAAATCAGGGTTTCTCAACCGTAAAAAACACGGAAATTATATTAGCAGCTTCCGAGGGTTTTCTATTGGTCAGTGCAGTAATAAATAAATGTATGCAGATAAGGGGAAAAATATGAAAGTCAGACAATTTTGAACGGCACAGCGTTCCATTTACATGAATTTGCCCGTAGTTTGAGAATCAGGAATGTACGGAAATTCTCTGAAGAGGTCAGTCTGCACAAATGGGTTTTCGGTCGATTACCCTTTAGTCAATAAGGACATTCTCGGAATTAATTAGGAAATCATTGGACTATCGAGCTCCGTTCGATTTCAGTCGAACGAACAAAAAACAGTGACACCCGAGAACTGATTAAGCATTCGATCCAAGTCCGCTCTGTGGAAAACGAAATCTGAGGATCCTCGAATGAGAAAAGGTCGAGGGAAAACTACCTGGAGCAATTGAATCAGATGGTGTAATGTTTTTAACGTGGATCGCATTTAGGGGAGCGAAAATCGCTGTTGGCCTCCGCAAATAATTAATTATTCTTTTCACGGTCTAACAACAACTGGAGTACGGCCTCCCTTACGAATCCCCTCCGGGGGCGTTCACTTATACAAGTTTAATTGGAGGAAATAAAAGGGAAGGCGAAAACGGTAAGATTTAAGTTCGTGTTTCAAAGAAGTAAATTAGGGCACTTAGCGCTTAGGCGAGTGCAGCAATTATTTTCTCTCCGCGGAAATTCTTCAGGGATCCTCAACCGTTAACAAGTGACGATAGATGGTGTTTAATTGCTTCTGCTCCCAGCTTCCTTCATATGAACCCTTCCATTTACACACATTCAAAAACACACACGTATATACATGCATATGGTACTTCTCCATGGCAGGCTTCTCTAAACACATCATTGTCATTATTTCAAAGAACCAAAATTAATTTTCTATGTTATTATGTTATAATGTTATTGTACTCCTAAAATGACTTTTTTTCTTTTTTCAAAAAATACATTGGATAGCACCACTTGAATCAGCGTTGAAAAACAATAAAATTTCGTACGCCACACTTGGGTTCTACGGTGGACAACATTTTTGCGCAGTTTCAGGATAGCGCGTTTTCACGTGCTCGTGGAGTGGGTTACGAGCTGTCAAGAAAAATTAATTGAAGTGTCGAACGTTCATGAAATTTCGCGTAAAATCCGCGATAATTTTATCTGGGATAAAAAACGGAGTTTCCAATCAGAAAAAACGCTGCAAATTCTTTAACTGGGGTTTATTATTCAATTGGCTTGCGTTCATGATTTGAATTTCTACTGAGCTTTGGAGTGTGCGTGTTTCACAGGATAGAGCGATTATTGAATTTCAGGAGATATGCATAGAACACGTAAATCTGTTCTCAACCAGAATACCTATTTGGATTGATCAGTTGATCATATTTGTGTGCCTCCTGAAATTAAATAATCGCTCTATCCTGTGAAACACGCACACTCCAAAGCTTAGTAGAAATTCAAATCATGAACGCAAGCCAATTGAACAATCAACCAGTCTTGTCTGGTTTTCTTTTGTTTTAATTTAACCTGCGACGTTTCAGTCTTCTATCAGGACCCTACTCATGCAGTACAATAGTGTTCAGAGAGTTTCACATAACATAAACTGGTATATGAGTGGCAAATGGTTGTTGAACATGAAAGAGGATACGCGACTCACTAATGAGCTGTACAAGCAAAAAAACGTTTGTCTCAGTCTCATATTTCATTTAGTTTTTAATTTTTCTTTTTATTGATGTACCAGAGTTTGTCATTAAAAATTTAAAAAAAGGAATAAAAAATCCCTGTTGTTGTATGAAGAGGGAATTCATGGAGAATGTAGTGTATTTCCACTAAACGAAAAGGTTAAAATATATTTCAACGTTTAGGTCAAATGTAACGTTAGAACTTGGTATAAACTCACCCAAATACGAGTTCAAGGAGCACCAGAACGATCCTGAAACAAGAATATTTAGAATTTTATTGATGCAGGTAATTGAACAAATATCGTCGTTTGAAATAGAGTGAAATAAATTGATGAGCAACGGAGTGAATGGTTATGATAAAATTAACACACAAAAATGATTATGGATGGATTTATCAATCGAAATATTAATTAAAATAGAATATATGCTGCGCTCAGCGGGTGTATAAAGCGTCAGAGTTTACTTTAAAAAGGCGGAAACTTTGATCCACAATAGAGATTAAAGAATTATTAACCAAAATGAAAATGTCCAAACGCATATTACGTTTGGGACCATTTTGTGTGAGGATGTGTCAGCACGTGTGTCAAAAAAGTGTGTAATTGTGTGCTTTTGCCAGCTCATGTGCCCACAGACCCTTGTGGTCAGCTGGCTAATAATTCCACACAATTTTGAAGAATAATAATTATTCAATTATTATTGAATAATATTATTATTCAATATACAATTATTGTATGTGAAGTAGTATTGTATGTGAAGTACTTGTAACCAGCCTAGTTTCTACAATTTTCATCAGATTTTGATTATAGACATAAATCATATCAAATTTTTTGTACTATCGTTATTTTGAAACCCCTGTTTTGGATAACGCATTCGGAATCTACTTATTATTCATGGAACAAATACTGATCATTCGAATTTCTGTATGCATCGATAATTTGCCGGGCTCGATAATTTGCTACGAAATGACGGATGTAATAATGAGAAAGCTGGTTAGTAGATATTACTATCCAATATGTTGAGAAAGGAAAAGCGAAACGGTGAATCAACATTCCTAATTGAAAATCGGCACTCGCGCTGATGTTCATATTCATTCTCAATATTAACATTACCTGGGTGATTCTCATTGTACGGACCATTGAGGTTTTGATTCTGACTAAAAAATGTTGTTCTCCTAAATTTATGATTTTTTATTATACAATCTAGATGTTAGTCTAATGGTATAGTGATGTACAAGCACGCATGATTTTCGTTTGTTTCCTCAAAATTCAGGTTTTAAAATTTATAGGACATGACAATGAGCTTTGTCAACCAAATAACGATAAAATTATGTAAACGATGTGTATGTAAGGTTGATATATAAACCAAAAACATTTCAATTCCTAGTTGAAGCAAGATGATTTTACTACCACCCAATATTGAAAGTATCAAAATAATCACGGTTCACAAAAGTGTAGGTGGGCTGGCATCTGATTTCAGTTTTTCCTGACTTTGTGCTAGAACAAGTATCACATTGTATTATTGGTATCAAATACCAACCTTTTTTGAATAGTTAAGTGTTACTATTTGCTTAATTCATTGTGTTGTACACTATCAAGTGAGATTACAAGTATTTTGTATACAAATCACCTGAAACGTGTGGCATTTCTTCCCTCCCTTCGGAGGGCTAATGCATTTAATTACTTGTTGCTAATAAACTTCTTTTAAGTGGAAACGATGATAGAAGAATAAATATTTGGAGGTAGTATAACAATTGGAAATGGTAACTAATAATATCAAAAATAAATAAGTAATTCTAATTTTTCCGAGTGTTACTGAGCATTTCCATCTAGCAGATCACTCTGCCACTTTCTTTTAAGTCTGCGTTGAAATCTTGGGGGCCGTGGCTCCTCCAGGATCAATCTGACTAAAGGGTCATAATAAACTTGAAAAAAAAAAAATCCATGTTTTTCCATCTAGCAGATCACTCTGCTTTTGTGATCAATCTGACTAAAGGGTCAATGAAGTTTAAAATCGCCACGACAATGAGACATCAACATAAACCTTCTGCAATTAGGAGTCTCATGAACACTTTTAGAAATTGAAATTGCGTAAAATAGAGTTTAATGCAACCCCGAAAGTTTCTCGACCAAAAATAAATTGAATGAATGAATCAAATGTCAAAATGTTCAACTTGAATTATCAAATGTGGAGCCGTAAAAATAACCGGAGATTGAACGGGGAGTTCGATATAAATGGAGTCACATTTTCTTGCGACTCGAAAATGTTCGCGCAGAAGTCGACTTATCAGAGAGGGGGATTTAATTCTGGCAGCGGAGATGGAAAAAAGCTGGCGGGTTTTCCGGCGTTCAGCTTCTGGCCACCGGTGGGGTTGAGCTCTCATTCTCCTGTCGTATTTTATCTGTCACGGTTCCAGATTTCGAAGGTGTCACACCCTCTGTTGCCCTCCTTTCCACCTCAATACTTTCTCGATTTCTGTCGATACGTTCGCTGACAATCACATTCGAACGAGCTTTTCATTTTTCGGCGGGAAATTAATTTAGCTTGGATTTAAAAGCGGCGCATCGATCCTCGGAAGTGATACTAGAAACTACTGGCTTCGGTGTGATGTGTGATTTCTGGCTCTTGGTTTAGGCAGGTCGAAGTAGTCAGAAAAACAACAGTAAAATTACTTAAATTCAATAAAGCTTGAAGTTCGTATAATTGTACAAATATAATTAAAAATAAGATTTAAAAAGTGTTTATCGATCCGGTACCTACACCAAATTTTATTCTGCTGACGTCAAAGGTAGAAAAACGTCTGGCAAGTTGGGAGTGGCACCTCCATAGCACCCTCGTCTAGGTAATATGAATGCATAGATCGTTGAAATGTGTTATACTCTCGAAAGATGTAGAATATAAGATTGTTGCTTTTAACAGCGATTCACATGTTCCCGCATACACTAACTCCTTCAAAAGAGGTGGTCGACATGTATTGCGAGAATGTCGCATTTGATGGACGGCGGTTCAAAGAACGATAGATTCTTCCGCGACTACTTTGTAAATTTGAAAGCAATCGGATCAATATGGAAAAATTATGGTTGGTTAATTTTATGTTTGCGCATGCGCAGACTGATGTTTTCATTTGGGGGCAATGAAACTCAAGGAGAACCATCCACAGTCTCACCCCCACATTTGCCGAAATCGTCATCAAAATCGGAAGAGAATCAAACTTTAAGAATTAAACTTGTCACAAGAACAATCAACAGGATGAAGACAGACGGACAGACAGACAAACTGGAAACGAAAGTAATTCAGAACGTTCTAGAACGCAAAAATACGTGCAGAAATGTCAGTTTTGGAGAAAAATCAGAATTTGATTTCCCAATGGTGAAAACGAAGCTTCCTCTCCCTACAGGTAGACTCGGATCAAAATAGGTTTTCCCGATTTTCAGCAAAACGGTAGATCTTACCACAACATGAGTTCAGACATGTCAGAATGTTAGACCTTGTTATTATCTGTAAAAAATTAATCAATAGGTACTTTTTACCGTAATAGCTACCGTTTCGGAGATATGACAATTCAAAAAGTTGCAATCGGCATCATATGCACACGTTTGCGCGCCACCAATGAGGTAGTGTTCTTAGCGCTTTATTTTTGACGTGGTTTCCCTGGACGTGGTTTCCCATATACAATGTTATTTACAGAAAATCAATAATGTGTGAAAAATTATCGGTTGATGCATAGTCAACTTAATTATCTCATTGATACGGTGACACGATTCCTAACTTCAATCTTTCGCAACAAAACCCTAATTTTGGGTGAAGGTTCAAATTCTATCAATGTTCCCTAGTACTCGTAAAATAGACGAATTGGAGTTAAATAATTTATTCATAGAGCCTGAAATGTAATACGAAATTCAAGCATAGCAATCTAGAGGCAAATTATGACTATTGACGTTATGATTTCGGGGAAAAGTTCCGTTTCATTCGCCAAGAGCTCAACGAAATTGGGAGATTTGAGCGGCCCAAGGCTTGTGACGTCTCAAGCCGCAATGACAACACTGTCAAGTGATTTCTCAAATCCACACAAGTACAAACCAT
Source organism: Creontiades dilutus (assembly GCA_031894815.1). Classification (NCBI taxonomy): domain Eukaryota; kingdom Metazoa; phylum Arthropoda; class Insecta; order Hemiptera; family Miridae; genus Creontiades; species Creontiades dilutus. The sequence continues at coordinate 184,144 of JAVIWC010002460.1, read as the reverse complement.
TACCATAATTGACTTTGATTACTAGTAACCGAATGTTCAAAGTTACTGTGTTGTTGTTTCAACTGTTATAATGGCTGCAAACAGTGAAGACATTAACGGCCCTAACCATTAGGGCACTTGCTATTTGAAGATATTGTTCAGGAAAAGTAGAAATTGTAGCCTTATGAACGGCAAAAATCTCTAGCTTCGGTGCTGACGTTCATGACGTCAATCCTCTTAACTACCGTTTGAATTGCATCCATTTATTCATAGTTTACTGTCAGAAAAGTTCGTGTTTTTTGAAGTTCATATTCGTTCATTTTTGAAAAAATCTTCTAACGTTGATCATCTTCAAACCTAAAATCATCTTGAAACCCTTTTAAACTGGGGAAAAGTTATTATTTCATGTTTCTGAAAGAAAGTCCGCAGGAAAAACTTGAATTTTCCTCCACACATATATACCCCCTTCGCTAGAAAATTTAGTAGGAACTATTGGAGCCAAACAGTTAAGTTGACTGAATATATCACTTAAATCTTATTATACAGATTTATATTGATTCAAGTATACAATATAGTTGTTCGTTGCAACATGCTAGTGACATCTGAATCCAATTTTAATCACTGTACCTATGCAAGTCTCAAATGTGGGGGATTTGCATGCGGAAATTAGCAATTTTTGTGCATAGTAACTCAGGCTCACTGAAATATATCTTTTTTACTCAACATTACTCATAAGTATAGCAACCTTGCAAACCACCTCACGTTCTAAGACTAGAATCGAAATCCCAATTTTTGCGCCCATTTTTCATTTCGAAACTTCGAGAAAACTGTTAGGTTTCCGTAATCGTTATTCATAATGTTATGTATAACTATAACTGCTATTCCTTTCAAGCACCCCCACTTGCGTCACAAACAATTTTATGAGATTTTATTACCAACAATTTGGAAAATGCAGTAATACCTACCAAATTCTTCAAAATTGTAACCTTATGGCACCACAATTTCCCATTCGGCTAGAATGGTCAAACTTCACAAGTTTCCATTTGGGTCAATTTCACCAAAAAAAAAAAAAAAAATACCACTAGGCCCACACGATTATTGAAAAAGAGTTTCAAATCTTCTAATTCTTCCAATACTTTTCATTTCTCAAATTTTATCTTATTTCCTTTCTTCAATTGTTTTAATACTTTAATATCTCTTTTAATTCTTTAATATCCTACCTTTTCCAAATATGTTTAAAACCAAGATGTTTAAATATGGAAACATCGTTTGATTTCAAATCTTCATTAGTACTAATCTAAAAATGTAATTTGTCATAAAATTATTGTCTATTTTATTGTTCATTTATGAGGTATGCCTGCTTCTGACTTTGTGTAATTTGCAATTTTGTTTCATGGTTTATTATAAAAGTCAATTTTCATTAATTAAATTCGGGCAGAAGACCGTCTGCGACGAACATCAAAAATAAATATCAACAGCATGGACCATTGTAATCGGCAAAAGTATTCGAATACAAAAGTAGTCATGTTACTGTAATAGTATTCGAGTAAAAGTATGAAGACGCCCATCTCTCATTATAATACGATATTTCTGGACTTAGTTATCATGCTGCAAAGCAGTCTGTGTGTGATTGGCGAGAATATCTTGATTCTACAATTACCTAGCTCATATTTTACGGAATAGAACTGAAAGAACTGAAGTTCAAATTTACCTTCTCCAGCTCCAACGCTTCGTTCATTGTCATTTTCAGTTTTATTTTCGAGTAAAAAAGGAACTTATTTCAAGCGATGGGAATTCTTCGAAGCGTTTCAGTGCGTGGCCTTAATTACATGCATCAGCGCATCAAGATATTGGAAAGATATCGGAAAATTACAGTAGCTCCCATCGATGTACATTTTCCTTTCATCACGTTCCATTCCAAGAGACTGATCTTAAATTCGTGACTCGGGCCACCTGGAGAGAGGGCTTTCCGCCCCAAAGAGGACGCGTTTGAGTTATGCGACCAATTCGCTCAAGTTCAACGTTCAGATTCTAAACCATTACACCTGTTTGATTGAAGACGATGAAGTAGAAGGGAATAAACACCTTTTCAGTCAAATTTAACTCGTAGTACTTGAATGGAGCGGGCCATACCATATACACTCAGTAAAAAATGTCTCCGTACACCCACTTTGCTTTTCACGAATATTGTACCTGCTTCTCACACACCTTGAAAAACGGGATACTAATTGTATGAATGTATTCACAGACATCTTAAATAATGAATTTCAAGCCAACCAATTTTTCAACTGAGCAAACCAAGCGAAATTGACAACAGACGCTAACGCATTCGTTTTTATCAGGGCAAAAAAGTGTTCGTACAGCCTAGAGAACAGCAAAAATCGAGCTCAAAAATGGAGCAATAGCTCGTGGGTCCTCCTTTTTGCTTGACAACTTCCAAAAAACGGAACTTCATCGAATCGAAGAGCTTTTCAACCAAACTGGAAGGTATCTGAGGGTACTAGTTCAGAACGACTTACTGTACCATAACAATAACAATAAACTACACATACAGTAATAAAAAATCATGGAAATCGTTAAAGAATTGACAGCTTGTTAGCGTCTATAACATTTGTAACAGGCACACATACGGCTGTAGTTTTTTCTTCACTTCCTTGGTCTTAGATTGGTCTAGAATGGATTTGTATTCAGCTACTTTTTTTATTTCTATTTTCATTTATCATGATTATTACTATTATTTATTTTTTTTATGTTTGGGTTGTGACCCACCCACTAGGATCAATTCCAATAGTCGTCCCCGTACTGGGAGACCTGCGTGATCGTCTCCAACAAAATGCTGATACCTCAATTATCAAGATTCTAGACCTCTGATAGTTGTTTTCGCGTGAGGGAAGATTCCTGATTGATCCTCTACCGATTCAGATGAACTCCCATTTGCTTATGGAGACTTCGTTCCATGTATTCTTGCGTAAACATTCGAATTAGCTTCCCTGGATAAATATAAAAAGTACACAGTTTTGGGGTGTACGGAGACATTTTTTACTGAGTGTAGTTCCGTTTCGTTCTAATTCGTTTCGTTTGTAACCATCATCTTGGCATTTGTATTAATAGTCAAGCAAGACAATACAGGGCAATTTAATTTAACTAATTTTGTTGTTTGTGATCATTCTTCGTCAATCTCGCGAATTTAATTTTGTTTGTGGGTTCACCCTCACCATTCGTTCAACGTAAGGTAAACTTGATTCTTTTCAATCTCCTTTTCTTTTCTTTCATGGTTTGTATAAGTTAGCAAATCATATAAATCAATGTCTTGAAACGTTAGAAATGCCATAAATTCCCTAGGCATTCTATATCATGGCTGAAACGTGTTGTTAGTCCAGGTTGATTTACGTTACTTTCAACAAATCATAATTATTTTGAAAAAGTTGTGTATCTTTAGATGTACACATGCTAATCCGAAGGTAATTGCAGATTTTATTCTTATGTGGATCATTACCACAAAATGTCACCATCTACTTGGGCACAAACAACTGCAAGTAGCAATTAAAAAGATCAGCTGTATCATGTTAGATAGTTTTAAGGGTTATAGTGGAGCTGAGTTGTGATTGGTGGCTGCAGCTTTAATGTTTATGTTACTGATTAATCCAATTTATTAATTTGTTTTTTGGTTGTAACTATACTGTTGTTGTTCATTTTTATTATAAACACCATTACGATCTACATTAGTGCATATGTTAAATGTCTTATAGTTTAAGAGTATACATCAAAGTAGACATCCCGTGATAATGGAGTAACGGATTGTACGGGTATTGTGGAAGAAAAGCGTTGGCTGAAAGACAGTACCTATCACATCACTAACAACGAGAAGATATCATAAAATGAAGTTAGTAGTTGAACAATAATAGAGATGCTTGGATAGAAGTCAGGATGTATTCATCATCATAATACGAGGGTTGTTTTAGTCTAGTAGTTACCTACCGTTTTCAGAATCTGCAAATGTTTATGAAAACATTCAGTTTCGCTCTCACTTTCAGCACAGAAACCTTCCCATTGAAATTCCAACTAGTTGTGAAGGAGGTTTCCATATTAATCAGTAGGCAACTCAGTTCCACTATTAGCTAGAGATTAAGCATGCAACTGGAAATAGGGTCGGGTGGAAGACTTTGTGTTCGCTCGAGACCCTCGGATCCCGTCCCTGGGGATAAACTTGTCGCTGTATAACAGCCTCTTAAAGGGCTGCAACGTTCTACCACGTCCTTCTAACTTTAGAGTCGGACCATCAGGAACACGGAACACCCTCTCCGCTTCCTCGACTCTCTATTTCTCCGCCCTTCAGTTTGAACCTTCAACTTCCCTGTCATCCGGCCCTTGAGGCTGTTACTTCTTTGGCGCGGAAAGCAAACTACACGTGTGAAGACAGGGGGAGCGCCGGTGCGACGGGCTGAGCTAAATGAAACTAATTAGGTGACTTTTGATGAGGTTGGGAGGAGCGTGCTGGAGTTTCTAGGCACAAATAGCCGGATTAGTGCTAGTCAACCCTTCCAGAACTCACCGGCCACTTAAAAGTTATATTTATTTTTATCTAACTGAATAAACCCTCTTCAGTTTAGTAGACTTTGTCGTATCACTATACAGGCTATGAACACTCTAACGTCTCAACATGGATTAAAAATAATTACGTTCACTAAGGCCCTTTGAACGCTCTCTGGAAGGTCAGACAGAAGTTAGATACACGGAAGTTTTTATAAACAAGGCAAAGGACCAATTCACACATCGTATATCTTCACAATAGAATAAAATCTGTATTAACACTATCTAACAAGTTCTTGACAATTGGAACTAGTTAAGTTTTCATTCGAAACGGACGGGAGTAGGGAAAACAAGCTTGCTGCCCGCAATAAGGGCTTTAATTGTTGTTTTTGTTGTTTTATAATTAATGTATTCCTTCTAGAATATGAACAAAGACGATATTGTGTATCTCTGTAAGAACAAAAGTTTGATTTATAATTTGTTTCACTTGAAAGTTGTAAATTCTACTATTTAGTTTATAAGAGGGTTGGCGAACCTGTAAGAACTGAAACAAGAATAAACGAACTTATTTCGGGAAACTTTGATGCAATCATGGGCTGTAATAAAATCCGAGAATCACTCATAATATATTTTAGATTTTTTACCGGTTTACTTGTTGCTCATCGTGATACCTTGTTGTAACGGTTTTAAAACATAGATACAATGCCTTCTCAACCACGATCTCTCACCAAATTGGATGTCGTACAGAATGCTGGAGTTACAACCTCTATCGGAACACTCAAGACTACTCCATTAACTGATTTGTTAGCTGAGGCAGCGGAACCACCGCTGGCGTTTAGATGGAAAATTGCCAATTAGAAGGAGGATTATGAAAACTCCAATGGACCCCAGACAACCCCTACACAGTACTACTACTATGGTGTAGGAACTCAGTGAATTCATGGTTCTGCGTAATAATTACTGTCAAGTGCCGAAAGTCAGAGAACTCCTAAATGGATCGTTTCTGACTTGTCCCAAAAACAACTTGCATATTTCCTGAAAGTCCCAGAGCCCTGATGGAGCTGCAAATAAAATCCAACCTACTCACGATCTCTGAAAAGAACCTTTGTACATCCCAACTCACTCAGATGACGATTGAGGTTAACACATCAAATGTTCGGTGAATATTACAATGTATATACCGTTGCATCAAAGGACGTGAACGAAGTGGGACTAGAGGTTTTTGATCATGAAGCTCAACTTTCACACTCCCGCAAAGTACCTGGTTCTTTTCAAATATTCAGTGCAGAGCTATAATATAGCATATTATGCTATCATGTAGGGAATCAACATAGGCACCAGACAAGAATGTGATAAGCTAGTGATATTTACAGTCTCGAGGGCGGCATGTCCGGCGCTCGATACCGTTCACAATGGCACTGTTGATAATTACATTTTATACCACATTGCAAAACCATAATGCAAAAAACTGAAAAATCTAAAAAAAAAAGACTGTTTGCGTGCAATGGATCCCGGGACATATATACCAACGTGAGAGGAAATGATCTGCAGCTAGGAGAGAGCTTCGGAATGTTGACTCGGGCTTCGCTGTCTCCCAATGCGCTTCTTTTGATTAAAAAAGCAACGTATGAAGAATGGCAACGTAAGTATGAACAAATATCATTGGACAAAGGCTACCACCATCTCAAAATCCAACCAAATGTCCGTTACAAACCATGGTTCGCTACCTACCCGATGAATAGACAGGACGTGGTTCAGCTAGTCAGAATGAGGGCAGGACATGGTAAAATAAATAGAAGCCTGTATCTTGTGAGAGTTGCCGATAGAGCAAATTGCTAAAATTGTGTGGACACAGAAGATGGCGTCAATCATAGGATAATGGAATGTCCATTGTATCATGATGAGAGGCAGGAAAATGCAACAGCATTTGGTAACCAGGAGTACCTCAGCGCAATTCTTCGGGGTGCCAACTAACCCGCCTTACGAAACATTTTGAATTTTGTAAAGAGTGCCGGCATTCATTAGTGAAACAATGAGGACAATGATACATTTCAGTTAAGAAAAGAGAACAATTATTTCAATTTTAAGTACCTAAGAAATTTAAACTTTGTAAAATTTTATTTTGCTTAATTTTAGGAAAATGTTATTTTGCATAATTGTGCAGGAAATATGTGTAAACAACAGAAAGTCAGTAAAGAAACGCTGCAAATTCTTTCACTGGGGTTTATTATTCAATTGGCCTGCGTTCATGATTTGAATTTCTACTACGCTTTGGAGTGTGCGTGTTTCACAGGATGTAGCGATTATTGAATTTCAGGAGATATGAATGGAGCACGTAAATCTGTTCTCGACCAAAATACCTATTTGGATTGATCAGTTGATCATATTTGTGTGCCTCCTGAAATTCAATAATCGCTCTATCCTGTGAAACACACACACTCCAAAGCTTAGTAGAAAGTCAAATCATGAACGCAACCCAATTGAATAATAAACCCCAATGAAAGAATTTGCAGCGTTTTTTTTATTGAACCTCGATACCCCCCACAATAAAAACATCTATAATTTATCAAGTCCGTTTATCAAACGATGTAGCCAAAGGTAGACTGATGTAGAGGAGGCACACAAATACCATCAACTGATCAATCCAAATAGGTGTTTTGGTTGAGATCCGATTTACCTACGTGCTCTGTGCATATCTCCTGAAATTCGATAATCGCTCTATCACCTGTAAAACACGCACACTCCGAAGCTTAGTACAGATTCAAATCACGAACGCAAGCCAATTGAATAATAATCCCCAGTAATAATATTTACCTATATATTATCAGTTTTATTGTTTCATGCATATCAGAATGCTTCAACCCGTGTATCGGCTATAAACTACAAGTATCCACATCGGCTATCACTCCAGTAACCACATTCACTACAGCTCGACGCTATCGGCATCACTAGGTTACAAACAAACAATAATAAACCAAAAAACGCAAATGTTGACACCATAAATCGGGCCATACATCGGGAATGGTTTGACCTACGGACGTGGGGAAGGGCTCATTCGATTCCTAATGGTATGTTCTTCAAATAGAGTATACATTTAGGCCGCTTCAACTTGTTTTGAGGTTTTTATGGATTGTACAAAACCTTGACAGCCCTTAAAGGGCACTTTAAATTGAGTGAGTGGGGGCGCCGTCAGGCCAAGATGGATTTTCCTGAAAATTTCAGATCTTTTGCTCCTGCCGTTTCGGAGATATCGTGCGTACGGTGTACGGTGTACGGCGTACGGTGTACAATGTACGGCGTACGGCGGACGGACGGAAAATTTTTTATTGCAGATTCGGATTCTACACCCTTTGAAACGTAAACCATGAAATTTTCAGGGGGGGGGGTTAGAATTTTTTTCCAGAGCGATTACAATGGTTTGTTATTGAATAATAAACCAAAAAAAAATTGTGGCGATGTTGACATCGGAAAGAAGCAATTTCTTGAGTTACTCAGTGACGAGTGTTTTCTTTACTTATGAAACTGAAAGTTTGTTTCTATGTTAGTTTCTGCCTTCATATGCAAGTATGTAGGTCTGAACTTATGTTTCCAATAGAAAGCTAAACTACCAGACTGATTTTGAAGTGAGCGGTCGTAAAATAGCGAGTTCCAGCACAATATAGACTAGGGCAGAACTGCATTATAAACGGCGATATTCATTACAACCGATTCGTTGGGTTCTTGAACTTTTATTATTTTGGTTGTTAACAGGCAGATGTTAGCGGCAGGAAATCCTGACAACTGTGGAGTCCTTCAACAGGAATATTATATATCGTGCGAAACACTGGTTTCCCGCCAGTGATATTTCAATCTCAAAACACTTCACCCAAAATCAGCTTATCAAGTAAATAACGGACCAATCATAATTACGAGATACACAACAACCACTCAGTTATAATTAATCATCAAGTTGAAGGACCGAATAAGCCGGCTTGGTAGTTTTCCAATATAGAAACGCAATAAGTATTAACATAACACGAATTCGTTAGGAGAGCGATTTACCCTCGTGTTATCCCCAGTGCTTTTCAACTGCTTTGAAAGGCCTCTCGAGTGGGTTGTCGACTCCAAAATGGAACTGTGCGCTCTGAAATGATCCTTTTCTCGCCATTAAGATGCGAACTTGCTAAATAAACTCACCCGCATCATTAAATGCTCATTGAGCCTCCGTTTGGTTGGAGAGGGGAGAGAAGCTTTTCCGTCGAGTAAATAATATCAAAGAGAAAAGTGGGGAGGGCGAGGATTTCTCCAAAACTGTGAGTAGGCTGCGGTAGGTAGGTAGGCAGCTTCGGGGTCGTGAAAGGTGGATATTCATCAGCCAGAACTGAAAGCCGTCTTTTCATAGAAACCGAAATAACCGGAGTACAACGGCACGCGCGCGTGCCTCTTATTATCTCTATTTAATCAACGCCGATATGAGGCTCATGAATTAATAATGGTGAACGCGATGAAGTGGTTTACCCTTTCGGGGTTGGATCGGGTTTCGTGAATGGTTCAATTATCCATCCGGGAACTTGTAAAACAATTTGATGCAAATTATGATTCGGCACAGAGTTTTCCCTGCTCACTATGCAAAACGCGATATGACCGACAGTCTGTAATGAAGTGTAAATTTAAGCACAACATCACTGTTTTGTGATTGTATTACCATTTTCAAATAACAAATCACCTGGACAATGTAGCATTGATATTGATTATGACATTGTAATCCAACGGTTCATCTTAGCACTTGTGGAGCGATTTGGTGCACAATTATTATTCCATTCACAATGAAGAACACTGCACGACTAGCTGATACTCTTTAATGAAGTTTGGAAGTTTACTTCAGTTATGCTATTTTGCACTTTTAGTACCATTTACAAATGACAAGTCAACTTCGGAATCTAACATTGATATCTCTATACATTGGTCATTCCATACCCAGACAGACTTGAAATGTAACGGACCCTTCAGAAAGCCGGTATGAGCGTCCGTTTTGTTTGTCGGGCGGAAAACGTCCGCAAATCTTAAAAACGCGATTTCTCCCGAGTCGCTCTGTAGAATTAAGGATTCGAGGTCTTAAAATGTTTGTAATTACTTGTTTTACAAATGCCCCCAACGGGTTTCGTGTGTAAATTTCATTTGACGGAGTTTTAACGATTTTGAGGGCTATGCACCGCCATTATTTCGCCTTTTATCGATCTAAAGCTGAATTATCTCGAAAACCATTCGAGATATCGAAAATTGTCATGGAAGAAAAGTTGTAGCTCTTGAACAGGAAAAGTTGTAGCTTCATAGAGTTTTTTTTTAGAGGCTTCGTTTTCGAGTTATTTCAATTTTAAGATTTTTTTCGTGTTTTCGACTTTACTTCACTTAAACGGCCGTAACTCCGGCGTTTTCAAAGTATTTGCAACTCTAAGTATGCCATTGGAAAGAGCATTGAATTTCCTATCTTTTCTATTTTTAACAGTAATTTTCTAAAGATAACTAGGTAAAGGGTGGAAAATAAGCCTGAAAAGTTAATTTTGTCAAGTTTTGAAATGAAAAAACAATTTTTTCAATGGCTCATTAGTCCCTTAATTTCAATGATACGTTTGAGCCTGTAAGCCTAAAAAATGCGCAAAAGCCTCAGCTTTCCAATAGTATAGTTAGTTTTTTTACTTTTTAGAGGGAACTTTTTTGAGAAAATTGAGATTTTATGCAAAAAAACGTATGTTTCAAGCGCATTTGGTTTTTTAAATTCGCTCGAATTGTTCACAATATCCCCCGTCCTCTAGCGGATGCAGAGGGTCGCTCGTCTGCAAACGGAGTGACGAATGAAGGTAACGGAGGTTCTGGCGGATCAGATCCCCGAATGGTGAGTATTAGCGGCTGATATAAAAATTTACAAAGTCCACCGGTTTGGAGGTGTTTTTGATTTATGGACTTGTTACGGATTTGTTATTTCAGCTCTTGGACAATGAAATATTTGATTATCTGGAAGATATGCCCCTGGAACAGAGGAGGGGTACGGTTCCATATGAATGGGTGCCCAGCTCACAAGATCGTACCGACACAGATTGGATGAACTCCAACTTTGAGAATTGGTAACAAATGTGTTCTTTTCACCATTCTATCTATTTAATTTTGTTGAGCTGACGGGCTTGTGGTTCACTTTTAGGTGGATCGGCCAAAATGGATCAGTCCGGTGCCCACCACGCATTCCTGACCTCACACCCTTGAATTTCCACTTCTGGGGAAACTTGAAATCCAAGGTGTACGAGGTCAGAATTGAATCGAAGGAACCAATTAGTGGACCGAATTCTGGAGTATGGGGAATCAAATAATTCATTGTCCAGAATAATGATGATGAAGCAATACAATATCCCATTGAGTTTTTGAATTTCATCCAGACTCCTGATTTGCAAGACCACAACTTGATTATAAAGGTTGGTGCTCAAATTATGATAATCCGAAATATTGATGCACCCAGGTTGGGTAATGGGACAAGATTGATCGTGAAAAAGGTGATGCGACATATCATTCAAGCCACAGTACTGACAGGGTGCGCTAAGGGCAAAGATGTATTCATTTTCAACAGTACCTATTATTCCCTCACACAACACCATACAATTCAAGAGAATACAGTTCCCTTTGAAACTGCGCTTTGCGATGACAATCAACAAGTCACAGAGACAGTCTCTTGAGATTGCTGGTATAGAATTGCAGACACCATGTTTGTCTCATGGACAGTTGTATATGGCCTGTTCCAGAGTGAGCAAAGAGTAAAATCGTTTCGTACGCACTCCAAATGGAACTAAGAAAAATGTTGTTCATCACGTTGTTTTATAAATGAAAGGTTCCGTTTGTTGAATGAAAATAAATAGTTTTCCATGCTGTTACAAAAACCTTATTTTAAACCCGAGCAAAGCCGGGCATTTGCACCTAGTTACTAATAACATTGTAATGAAACTGTTCTTCTTAGAACTAGAGAATTTAATACACAATTACTAATCAATAGAGACCGATGAAAAAAGCAGGTCAGTCACTTCTTCCGTAAAATTGAGTTTTCAGTATCATTCGACTCTGAATGGAAAGAGGTATCTTTTAGTATCCTAAACAGAGGGAAAACCCAGTTAGTCAAGACCTTATGGGCTACCTAAGAATTACCATACAGAGAAAGAACCAGGTAAAAAATATTTAAAAAAAAACACTGTCACCTCCCCTCCCACAAAGCGCAATGCTGTCGACCATTTTCCTCCAAATATTCCCTGATTCATCAGGGGGCCAGAATTAAACCATACAATTTTTCATTTCATCAGCTATTTGACTGGCAGTAACATTCATGCACTTAAAAACGTAAAGATACCATTCGTGATCATTCTTATATGGAATGTGATCAGAACGTAGGGTTATGGGATTTAAAACTCCTATGAAAACTGCAGCAGGTTTCTGGATAATGATAAAAAATGCTCGGGTAAAGTCCTCCCCATTTGTGGCAGTCCCAGTGACAAGCAAAATAATACAGAACTAAACGAAGATTGTGGAGGATATTTACATTTAAAATTTACATTAAAAAATATAATCCGTACGTGAAATTGAAACCATTTCCTAGAGAAAGTTTAATAAGGCATCGGATAACGTATAATGGTGAAATGACTTCCAACATATTACGCCGAAAAAACACCACACAACAGCTGAAAGAAGAATTCAAGCTCCCTTCGATGGTGAGTATCTAATCGTTTTTATTAATAAATGTTGCTCATTTCAAGCTTTTCTATCCCCTACAAAACAATTTGACTGTTGATAAATTCACAACCACAATTAATGAATTTTTCAGGTCCTATTCGTATTCCAGCAGCTAAATACAAGGATATTCAAAGCCTTCTCAAATTCTGCACACCTGATTCTTCAGATTTCTCCCTCAAACTTGCACACCACTGAATTGGTGTGGGTAAATAGGAGTATAATATTTGGAATCCTTCCCATCAAAACACATCATCCATTCAAAATATTTAACTGATAACAACGTAAATATGTGCCGTGAACTATTGCAAATGTTGAAAAATAATCATTTAACTGAAATATCCGTTTTCTGTTTGTTTGTTTCACATGACTTACAAGGTTATTTCTCTGTAACAATGGAAGTTAGATCGTATTTTGCGATTTTTCAACAAAATTGTCACTAAGGCAAGTCGAAAAATGGCCTGTTCGTATTACAGCTTGAATGTTTTAGTAAATTTTTATATGATTAAAGTATTTTTAAAGTTAGAAATAATCAATATAGAGCGTTTTAAAATTTGAATTTTATTTTTCTCATTTTCAAGAATGAGTGACTTACCTGCTTTCTCCACTATACCCTTGTTCACAATGCAGAACAATGTACGATTGAATGACACTAATGAATTGTGGGTTTAGCAGCGAAGTTTTGCAGTTCTAGGATGTACCATTTGCTAATCACACAGCAACTGACGAGAGTTGCAATGGTATTCCTAGTAACTATGTAATTCAATGGTACATCCTAGAACTTGTGGATTTGATGCTCAATTATCATTAAATGCAATGAGACTTAACTGTTCACAGTGCAGAACACCGAAAAACTCAATGACAATCCGAACCCTAATTACAACATGCACAACTTTCACAATACCCTTCCAGTTCTCTTAAATTGTAAATTTAGCTGCCGGAATAGGTCAAGTTGCTTCTGTAAGAATAAAATTATCACAAACAGGTATAATATTGTTACTATGCAAACATGCGTACACACCCTCACCGTTCTCTTCACGCTCACATCTTTTGTGGAATTCTGCTATAGTTAATATTCATTATTTTAAAATGAATGCAGCACTCCGTCAAAATATATCTGGATCATTTCAAAATTTCGGTCAGATTTATGCCACTTATTTGTATTGCCGTCAAATGTCAACTAAATACAGTTTTGTAAGTGTTTTAACATTTTCTTATATGTGGATGTACATGGTCTATGGAAAAGTATGTAAAAGTTGTGACTAGAGGACCCAGGAGAAAATACCAAAGTGCTGATTTCTCACTCCCTACTGCTGTCACTGACTAGAGTCTGTGACACATCCATCATCACTACTCAGCAAAATATTTATTGGGGACTTCATATCCACTTACACTACGAAAGAACGTACCATCTATAGTGGACATCCGCCTCAGAAGAAAATGGGTCAAAGCAAGTAGCCTCACCAACCCATTATTTTAGTGTCACTGGGTTTTTTTTCCCACCCCCTACGATATTTTGAAAAGTAGCCCCCAACTGGCGAGAAACGGTGTTTGTGAAGTTGCTTCTGTTTTGTTGACATCCCTTATTCAAGATGGTCCCAACGCTGGTGGTTGGATTTTGCCTAGACCTTCCTCGTCAGTTCTACAGGGAAAACCATCCCTGGAGGCCGCAGTGTGGGTTTTTTAACTCCCACTCCCTACTCCAATAACATTCTGACTGTGGCAAGTGAAACTTGATCGCACTTGTTGACGATTAGTGTAGTTGTTGGAAGTTCGTTGACAACATTTTGGTTCAACCAGTTTGAATTGATATGTGGTCTGTAAAGGCGATGAAAGGCTCACTCCCTACAATATCCACCCAATAGCCCCTTAAATTGTAGGGAGTGAGATCTGCTTGTAGCAAGTGAGATTTTGGCAAGGAAACCTTAGTATTTAGGGGACAGGTTGTCCGAGCGAGCTGGGGCGTCAGTCCTCTGGCTGTTTACTTTCAGTGGGAGTACTGATAGCCCTGGTTCGAATCCGGCTGGCACCAATGATTAGGGCCAAAATCCAATCAAGTGTTGTATACCTGTCCTGTCGTTAGACAGTTCACCTCTGATCTCGATATCACGTGAATCCAAAACGCTCCCAACCCAGGGGCGTGAGGCAATGGGAAGCCACGAGCGAAATCGTCAGACCTAGTTCCGATCCTCTCTGGAGGACGGCTGGCGACGTCCGCGACACCTCCGGGTAGTCGGACGAAAATCCAAGGTGAAATTCCTTGTTTACTTTACTTTTTTTACTACCTTAGTATTTAGTGTTGCTAAAATTAAGCTAATTTGTGCTGTTCCACTCACCTAATTTAAAAGACTTGAGCGGTGTTTTCCATGGAGGTTGGAGGCTCAAGAGGGAAAAAAAGAGTAGTATATTTATAGAGTACCTCACTCCCTAAAAGTTTATTTTTTTTTTCAAAAAGTGCGGTTCAAGATTATATGTGCTCACTTGGTTTATATGCCGAGAGAACCGCAGTGATTGATTAGAAACACGAAAATTGATCAAGTTTCAACTTACATTTTTTAGAAAAGTCGATACTTAAATGTGACCGTAATTTTGAAATGATTCATTCACTGAATTCAGCAAACCGATCAGAATAATGTAAAGATCACCGATACGTAATCAACAAACCACAGAAAGGCTATAAATACATCCTTGTCACACCACGGAACGTTTGTCGTATCAATAAATGATTGGTCTGTTCAGCCTGAATCGGCGAGATTACTGAAAGCACCGTTTTCAGATTCGCCGAGTGAAGAGGCAAAACAAACAGGCGATGATTATATAAACGAGATATGTTCTCGTATTGACCGCTTAGCGGGGAAACGAGTACCACCTATACGGACGGAGTTTGAAGGATCAATGTCCACAGGGAGTTTTGTTGATCTTTTTTCTCCCCCTTTTTTTCAGGGTTGTCGCCTCAAGGTTTACAGAATAAAATTCCTCTCGGCGCTCATCAAACTGCTGTTTGGTCGAAAATCAAACAGTCGCCTCTCCGATAGAAGACTAACGACCGCACCTGCCAATCGCAAATATTTAAACGACGTTTTATTTGGGACTAATCTCCTAAGGACGGGCATCGTTTTTAAAGATCGATTTGTTAATAGAGTCTGAATTGAAACTCTTGAATGAACTCTAAAAATCTTACTAATGAAAAAGTTGTATAGGTACCTACTATGGTACAGTATCTAATGGTATTATTGGTGTATCACGCTTAAGGAAAGCAACCAACCTTATTTCCGTGAAATAATTTTAAAAGCTATTGATTATTTGGTATAATTTTATTGAACATTAAATTATTGATATCTCAATATGTCTTGAGTATATGTAGAAGAAGAAGAAGAAGAAGAAAAAATGCTTTATTATTCTAAGTTATACACAGTGTAAACATGCACAGCAACTGAAGTGTACATATCGATACCTGGACAAATAATGTTTACGAAAATATAATTATCATTTATTTATTGTTTTTATTTGTATTATTATTTTTTTCAAATTAATATGTATATAAACATGTACCTATCCTTTTTTTTATTTTTATAAGCATTATACGACAATGGGTTAAAGAAACCCGTCTGTCGGAGAGCGTGATTGGTCCCCAATTTTTCAAACTATCACTAATTTTCAACAAACAACAACACAAAATAAACCTGTATACTTAATTACATGAACATTTCAAACCAATTTGGGTGGGTCTCAAACTACCAATTAAATTCTACTATCAGGCTGTTTCTGTATTTCCATGCTGTTCTACAATACCTTGCAATATTATGCCAATCACCATAGTTCAACATTTGCATAACCTGCTCTCTATTCAGCCTACTAACTCCAAAACAAGGAACCCTGAACTCCTGCAACACCGGACACACCCCAACAAAATGATACACATCCTCTACAACTTCTCCCAAATTGCACATTGAACATTCCTCTCTTCTTGCTTGATTTGCCAACAGGAAAGGTTTGTGGTTCAGTCCCATTAATGAACCCCTCAATTTCACGATCCATCTTAGGATGTGAAATGGATGGCTTTGGGCTTCCTTCTTCATATTGATGGAATGGACGTTGAGATCTAGCTCCCTGTACATTGTGCATCTGGAGGACATGGCTCTTAGCTTTATTTCCTCCTGTTGAGTTTTCATGACCCCCGACATAATGTTCTCGGTTTGCGTCTTCCAAAGGTCTGGGTCAGCCAAATTTAAATCGAGAGGACAATCATTGGCATTATGAACAGTTTTCATCTCCTGTGCCCAGAAGATTTCCTTTTCCATAATCTCCACCGCCACTATTCTAGGATATCTTGATTCTGCCATTCTCAACGCTTTTCGTACATAATTACAGTGTATCCTAAGAGTGGTGAAATAGATAGGGTCAACATTTGCTTACAGGTGGACTATATAATTTCGAGTATTGGATGGGAGACTGGCCAGCATCTTCACAAAATGTGTCTGCACTTGTTCGATGTACCCGCAGTACCCATATCCCCAAATTTCTGCTGCATAGGTCAAAATAGTTTGGACAGCCGCCATGAAAACTTTGTATTTTGAGTTCAGAGGGATGATATTTTGCTTAAAAAAGCATCTGTACATGCTATTTATCACACTCTTAGCTGAAGACGCCTTCTCCTTCAAGTGATCAGCAAAAGAAAGTCTCGGCGTGAGACGAACTCCCAAATACCCGAATGAAGAAACGACGTCCAGACGCTTCCCTTCATAAAACCACTCCTCCCCTGCCGCCAACCTCCCTCCTCTACGGAACACCATCACCTTTGATTTATCCAAATTTACTTCCATCGACCATGTGCGGCCGTAAGACTCGAGGGCATCAATGTCATGTTGCAAGTCTTAATATGTCTTGAGTATATGTATTTCTTGTGAATTTAAGGAGATATCAAACGGATGAAAATTAATTGTTGCATTGCGAAATTTTGAAAATGTAAGTTTTGAACGGGTGAATTAATTTGGAGGAGTTCAATTTGAATTATAAATAGGTATTTGTATAAATTTCAAATTGTTTTTCTAATTTTGGAGTTGATTGCATTTTTCGTTCGTTCAATGGGTTTGGTGACTGGTATATAGTTCTGGTTCATCGCGAATGGAATTTAAATTGAATTTAAGAGTAAATAGCAGTGTCAAATAGGAGAAACGAAGGAACAGGTCCAGGTTATTCTAATTTAGTGTGTGGATAATTACTTCAAAATTACTTTTCTGGTCGCTAACTCATTTTTCTCGCTTTGCGCGCTTGAAGGGAACCGGCTGGGGTTTTGCATCAGGTGGAGGACTAACAATCGACTCCACGCTTTCGTCAATCGTCTAGGTTTTTCTTCTAGTGGATGACGTTCATCTCCTACTGTTGCATTACCTCTTGAATAAGTATAAATTTCATGTCTCCACTCTTCAATACTGAGGAGATAAAAGGGAGCGATTGAGTCTGAAATTTCTGGTTTTTTTTTTTTTTTTCAGGGAAGCGACTGATTATGTGAATCAAGCAGTGGGATGAAGGCCGTAAAAAGTGGGGATTAGGTGGCACATATAATCGCAACATTTGTGGTACCTACTCTTCGTTTTCGTCCGGGGAAAAGTTCCAAAATACCCTTTTTACCACTGCGGATTCTTTAAAATCGTCAACAAGAACGTCAACGTACATTAACAAACCTCAAACTGACTGAGATCCATCTCAAACCATTCGTATTTATTATTGAAATGATCAATACTGATATCTTGGTGCGAAACGTGTTGCACGCGGAAAACCCAATGTACGGAATGATATACGGACCATTCTGATCGTTTTTGGCCCCCGAGTGGAATGAATGTTTGGATGGTGTGTTTGGGGATGTCGTGGGGACAGCGGCGAAAAGAAGGCGCTTGCTCGAAACTTCGCATAAATATTTACTACTGACAAACGCGAACGTAGCTCTCCCTGGAGGAAGGCGGTTCGAGGAGCACAGTTGCCAACTGTTTGATTTCTTGCCGAGCGGCCGAACAGCGGTGTGATGAACGGGAGCGGATTTTTATTCGGAGAGAACATTCGGGCGACAACAGGGTAGTAAACGAAAGAGAAAAAGGGCCAACAAAAGCCTACATGGGTGCAGACAGATTCCCTAAACTCCAAAAGCTAAGACTGAAGTCTCTTCTTTGGCCCAGTATCGTTGAAACTCAGAATTCTTAAGTTGTAATATTCCGAAGATGTTGACCAGAAACATGTAGACATGCTATTATGTGAAACTCATCGTTAGTAAAATAAACTTAGTTTTTCGTCAAGGGTATCCAATGATTCGTATATACGTCTTAAGGCTCGCAGATTCCATGAAATTGACGGGTGAAACGTAAGCATAGATCTCCCAAGGGAGTGTGAGGTGTCCAAGAATCAGTCTTTATCAGCCGTCACAGTCGTGACCTGCTTCAATCATCTCCCGCCCTGTTTTGCTTCCACTTCTTCCAAACGACACCAAGACCTTATTGGTCGACCTCTTTTCTAAAATCCCATGAGGGTTTGAATTCATTACCTACTTTCTATTACAGTGCCTTTCTTTTGTGAAGTGTTGCTGACCTATATCCACCAACTTGAAATAATTTGAAAGATGAATGGTTGCTAGTAGGTTGCAACTAAAGTTACAGAAAAATAATATCGAAGTAAATGGATTTGGAAGCTATACGCCGATATATTTTATATAGGATCTTAAGCTTTAGCATCGAATGACGAGATTCAAAGGAAAACTTGACAGCTGTCATTTCATTGATCCCCTCGGTTTATTAATAACTCGAGAAGGGTTAGTACGACGCCCTCAGCCTTCAAATATAGCTGCGTGCTATTGTTAGAATTGAACTTTGAACTTAGCGTCCAAAGTAAAACAGTTTTAACTCCATTTGCTCCGCTTCCCACAACAATCTGTGTTATTTCTCCCAGATTTTCCGTATGTCCTTCAAATAGGGCTGCCAGGCACGCTGAAATTTACAGTAGACTGTGTTTTTCCTAAAGAATTACAATTTTCCCAAAATACTACAAAAACTGGACTGAACAACCGCAGACAATCTAACTGAAATTTAACTAGATAAAATGAGAAAATACAAGCCATTAAGAACGCTTCATCTTGTTCTCCTCGACTGAATCAAGGATTGGGATTTAGCGTTATGGAGACCTACTGTAATCGAACAGCATAAACTGTCCTATTTCGGTTGCAGTAACCCAGGCGCTTTCACTCAAACCTCCCATCGAAGAATCAAGTAGCTGGTCGGGCAGCATAACCTCAAGATTGTTAAGACTCTGCACCCCGACCGTCTACCTTACCGATTTTTTTTTATGGTGAGCAAACGGATGATCGTACAGCAACCTGAGTGGTCTCATTCTATTCACGGAGCTAATTTCAATCTGAATCAAACAAAGAACTACCCTTTTACACCGAAAGATTTTTAAGATTTCATATTTTCAACGGTTTAATATGTAAATTTCATTCTTTGCGGTTGATTGATCAAGGTGTCGAGATTAATAGCACATCCCTGATCGATGTAGGTTGATATTGAACCAAATTTCGTTAACTTTGGTCCAGTAATGGTAGGGAAAAGCCTAAATTTGTAATTTCAAAATTTCGGTCACATTTATGTCACTGGTCAGTATTGCCGTCGAAGTCAACTGAATGCAGTTTTATAAATTTTCAAAATTTTCTTCTATCTGGATGTACATGTTCCATGGATAAATATGTAAAAGTTGTGACCTAGAGGACCCAGGAGAAAAAACCGAAGTGCTGATTTCTCACTCCCTACTACTGTCACTGACTAGAGTCCGTGACACATCCGTCGTCACTACTCAGCGAAATATTTATTGAGGACTTCATATCCACTTACACTAAGAAAGAATATACCATCTAAAATGGATATCCGCCTCAGAAAAAAATGGATCAAAGCAAGTAGCCTCACCAACCCATCATTTTAGTGTCACAGGATTTTTCTTCACTCCCTACGATGTTTTGAAAAGTAGCCCCCAACTGGCGAGAAAGGGTGTTCGTGAAGTTGCTTCTGTTCTGTTGACATCCCTTATTCAAGATGGTCCCAACGCTGGTGTTTGGATTTTGCGTAGACCCTCCCAGTCATTTCTACCGGGAAAACCATCCCTGGAGGCCGCAGTGTGGGTTTTTTAACTCCCACTCCCTACTCCAATAACATTCTGACTATGGCAAGTGAAACTTGACCACACTTGTTGACAATTAGTGTAGTTGTTGGAAGTCCGTTCACAACATTTTGGTACAACCAGTTTCAATTGCTTTGTCACAAAGCCTTTGTGGCCTGTAAAGGCTTTGAAATGATACAAGCCTCATTCCCTACAATATCCACCCAATAGCCCCATGAATTGTAGGGAGTGAGATCAGCTTGTAGCAAGTGAGATTTTGGCAAGGAAACCTTAGTATTTTACTGTAGCTAAAATTAAGCTAATTTGTGCTGTTCCATTCACCTGAATTGAAAGACTTGAACGTTGATTCCCAGGAAGGTTGGAGGCTCAAGAGGGGGAAAAATAGTAGTATATACCTCCCTACAAAAGTTTTTTTTTTTTTCAAAATGGTGTACCAGCAGTACGGTTCAAGATTATGTGTGCTCACTTGCCGAGAGAATCGTGGTAATTAATTTGAATTTTCAAATTTATCGTTATTATTATTATTTATTTTTTTTTTTTTAAGTCGATACTCAAATGTGATTGAAATTTTTAAATGACCCAAATAACAAACCAGGTATTTTCAAATGCAAACCAACAACTTTCAGGGGGGGGGGGGGGGAGGGTTTGTTTGAAATTTTCTTCTAGGTCAATTACAGAAACTGATAAACCAATAGGTTGCAAATTGTTATAGAAAGGTCCATTATTGCTGTATTACACTATAATCAAGAAAAATAGCTGCCACACAAGAGATTGCCACTACGATCATGAAACAGTAATTAGTGTGGAAAGGCTAACTTTCATTGGTAAATTGGAGCGGTCTAAAATCTTCATTAGAATTAAGCGAATTCCTAATTGGATAAACTTTGAGGACCTCCCTGAAGGTGGATCTGCCCTGTTTGCTCACGATTGAAGAACGTGCCCTAAATAGAATATTCCCATTGGGCCTCGGAGACCGGCTCCGAAGAAAATGTTGACCTTTGCACCCGACCCTTATTCCGCTGGCACTGCGCCACCCCGTACACCTTTTCTCAGGAATATTCCAAAGGCCTCTCTCCCGTCCAAGGAATATGAATGCGAGCTCCTCAAAGGGGTTCCCTAAAGAGGGAGCGTTTCAGATTATGCTCGCATAATCCGCGGAACGGAGGGAAACACATGTTCTACGGCCCCTTTCCCTCTTCGCACCTCCTCACGCGGCTGAGTGTAATCCCGACTGTATCAACATCAACACCAACCACGTTCGGAGAGGACTCTGGGAACAGAGCCCCCTTGAGCGGGGTCAGGAAATGGGCCTCAAGGAAAAAGGCGCGGGAAGATTTCTAAGGCGTACTAATGGATCTCCGGGCTTTAAAAGTCCCGCAGGTACCTAACGCGTCACACATCACCCGCTTCTTTTCATGCTCCTTTTCACCGCTTCCGCCGGAGGATAATCCCCGGTGTTTTCCCTCCTCGAGAGGCTTCACAAGGGAAATAAAAGCCACTGAAAGAAAACCCTGTTGTGTGAAGTCATCAAGTAAATTAACTACCAAACCATCTGGGGAAGGCAGCCATTCGCAGGTTCCTACTACAAACATTTAGTGCAGACACTTCAAGGTGAAATATCTTCAATTTTAGGAAGCATCTTTTCGCCAGATGGCTGCACTGTAGAGCGCCAAAACAGATACCTAATTTTCTCTAGAACGGTTGAACCGATGTTCATTCTGTTAAGATCTTCGTGGGATGTATAATCTCATTTAGGTTTGTATATTTGATGCATTACGTTAAGTGGCCTTAGACGACAGGCAATTTACATATTAACGTGTTTCATTAGATAATTTCTACCCACTTTCTCCAACATCCCATCACCGTCCAAAACTACGGCTCTGGAGCGACCATACAAACCAGATGGTGAAACTGAGCAAACAATGGACAAAGCCACCCATGTATTCGCCGAGTTGCGGACTCTCCAAATTGTAAACCCTGTGGAACAGGAGAGTGAAGTCAATATTTTGAAGTAGATCGTACTAACTGGAGTCAACTACTCAATGACCAAGACTTGTGCTCAATTCTGAGGAGTGCAAATCCAGTGAAAATGAAGAAAAAGTCTTTGAAATTGATCATGGCAATATCTAATCCCCTCCTCATACAGGCAACATTAACGCTTTAACATTGCTTAGATAGAAATATTTGATATGCTCTCGAAAGAAGTAGAATGTCAGCTTGTTATACCGATTAATGAGACAGAAATGGAGCGAGACGTGTTCCGGGGTACATCCACACCTTCAAAAGGTTGCTCGACCCGTATTGCGGGTCTGATACGCTAATTCTGTGGCGGATAAAACTATCATTCTTCTACTACTATTTTTACTTGAACTTATTAAAATTATATGAGATTTTGGGACTGTTTTCACCCGACTACCTTCTGAGGTGTAGCGGGACCAAACTATTGGAATGTGAGAAAATTATCCGGAATTTCGGTTTCTGGAGAATAAATTTTCGTCTCTAAAACGAAAACAACGTCCGAAGCTGACAATAGATCGGTAGCGTTCGCTTTTTTGCAATGATAATGAACTCAATGCTACAAAAGTCAATAGGTAGTACTCACAATTTACCTCCTCAGCATTGTTACTATTTTCAAATATTGACCTTTTCGATCACTGATTATTTAAATCTCTGTAAATGACTTTTCTGGTTTTCCAGCTTGTTATGAATTGCCACGTTGGAAAATTACACGTTTGAATGAAAAAACTTTTCGTTTGTTGCACTCGTGTGTTTTTTTGTCTCTCACCTATGGGTACGGGTTTTTTGCGTTACATATGCAATTTGCAAATAGATTTTGTCCCTAATTTCATCTTCGCTTCCTGGTCAGAAAAAAACTGAAAAGAGCAATGAAGTGGGAAACCATATATCGGAAAGTTCTTGAGTTTTCATCGAAACTATACATCAGAAACAATTATCCACAACAATCAATATTTTACCTAATTTGAAACCTTTAGATAATATATTATAGTTGTTGACCTTGAAACGGTGTTTATGAGAGAGAGAATAGTTTGTTGGAATCTGCTTTTATTCTTTACTTCTCAGTATTTTCGCTTTTTGATGGATATTGCTAGTTCTGTCTTTCTTTATTGTTGCGAGTTTCTGGTATGGTGGTAACATTTAAAAACGCTGCAAATTCTTTCACAGGGGTTTATTATTCAATTGGCTTGCGTTCATGATTTGAATTTCTACTAAGCTTTGGAGTGTGCTTTTTTCATAAGTGATAGTGACATTATTGAATTTCAGGAGGCACACAAATATGATCAACTGATCAATCCAAATAGGTATTTTGGTTGAGAACCGATTGAAGTGCTCTATGCATATCTCCTGAAATTCAATAATCGCTCTATCACCTGTGAAACACGCACACTCCAAAGCTTAGTAGAAATTCAAATCATGAATCATTGAATAATAAACCCCAGTGAAAAAATTTGCAGCGTTTCATTATTGTTGCGAGTTTCTGGTGTGGTGGTAAAATTAAAAAATGGTCATTGTTTCTATTAGTGATCACATTTTCACTGTGAATGTCGCTAAACGTTGTTGTTGAAATGTGATTTGCACGACACGTCAAAGTAGTTTTTAGAAAATTATATTTTTACATAAATTTATTGATCACAACAATACAACACACCTACGGTGGACGAACGAATCGAATGTCGAACACCCTTCAACAGCTGTTGATTAGAATATTAACGGGTGTTGAACGAATGTTAATTATTGTTCATCGAGTGAATCAACTCTTTCACTCCCCCTCACGAGATTTTCCGCTGGATTCTTGTCCAATCCCAGTTGATGTCGAATTTCGATGAGCTTGGGAGCTGGCACTGCCTTGGTGAGAAAATCTGCTAGCATGAGTTCCGTCCGCATTCAATTTTCCTTTCAATATCATTCGGTATCCGATTGGATTTTTCTGCCCAACTCTTTTCGTTATTTTCCACGTTTCGTTTTTAATATGTGCCATTATTTCGTTCTTTATAGCTTTTTTCCATTCATCATCATTTTTATCGAATTCTTCGAAAATTTCTTCAGTGTAATACGATATGTCACACTGTTTTTCAGAATTGAGTGGTAGTAATATTTTTATTATTTTATTATATGTAAATGTAATTCCATTTTGTTGAGTTTTGGCTGGTTTTGATGACTTTTCCGTTTCCTCTTGTTAGGTTTCCTTTCCATGGTTTTGATTTGATTTAATTTGAGTTTCTTCAACTTGGTTTTGTTCTGTCTCGTTTTCTTGAGATTGTGTTTGAATTTCTTCAGGTTCTGGAGTTGCCACTGGTGCGCTGACTTGTTGTCCGCGTCGATTGTTATCAGCAGTTGGTAATTGGGATTCATAGTAGTTTGGCTCCACAGTTTTCTCCAGTGATAATTTTAGTGGTTCGTCTGAGTTGAAGAGTTTGGAGTATTGGTCAAGGACTTTGACGTCTCTGGAAATTACAATTTGGTTTAGATGAAGTGCCCAGATTCTATATGCTTTAGAAGTTTCTGAATATCCCATGAATATCCCTTCTTTTGCACGAGGGTTGAATTTTCCTCTATTTTTGCGTTTATCCAGAAAAAATGTTTTCGCACCGAATAAATGCATGTGTCTAGCCGATGGAATTCGTCCAACCCACTTTTGGAATGGTGTCGAACCATTAAGAGAACTTGATGGACATCGATTCAGGATATAATTAGCTGTGTTAATAGCTTCCGCCCAGAATTTTTGTGGTAATTTTGCTTCTATTAATAAACATCTAGCTTAATCCATAAGTGATCGATTTTTTCGCTCATCAAGCCCATTTTGCTGTGGTGTATGAGGTGCTGATAATCGTCTCTTGATGCCCCATTTGTTTAGGTGCTAATCAAATTCTACATTACAATATTCTCCTCTGCCATTATCCGTTTGTAGGAATTTTATACGTTTGCCAGTTGAGTTTTCTACTTCATTTTTGTATTCTTTGAATTTTTCTAATGCTTCGTTTTTCTGTTTTAGGAAATATATCTTTGTGTATCTAGAGTATTCGTCAGTGAAACTCACGTAGTATTTTGCTCCCCCTGGTGAAGGTGTATGGTATGGTCCCCATACATCTGAATGGATGATTTCAAGGAGTCCAACATTCTTCGGAGATTCAGTTGTTTTGAATGGTAGTCGAGTCATCTTACCTTTGATGCATATTTCACAGTCACCAAGATTTTCTGATGGGTTGAAGTTTAGTCCTGCAATTGCTTCTTTTCTTTTGGCGTTTTTGAGATCAGCTTCGTTGAGATGTCCCAGTTTTCTGTGCCAAAATTGTATGCTGGGGGATAGATAACACGATTCATTATTTTTCAAAGGTTTCAGGTGATATAGTCCATTTGATCGTCTAGCTTCTAGGATTATGTCGCCGTATTTGTTTTTACTTGTGCGGAATGTTTGTTGAAAATGATTCAACCGCGCATGATCTGATGGACCGCGTTTATTGAAGTTTTTGTTTTGAAATTTTTGTTTTTCCCAATGAATGATTCTTCAATTGAGATTGAATTGCTATGATCTCGGGCTTCACTTTCTTCAATGATCCTGATTTTCAATTGTTCTGTGGAAGGTAGCTCGTCACGAGATTCGATAGCTATACGGAAGTTGTCAAATGTAGAAGGTAGAGAATATAGCATAATGATGCTCAATAGGTCTTGATGTATAATTATGTCCATTTCTGCTAACTTGTCTACGGTATCCGTGAAATTATTCAGGTGGTCTCTGATATTGTCACCCTCTTTCATGCGATGCAAAACGAGTGATTTCAGAAGAGTTGCTTTTCTAGCCGGACCTGTACTTTGGTAAATGTTTTTCAATGTGTCCCAAATGTTTTTTGCGTATTCACAGTTCTTTATCTGTTTTAGTTCGGATGGGGAAATCATCAGTAAAAGTTCAGATTTGGCATGAAGATCCATGTTTAACCATTCTTCTACTTGTTCAGCATATGTGTCGTTACTAATTGGTTTCGGACATCTACCATTTACGTAGTTCCAAAATCCATTTCTAATGAGGAGGGCTTGCGCCTGGATTTTCCATGTATCATAATTGTCCCGACGAAGAAGTACTATTTTATGATTTGTACTCGTCATTTTTTTGTTGTACAATTACTCACTTCGTTTCGGTTGATACAGTTTTCGTACTTCTCGCTGAGCTGAAGTTGTTCACGCGCAGGAGATGTCGTTAAGTCTCATAATCTGTTGAAATGTGATTTGCACGACACGTCAAAGTAGTCTTTAGAAAATTATATTTTCACAGAAATTTGTTGATCACAACAATACAACACACGAACGGCGAACGAACGAATCGAATGTCGAACACCCTTCAACAGCTGTTGATTAGAATATTAACGGGTGTTGAACGAATGTTAATTACTGTTCATCGAGTGAATCAACTCTTTCAGTTGTCATTACCGAAATTTTGACCATTTAACCTAAAATTGACTACACTAGTAGTCAAACCCCAACAATAATGACAGAACGAGGCAGCAATATCCAAGCAAAGAACAATACAAAATGTCTGATGAGGTCAGCGAATGACGGAAGTATTCAACAATGAAAAATAAAAAACAAAAGAGGAGCAACAAATCATTTCAAACAAATATTTCAAGGTAATATATAACAGTTTTGGAGATGTGCATGTTCGTCCACTTTTTTCACGTCCTTAAATTGGTCACTTTTTTTTAATAAGATACACAATACATATACATAACTCTGTTATTTCGAGCGAACAGGTTTTCCTGTGGAATAAGAGCTTCCGGCTTGCACCTTAATCTCCAGCACCATTGGCAGTAATTGAGTGCGCCTTCACAGAATTAAATGAATGCCAGTGAAGGCCTTGAATCTGGTGTGAGTATGTATGTATAGCGTGTGAGTATAATTCATTGATAATAGCAAGGACCGCATAAGGCGTTGTGGTTCTTTGGACGGAAGCCGAAAGACCTCCCAAGATGGAGTAGGTACAAGGCCTCCATAATAATTCTTGAGAGCCGGACATCTGAACAGACTTGCATCTAACGTGATGAGCGTACAAACAGATGAAATTCCTGCAAACTAGTAATAACATCTAGCTGATACTACACTCTCAACTTTCGAATATTTGAAATTACAAAGATGGACTGATTTGTTGCAGACCCACTACAATTGACCATAAGCAAGGATCGGTTATAAAATCCAGGAAGAAACTATTAAAATAGGAATGACAATTTACTGAGTGACTTGCAGACCCCCCTTGAAGCTGTGCTGTATTGCCATTGTTAATTGGTCCGTTCTAACTACCGCTATATCGAGAGATGGCAGAATGTATGGCAACTCGAACCTGGTAGTACATTACTCGTATTATCTGGGCCATGAGAGCGTATGATCTCAAAAGCGATTTCGTTAGGATAACGTCAACATACCGTCCATCGCAGGAAATTCCCGAAAACTCCGGTACTGAGCTTAACCCTTACCATGGTGGTGATCCATCGATGATCTACGGATATTTTAGCCTTTATAGGGTAATTTTTTGTTTAGTAACTTCTGTTGTGCTGTGGGGAACCTGACCTAACACACCAACACAATATATAGCCTTCGTTAATGTTAATTTGACCTGAACCCGTTTTTCCTTTTACTGGATCGAGGTGGACCGTGTTCATGGAGATCTTCATTTCCAAGTAAGTTGTTTACGCAAACCTCATTGACATATTTAATCAAATTTATATATTTTTTATGTTCTCTTCATTCTTTAAATTGAGAGAAAGTCTCTTAAGTTCCTAATTATCATTTGTTATACAAAAAACGTGTGTTTAGGGCAACGAAACGAGCGGCCACCACAGGAGATATGCTCGATCATGAATGTTGTATGCCGTTTCAAAGGCGGGAAATACAAACGAATGGCAGAGATTGCTGAATAAAGGCTCAAAGGGTCAATTTTTTCAAAACTTAAACCCACGTTTTAGAACTGTGCCCTGGTATAATACCATTAACCCGTCCGCTACCAACCTCCCTTGTGTAACGCGTGCTACCAAGTGGGGTGACTGAGTCACTCCACTCACTTTTTAGTAATTTTTTAATTATTAAACTTGTTAAATACCAATAAAATTCAAATGCAAATATTTTTTATTATAGAAAATGGTGCTTTAAAGCATCACACAGAAAAAACTTATTTAAAAAATACATCAGAAAATACATATTTACGAAATGGTCTTCCCCAAAAATTTTCAAGTCCAATATTTAAATTTCACCCACTCTTTTCTTTACGTACAAGACACTTGGCCATGGTAGGTTTGCTTCGATGGTTGATGCAGACAGGTTTCTGGCACACACAGGACTTCAATTTTGTTTTTTTATCCATTTTTCTGCTGCGAAAATTGCAACGCACCACCACAGTCAGAGTTGACGAGAGGCTGCTATGTGTCGGTGCTGAGTTTTCAGATTCGGATGATTTCAGTGAAGCCCCTGCAGAAAGCTTGATGCAGTTTGAAACATTTGTGTGAATATTTTGAGTCAAACGCATCTTCATGTTGGGGAGAGCAAGTGATTTCCCCACGTTTTTTGGTTTATTATTCAATAATAAACCATTGTAATCGCTCTGGAAAAAAAAAATTCTAACCCCCCCTGAAAATTTCATAGTTTACGTTTCAAAGGGTGTAGAATCCGAATCTGCAATAAAAAATGTTCCGTCCGTCCGCCTTACGCGCACGATATCTCCGAAACGGCTGGAGCAAAAAATCTGAAATTTTCAGGAAAAATCCATCTTGGTCCGACGACGCCCCAATTCTTGAGCCAGCTCCCTCACTCAATTTAAAGTGCCCTTTAAGGGCTGTAAAAGTTTTGTAAAATCCCTGAAAACCTCAAAACTAGTCGAATCGGCCTAAATATATTCCTATTTGAAGAACATACCATTAGGAATTGAATGAGCCCTTCCCCACGTCCGTAGGTCAAACCATTCCCGATGTATGGCCCGATTTATGGTGCCAACATTTGCGTTTTTTCGTTTATTATTGTTTGTTTGTAACCTAGTGGTGTCCGGCCGATAGCGTCGAGTTGTAGTGAATGTGGATACTGGAGTGATAGCCGATGTGAATACTTGTAGTGTAGTTAGTAGCCGATACACGGGTTGAAGCATTCTGATAATATATAGGTAAATATTATTCAATATTATTACTGGGGTAAATAAGTATTCTTTCACTGGGGTTTATTATTCAATTGGCTTGCGTTCGTGATTTGAATCTGTACTAAGCTTCGGAGTGTGCGTGTTTTACAGGTGACAGAGCGATTATCGAATTTCAGGAGATATGCATAGACTACGTAAATCGGTTCTCATCCAAAACACCTATTTGGATTGATCAGTTGATGATATTTGTGTGCCCCCCCTACATCTGTCTACCTTTGGCTACATCGTTTAAATTTGGATTTGGGGAAGTTTTAACGCAATACGAGTGCCAAAGGACTTGATAAATTATAGATGTTTTTATTGTGGGGGGTATTGAGGTTCAATAAAAAACGCTGCAAATTCTTTCACTGGGGTTTATTATTCAATCGGCTTGCATTCATGATTTGAATTTCCACTAAGCTTTGGAGTCTGCGTGTTTCACAGGATAGGGCGATTATTGAATTTCAGGAGCCACACAAATATGATCAACTGATCAATCAAATAGGTATTTTGGTCGAGAACAGATTCACGTGCTCCATGTATATCTTGAAATTCAATAATCGCCCTATCCTGTGAAACACGCACACTCCAAAGCTTAGTAGAAATTCAAATCATGAACGCAAGCCGATTGAATAATAAACCCCAGTGAAAGAATTTGCAGCGTTTTTTTTCTGTGCACGCACTACCGAGTGGGGTGACTAAGTCACCCCATGGGCACCACATCGTGTTTTAATCTTTTAAAAGTAATTTTTCTGCACTGCTGCTTATTTTTTCATCAAATTGAGTGTAATGAGCAAATACAAAAAAGCTGATTGAGTCACCCCACTCGGTACCGGACGGGTTAATAAAGAAAAACAGTCCATTCGAGTTTTCTACAGACTTAGAACCTCGCTTTCTTTCATTGTTTATTTTAAATCAATAAAAGACTTACATATGATTGTGGAGACCCTTTCAGTGACAAGGAACATGCGATTTATGATTTGTTGGGAACACCGCCATAACAGAGAAGATGAACTCTCTTACATACAACACCTAATCACAATTCCGAACAGTTTCATCACTAAACACAGGAACAACATCACTATTTAGGAAATGAACAATTTTATTTTAAAATATCAATGTTATGTTTAATTTTGTATAAATATATGATATTACTTTTGTTAATCGTGGAATCAGGACGCTTTTGTACTATGCTAGTAATTTGTACTGAAAACTGTTGAATTACTTTTCTTGTTTAAACGGCAGTAAAATAATGGCGCAAAACAATTTCCCATTTTTTCCGTATTTTACTAGTTTTAATCTATTCTAAACAGTTTCAACGTCAAGAGCCACAATCTTCCCGTTTTTCCGTTTCGTAGTATTCAGTAGAAACTACACCTCGTTTTGAAGTTTTATCCATCCTTAACTCAATTTTCACCAAAACCTAATTTCCCCCCGTGGTCTTCAATTGCTTTGAATATACTAATTTTGTCTAGAACTGGGATTTGCAGGCTGGAGAAATAACCCTCCCATGTCTGGCAGTTTCGGGAATCGTTCATTCAAGTTAATTCAAAACAGGAGTCGTTCATTTAAGGGAATCAAACAAATCAACTTTTCACACCAGAGAAACTACGTGAACAGTGTAAGGTAATTAATTATAGCACATTACAACTCTTATTAGCCAAAATTAGTCATTGAACGATGTGACGTTGTACTCTTCCTGACAAAGTGAAGGATAGTGGCATGACCCCATCTTAGAACTATCAGCTCAAACAGGAGGAACTACAATGACGCGAGCGGTGTCCTGCATTGCGGATTGGCTCCACGTCGCGTTTCCTGAACGTCGTTTGATCTTGACAATCAACGTGAACGTCACGAGCATACTTGTGGGAAGAGCGAGGCACTTGAAGGGGTACACTCACTTACCCTCGAAGCTCTAACCTTGGCAGGTAAGTCCTGAACTACTGCGAGGATCCATTGATGAGGCCGGATGTCATTCGATTGATGTTTGACGTGGAACGTCGGTGCTGCTCCCGTCTGAGATAGGGAAGGTAGGCTCAAATGCACTAATCTAGTCTGTGATAAATCTTGTTGTGTAGTGGACGCACGAGTTTTTAGACATTTTTAGCACTGTAAACAGGGGTCAACAGGGACAGTTCAAATGGTTTTGGTTAACTATGTTGAATAATGAGATAATGCTGGACTGCAGAATTGTTTATACATCCAGAGGTATTGCTTCCTAGATACATTTAGAAACAAACGTAGAAATCCAACTGAAATGTAACAAGATAAAATGAAAAACACGCTCTACTGTAATGCATTCGCTTGTTCCCCTCAATTGAATTGAAACATGGAGATATATTTGGAAATATTGCAATCATCTAGCATCAACAGTGCTGCTTGGACTGTCGCCAGTCATTAGGATGCATTTTTCAAAATTCGATGATTGAAATCTAAGTATTTCAAAACGGTTACTAGCAGCTTTTGAGGGGGTTAAAAAGATTCAATACTAAGGTAACGGTACCGGTAGTGGCCACAGTTAAGAATTTTTTTCTTTAGTTTTGACAATTGTGGGCCAACAGTAGTACTGACTTTCTTCAGGACTCATTTAGAATATAGCCCGACTCTTCCCTAACATATCCATTGCCTAAAACTATCAAAAGAACAATTTTTTCTATTTTTTATTAATTTTTTCTCACACCTTTATTTTGATCTAGTAGTGGCCACATCAAATTACGAAATTTCCAGTAGTGGCCACGTGCATGTCTCAGTAGTGGCCACTTGACATTTTGCCCTCCTTACGTGTTTAATATCATTAAATTCAATACCAGATGAACAAAATTGATTCTATCCAGTAGAAGCTCTAGGATACAGCCCAACAAACGAGGAAACTAGGGACGGTCATATTGAGAAGTTTACCACAATTTCCAATGATGCTCTGCGCACTCCTAGTTCAACCTCTGACTACAAGATGACATGAGCTGTGACCTCCGGCAAGTTTGAAGCCACTAGGAGACCGGGAATCCTTATTTCTCAAATATAAACTTTAAAATGGCCACTACTGGAGCAGTGGCCACTACCGGTGCCGTTACCTTACAGAAAAGCCTTTAGTGTTTTTTTTTTTTTTTTTTTTTTTTAAAGTAAAAATCCAAAAAATGAAATTAACATTCCTTTTCTCTTCACATTTTTGCCTAAAAAATTAAATTGCGGTAAAAATAAAAACTGAATATACCATGCAATGTCCAAATATCCACAGACACTGCACAAACACAGACACCAAAATAAACGATCATTTTTGTCGATAAAAATTGGACATTGCTACAATAAACAATCACTTACTTCGGTCAAAGCGAGTTATCAGTTACCCTCGAATCAAAATAGCAAAGTTTTGTTATTATCATTCCAGGCCAACAAATATGATTGAGGATTCTGTGAAAAATAAGTTTTGAAAATATCTTCTACACGCTTCATTGTTGAAGCAATACATTATTTCCTTCGGAAAAATCATCGAATAAGCAGTCATTTAAAACAGTACTACAGGCAGAGAAGCTTATAGAAATTCACGGAACTCGAGCTTCGATATGTATAATATGGGTAAAAATTGGTACGAATTCATAGACGTCAAAGATTTTTGGATACGTTCACTAACTCGAAAATTCTTCGAATTCCACCAGTTTCTGCTCGTTTGACGCAACTGATTCCATCTCAGAGATATTAATTCGCCCGTTCCCTCATATTAGGGAGTGTACATTAAAGGAAACGAGGGTATGAAGAATATGCTGTATATGCTGTATATTTTGATAAATTATAATTACCAGGAATCAACGAGTATACAGCTAATAATTGCCAAAGGCAGTTCCAATATACAAGGCATATATTGAGAAGAAAAAAAAATTACCACTAGTACTTATTTATATCTTAATTAAGCTTAAGTAGAGAAAAGAAAAGTTATTAGCTTAAGAAGTTAATAACTACTTCTTTAAGAAACTTTGAAATTATTTTACTTTTTGCAAGAAATTGCCACCAATTGCATTTCTGCTAAATTCTGTATTATGTGGGAAGTTACCAACTCATCACTTCTTCAAATATTAAATACTAAATTACTGGTACTTCTTGTAAAAATTACAACCAGTAAGTACTTCTTAAATGTGTAAGAAATTACTTACCCTCCACAGTTTAATATTGGTACACAAGAGTTGACGGTTTATTTTTATGATTATGGTGAATCTCGTCTCGGTATTTTACAGCCGGCCCTTTCCGGCTTCCCTTCGGTTGTAAAAAAAAAGTACACAGTGCGGTAATAAACAGAAAATAAGGATATTACGGTATTAAAGCGATGGCAAAGAAAGGAAAAAAAAACTACGGAGGTGTAAAAAGGATTCGACGTAATACGTTTTACTACCGAAGACGAGAGGGAGCGTATTTTCCTGCGAGTCTACCGACGGCCGGGGATCGAGACATGAATCTTGAAAGGGAGCGAGATCTATCAAAGAGTATCAGAGCCTATTTGGATCCATTCTGACGTTTTTTTTTTCTTCCCTCTATTCAAGTATTCAATTTGGGTATCGTTCAATCCCTCCCAGCTCGGCCTATTCAGAATAATCAATTCCGCAACATCTCTCTGCAGCCCCATATATGTATGCTTCATAAATAAAATGTTTCTTCTGATATGGCGCATCTGTGTTATTGGGCACGGGATCATCCAACACGAAAGGGGCTACAATTGTCGCAGTAGAAAGACTATCGCATCATCGTGCAAGCATATGATCTAGATTTTGTGTTACGTCAGTGACCCACCAGATTTGACCGGCAGTTGGGTCTGCTATGCAAGGAGTTGGAGGCGTGGTGTACGTCAAATCACTTGCCTTGGAACTCCTCAAAATGCTCAATCAGGAAGTTTCATCATGATTCCATGTCTGTATTTATTTATTTAGAATACATACGGGTGGAAGCCGAATTATGCCAGCCCCTTGCAAATAACCAAGACAAAATTCAAAACAATGCTTAGAAAATAAATACATATACAAAATTAAAATTTAATATAAAGTAAATAAAAATCACCTAACTACCTATTTGAACTGAAAATTTAAAAAAATTATCAAACAATAAATCAAAATCAACATTTGCCACCACACGGCTGAAGTTTCTTTGAACTCTAAAAATTGGTCTATTTTGTTAATAATAAGTAGGTTGGGACGGGACATAAAATAAATCATTCCTTCTGGTATGACTGAAGAGGAGCATGGATAATAATTATTTTAGCAGTTAGGGACAGTCAATTTTGTTGTGGAATAGAGTGGAAATACAACGGCAGTCCGCAGTTAGGAGTCGTCGATCCAAAGTGCCAATAGCGCAAAGTCGTAGGACACAATCATGATCAAAATCAAGCCAATTGACGGGCTACTTAAAAGCAACGTAACGCCTGAACTTACGCTGAATGGGTTCAATCCGATCACTTACATTGGCATAAAAGGGGACCAGACAATCGAGCCATACTCCAGTGCAGGTCGTACAAACGCATAGTACAGAGGCTCAGTCAGCCATCACTAGACGGTGTGGAGTAGTTGCACTAAACACTAAAGATATGAAGTTAAGAACCTGGTGGACATACATTCCAGTACCGTGAGCTCTACAGGTAATGGTTGCACCAATTACCTGAATCTGGACAGATTGTGTGTCTACTAGCTAGAGCATCAACTTGGTGCTACCTACTTTGGTCATGAAGTTCCATCGCCCTTTCGATCTGTATGGCACCATTAGGTGGTAAATTACCCTTTGCAGCTTCCTATTTGAAAGTCCAGTCTGACACAATGCAGACTGGAGCAGCCTGAAGCCATATCCAGGAGTTGGCCAGTCGCGCAATGCATGCCCTGGGATTTTTGAAGATTAGTGCCTAGGAGTTCATCATCCATCTTGGAAGTCTGATCAGCGTAAGCATCCTGTTTATAAAGCACTCATGCTGCCGATTTGGAGTATGAATTGGCTTTGTTGTTTCCTAGTTGCGTTATTGACTTTATTATATCATTATATTGACTTGAATATTAGCCAGTATCACAATAACCCATTGCTCAGGAATTGCCTCTTTAACTCAAATATCGGTTATCAAGAGTTTTTGGATACTCCGGGGCCCTGTTTATTTGTGGAACCGCAAGCAAAACATTGAAGCTTCATTACCAAGGAATAACGTTCAGCACATAGTTCAACGATGACGCATATAAGAAGTTGCCGGGCTCATACAGTCAAGTACGACATCAATAACGGTAGAGGAGTGTGACAGCTCCAATATCCTTAGTAGTGCGTTGGAAGTCATCGAATCTATGAAACGTCCGTTAAGAATGATTCAGAAATAAAGGGACGAACCCCAAGTTGTACTCTGTGATGGTTCGCAGGGAATCGTCTCCAGAGCACTTCTTCGTATAATTAATAATATACTAATCAATGATAACGATTATATGGTACAACTAGATAATTTTAAATTTCCCATCATACATTCGGTATTTGGGTTTCAACTACTGCTCAAATATGATTCAGACCAAATGTAGATATCACCCAGAAATTGCTCACTAAATATCAAGCTCTCGTAGCATCCTCATATCCATAACATGATTGAACAGGCAATTGAGCTGCTCATCAGTGGCCACAACTTCTCTGACGCAATTGCTGTGTAATTCAATCGATTCAATCTATCCTCTGAACTGGATTATGATCGGTTGATGGAAGGGAGAAATTGGTATTGATTCATATCGATTCGGGTGTGACTAGTTCATTATTTGTTCTTTCGATTCTTCCCTTTTCATTTAATTCTCTTCCTTTAATTACGTACTCCAGTATCGGTGGTACAGGCCCATACTGTATTGCATCCTTCAAGCCATCATGAGGCACCTTAGGTTTGAATCTAGAGTAAGAGAACAATTCAATATGTAGCTATCAACTACGAACTTAAGGACATTTTTCTCATTTGAAAAGATTTCGAAATTCCGTCTCCTAGTAGGCAAAAGATGCATCATTTATGTCTCAGCTTGTAGATAGATTAGGGAAAAGATTAGCCACAAGCGTCCTTCAGCTGATCAATGCGTCTCCATTCATTTTAAGACTAATCGTATCGATAACAAATTCGTCTTCAATTTGGTTCTCCTCATGGTTTAATCTTGAATTTAAGTTTTGCTATTCAGAATGGTTGTCCGAAAGACAGTCGGATGTCTTCGTCATAAATACCTAAATGGTGGACACAAACCATTGCTAGTCCCTTTCTACGAAACAAAAGCTGATATCGAAATACCCATAATGATCACACTATATAAAGACGAGCTTATCAGAGTATATCGACGTTTCAGGGGGTGGTAACGCTGGGCGGGTGGAATTCTCGCCCCCTCTCCCAGGGCAACCGACCTGCTCCCCCCTCCTCCCGACCCCGCCAATGAAGGGGGGCCCCAGCGGGGGGAAGCGTCTCCCAGGGCAAGCGACGTGGTCCTCTCCTCGGGGATTTGGGATATACAATTTTTTGACTTTGCATATTGTTATTATACTCCCTCATTGTGTTATTCACCTATTTATTTTTAACCTGCGTAGCAGGGCCATTAAACTAGTGCAACATATTTCTTTTTGAATGGCATGGAAATCCACGACTGGAACAATTGATATTTAACAAAATGAAATAGAGCACCTACCGGCGCTTCTCTTGAAAACAGAATGCCGTTGCAATTGAATCAGATGATTCGATCCTCACACGATAGGCACGTTCACAGTCACCTTCATAATTACGTTCTTTTTTTCCTGTTCAAGTCGTGGCCCTTTGGGTGATTGAACGGATGGACGCTGGGCAGTCTCGGGGTTTTTCATTCGATTCAATAACGAGCTCAAAAACATAAATGTTATTTCGCAAGTTGTATACAGCCCACCTAACATGAACACCCCTTTTATTTTCAATACAAACAGTATATTTGAAAATCCAAAAAATATGTGTCCAATGATTTTTGACAAGGATTCTACAAGGTATGTGTGCGCACTTGCGTCTACACTCCCTTCCTTATTTCGAACGAGAACCCACATTTTTTATTTCAGATTCGAATTCAATGCCAAATTTCATGAAAATTTGACTTCTCAACTATTTTTTTGGTTGCGCGTAACCTTTTCAGCTAGCACCCAAAATTGTCAAATAGTGGATGATGGTGAACTGTAAAATGTGGCATAAAAATGTTCATTGTTTTTTACGCTGATTCACGTAATGCTATTCGTTTTTGTTTAACGATATTAATGACCGATTTGTTTATTTTGCGTGAAAAATCATCCGACATACATACATACAGCCGACTTTCGGCTGTCAGATTAAGATGAATTTTTACTTGATCACTGAAGAAGGTTTCAATCTCCTATTTTTACATTTTTCAACCAGACCTTGAAAATTAATCCCGTAACAATCTGAAAACGCGTCTAGAATTTAAAAAATGGACACGAAATAAACAAATTTTATTCAACCAATTTTGAGTTGAATTATTTCATTTTTAGGGTCGATTACTAAGGTTTATGATTACAAACACGAGTAAACCAAAAGTCATAAGGGGCAACTTTGATCAGAGATGGGCTCTAAATCGGTGCCTGAGCGACGTCAATAACTTATGTGTAACCCTGCGCCCTGTCATAGAAGACATAATATAGATTACTTATTTTTTAATAATAATTATTTTTTCGTTACTGCCGATGACTTAATTGTAAGAATTATACCTTCTTCCATTTAAAATGACAAAAAGTACTTATCCCACTGAAATCGATATAGTACGTTATTTTTCGGGTTCGGTTCTAAACTTTCATCATTGGAAGTAAAAAAGCAAAAAGTTGCAATATGGTGGATAGGTCTTAGAAAAATAAATCCTGTCAGGAAAATTAAAATGAACGTCAGCGTTCATTGCCACGTAAACGCGCACCTGCTCTTTGTTTCTCTAAATTTCCCTAGAGGACTCTTCATCAGGTCCGTTGAATGGACTATACCATATAGACCAGCTTGTTGATGACAAGGTATAGGGTGCAGGCATCAAACATCAAACAATCATTAGTTGCACGATTGAACGCGGTTGTGACATACGAGGACGAAATTGAACGAGAGCTCGTCCAAAGGGATTCGATTGCCATTGAGATGCGCAGCTGACAGGGCTTTTGTTTCGATCGCTTTACTAATTGAAAACCCCGGGGTAGCGGGTATCATCTCTTGGCTGATGTCTGAGCATCGTCCGACGGTGATTGCAATTTTGTGTCCCCGACACCGTGTGCACCAACTAGTGATGCAATCAACTTTATTGGTTCTGCCCCCTCCCCCTCTCCCCAACGAAAACCGTACGAATAAATGTAATGAACTATTGTGAAACGGATGAGGTACGTACGAATGCTTTTCACATGCAATAAATCGCTGTTTGTAACTTTTAATTTGTTCATTTTCCAACCCACGAAAATCATGAGTTGAAAAGTAGTAAACACTTCTTGGTCATAGTTCCCTCGTCTAAGTAACGTGAAAGCGTAGATCTTTTAACATGTTCTTTTCTCCTTCATCTTTTAGTTCATCTGGGCATCTAGGCCAGGCTATTTCTGTTTCTGATAGCTCGAAAGAATCAACTGTTGTTATAGTCCCAAATCATTCCTTTAAATTTTGCAACCATGTTATCCTTCTTCCTCCTCCACCTCGCTTTTTATTAGTGTTGTCCTCCACTATTAATTTTAGTATTCCATATTTGTCTCCTCGCATAATGTGCCCAAATATTGAAGTTTTCTTGTATTTTTTGTTATCATTATTTCTTGTCCTTTCTCAACAAGAGAAACATTGAGAAAGGATCTCCCCAGCCAACATTACAGAACTCTAGAGTCATACCTACCTTTCGAATAGTATTTTAGAGTTAAACATGAAGATCCTACGAGAAAAGCAGGCGTTCCCCAGGGAAGCGTGCTGGGGCCTGTACTCTACTTATTATACGCAAGGGACATCCCGAAACCTACAGAAGCTGTCACAGCAACATTTGCAGCAATCTTGGCTAGTGGTGCTACAGTAGAAGAAGCCACGAGAAAGCTGCAGGAATCAGTGAACAGAATCTATCAGTGGACCAAAAAATTGGGAATAAAACTCAACGAGACTAAGTCGTCACACACTGTAATCTATATATATATAAGAAAGTCGTGATAGTTACACTATTTATAACTGAAGAACTGCTAAAGTTCATTGGCTGAAAATTGTTGGGGGATTTTAAACCAGGAAAAGGGCATAGGATACTTTTAATTACGTTTCCGTGAGACGTGGCATATAACGTGGTATAACAAAACGCAACTACAGATATAAGATCTACAGAAAGTCGTGTAACTACGCTACCAGTTCCTGCGTGTTAATTCATTTGTTGTGAACGCACGTGACTGCTAAACGTCTTGTAGAATAAGTCTACCCCTCGACCACAAACAAATCATACGGCCGATCCTTAAAAGTTTGTGGCCTGAATCAAGAAGATCCATGTTTTCCCATGGTCAATTGTACGTGGCATGTACACGGGGCGGAAGACCATCCCTATTATTAGCACCAGGTATTAAAACAAAAAATGACGTCTTTCATAACGTGGTTCAGTAAAAAGTGCTCCATGCAATAAAATACATAACCATTAAAGAACCCTTGAAAAAATTGATTGCATTATTTAACTACATTACTTATCCAAATAAAAAATTATTCTTGATAAAATTTAAAGTCTGCCGTGTCAGCTAGCCTCAAATTTAAATGCTCTGGAAAAGCGGTTCTCTACCGGTGGTACGCGGGGACAATTCAGGTGGTACACAGTCATATATTAATAATAACACGAAACATGTTGAATGTGAACAACATTAATTCACAGTTACGATGCGACATTTCCGTGTTAAGAATGCAATTCCCCCATCTGTGTTTTACACAGAATAGTGGCAGTTTGACGCTTAAATTAAATAATTTAAGATTGTTTTTAGTGTATGATAAATTCTATTTAGTATCTAAGTAAATTCTATGTACATACATACAGTTGTAGAATGCTTTTTATTTTCCTAAACATGACCAAATGTAAATGATATATAATTGTATATTACATATAAATAAATAAAAATATATATAAATAAAAGATGGTGCGTCAAAATCTCTGAAAATTTATAGTGGCACGTGGTTACTAAAAGGTTGAGTACCCCTGTTCTAGAGTCTAGACGTACGGAAATGTACCAATTTCATGGAGAACCTGTTTACAAGCAAATAGTGAAGGATTGTGAGTTGTACCACAAATGCGTAGCTGTGGTTTAAATTCATCAACGTTCACGAAAAAGGATGAAGGGTTGCCGGAGTTTGTTGGTCATAACTCACAGTGATTCTGTCTTCTGCGCTTTAGCATCCCGCAAAGCTCACCTAATTCGTCGGTTTGGGGGGCAGAATTAATTATGAGTTTATAGGAAGGGA
Organism: Creontiades dilutus; assembly: GCA_031894815.1. NCBI lineage: Eukaryota > Metazoa > Arthropoda > Insecta > Hemiptera > Miridae > Creontiades > Creontiades dilutus. The sequence continues at coordinate 143,162 of JAVIWC010002460.1, read as the reverse complement.
GGCAAATGTGGCACAAGCCCTCCTCGCCATCATCCCCTCACTGCCTACCAAACGGACTAATTCCAGCTAATTAGCTATCGAGTAGTCATAATTTACAGCTGATTACTCAACACGTCATTACGACGCGGATAATATCACTATGGATGATTTATTACGGTTCGGTCGAGTGTTTTCAATAATGGACTCCTCGGATATCTACGGAAGAAAATAATAAACAATTACCCTCTTGTCGATAAATAGACTAATCCTTTCCAAAGGGGCTCAGAGCTTTCAAACCGGTCTCTAAAGGCACAATTGAGTTTCACCATTCCTGCGAAAGCTCGTACGAGTTCCTAGTTTTAGTTTTGTGTTCCATATTCACAACTTAAGCTCAAAGTCATTAACTTGTTGAAGTCTTAACACTAAAAGTTTGTCAAGTGTCAAATAAGGAGTCAGGCTAGGGATTATTCGTTAATGCAAAAGAGTCAGTGTATTGTGACGAGCTGAACCGTTAGGATCAACAATAAGGGGTTATAGATTCAGGCTTAAATTATATTTTACTATTGCATCATGAACATTGGTTTGCTTAGGAGAAGAGGACAGCTAAAAATTGTAACTGTCCAAACTACTTTACAAACTTTTCAAACCAATTGAAGAATTTACAACTGATTTATCGAATTTCAACACTAAATTGGGAACTTCCCGAACCAATTGGAAAATAAAAAATTTTGTAACTTTCCATACCCTATTGGAGAACTTTTTTGGGCAGTTTGATTACCTTCTAAACTGAATTTACAACTGTCCAACCCAATTGACCACTTTCTAAACTAAATTGAAAACCAATTAGAAACTTCAATTCAAATTTAATTTGAAAATTTCCGAACCGATTGGAGGACTGCTCTAACCACTTTTGACAACTGTCCAGACTAAACTGACAACTATCAAACTCAATTGAAGAACTTTCTAAACCAATTGGATAACTGCTGTAACCCATTTGCAAAACTTTAGTGAACAGGTTGAAAACCTTTTAAACCAAATTGACATCTTTTGAAACCAATTGGAGAACTGCTGTAACCAATTTTGCAACATTCCAAACTAAATTCAAATCTTTTCAGAACAGTTGGGTACTGTCGTGACAAGTTTTACAATTTTTCTAAACTAAACTAAAATTAATTTTTCTAAATTAAACTAAATTAAAACCTTTACAAGCCAATTAGAAATCTGCGCTAACAAATTTGGCAACTTTTCGGACTAAATTTCGAACTCCCAAACCAATGGGGAGAACTGAAGCAACAAATTTTACAACTTTCAGAACCAAATTACCAACTTTCCAACACGATTGAAGAACAGTTCTTCAATAGTTACTATCGTAACAAGTTCGCCCACCTAAAAGGTGGTCTAAAAAACTTAAATTGACAACTTTCTCTCAATTCTAGAACTGTCATAACAAAGTTTATAACTTTTCAAACCAAATTTGCCAACTTTCCAAACCAATTTGTCTGAACCGTCGTAACCAATTTAACAACGTTTAGGTGTCTTGTGAGTTGGTCAATACGCCCAAACATCGAGGGTGGTCAAACTTGGTTCAGTGGTCGAGAAAAACAACCCAATTTGACAACTTTATGTAGGTGGTAAATTGAGAACTTTTAAATAACTTTTGGGTTGCTAGCAATCTACAAAATCGGTTGAGCAGTAAAATTTTTGTAGATATTAGTGTAAAATCGCAATTCGAAATTTAAAAAAAAATCACACACACTATGAAGTATCATAATATGATACTTTTCATATTATGAAAAAAAAAAAAAAAGATTTTGATAAAGCAATGTCGCGTTGTTGCACAAAGCACGATTTCGTCATTTTTTGAGCAGATAAAAAACGCTGCAAATTCTTTCACTGGGGTTTATTATTCAATGATTCATGAGTGGAATTTCTACTAAGCTTTGGAGTGTGCGTGTTTCACAGGTGATAGAGCGATTATTGAATTTCAGGAGAGCACTTAGATCGGTTCTCAACCAAAATATCTATTTGGATTGATCAGTTGATCATATTTGTGTGCCTCCTGGGCAATGGGGATTGTGGGATCATTCGATTCCTCGTGGAAAGTTCTTCAAAAAGAGTTCAAATTTAGGCCGCCTTGACTTTTTTTGAGGTTTTTAGGGATAATGCAAAAATTTGACAACCCTTGAAGGGCACTTAAAATTAATTAAGAGAGCTGGCTAAAGAATTGGGGCGTTGTCGGACCAACATGGATTTTACCTGAAAATTTCAGATTTTTTGCTCCAGCCGTTTGGTAGAAATCGTGTCTACGGCGTACGGCGTATTGCGGACAGACGGAAAAATGTTGATTGCAGATTTGGATTCTACACCCTTTGAAACGTAAACCATGAAATTTTCAGGGGGGTTAGAATTTTTTTTTCAAGAGCGATTACAATGGTTTATTATTGAATAATAAACCAAAACGAGAATTCTGTAATAAAATTTGGTACCCGTAAATTATTATTCCATTTTGTCATGAGGGTTGGGGGGCTCGAGAACACCCGATATGTGACGAGAGAGCTTGCATGGTCTCTCAGGCTCGCTATTATCCGAACAGCGTCAGCGTGAAGCGGAGTAAATATTAATTTATTGCTATTTCAAGAGATAAATAATACTTACAGTAATATTATCCTTTGGGGAGGTAATTAATTATGCCATCCAGTGCCACCTCGTTTCGAGAGAGCATCGCGTAACCCGAACATAATGAGAGGGCGGACATAATCGGGTCAAGCTGAACAGGGCGTTAACGCGAATTTACACCGACGAATTACGGTCCTGCATAAATAAACATTTTAGTAATCGGGCATAACTACTATAATTACAGAGGCTTCCCGGCGCGGCAGCTGTTGAACGGGGTTTAGGCGCTCTTGTGTCGGGAGCATTGTGAACGGGATTGTGAGCGGTTTTAGTTGGTGTATTTCCGAGCAATAATGCGGTTATCGTGTAAATCGGGTCTCGGGCAGGGAGGTACCGACGGGGGCGGTGGTGGAGAAGCTGACCGCAGCGTACTGACTGCATAATCACGGTCTAAGCACACGTAGAGAACATCGCTAATCTGTGGAGACGGCGAAAGCTGTAAACCCCAACTATCAAGAAGAATGAAGGCCTCAGTTTTATTTTCGTTTAAGGTTTTATTAATTTCACCAATAAACTTTTGTAATTTAGCAATAATAACCAATGATTATGACGGAAACTAACCCTTGGGCTAGCTGAACCCTTCAGCTGAACAGAAGCGCCCTTGCCAAATTTCAGATGACTCACACAAGCCACCATTCAAATTTCAGCTTTCCAGGTTGATTAGGACAGAAAATCGCATTTAGGTACAGGCATAGAACTAAACGTGGTTTTTTTTTTTTGAGGTTATTTATTTATTTATTTATTTCAAGTTGTACATTACATTCACATTATAATAAATTTACATATGTAATATAAACTAAAAACAACATTTTTGCAAGGCAATAGGCAAATGCCCGTGGTGCCCCGCAAGAGCAGTGCCAAGCATTGATTCATTTAATTACATACTTCATTTAGGTACTTAATTACATCTATTTACAATCTGGTTTTATGGTCTACACATATATACTCCGAATAATGTTCTCCGATTCAGCAAGTCCCATTCCTATCAACCAACTATCTATTCTCTTTTTGTAATCGGCTCGGCTATATTGTGATGGTGATTTGAGTTCAGCCTTAATAGATCTATGCAGAATATATAATACGTAATGAGGGCTCCTAGTCGTAAGCGTGAGGGCAGGCCTTGGAGTGATAACATTACCTAACAATCTAAAACGAGTCATATGGTTATGGTTATCGACTCTCTCAATTATATTTGGGTTCCCGTGGAACAACAGCAAAAGGGATCTTATAAAAAGTTGACGGGGGGCAAACACCTTGAACTCTTCATACAACTGCATATCTATGCAACTGGGATATCTATGTGGTCTTTTCAATATAATTTTTAAAATCTTCCTTTGAACTACATTGATTTTTTCCAGATGAGAATGATAAGCACCCCCCCAAGCTATGATACCATATTGAATTAAAGATTGTACTAGTGCCATATACAATAGTCTCAGCTTGTCAGGCTTAAAAGTGTTTCTAATATAATAAAAAACATAAAGAAATTTCCTCAGCCTCGCGTGTAAGATGCTTATATGCTTTTTCCATGACAACTCGTCATCCACAACTACTCCCAAGTACCGATAGTGTTCCACTTTTTCAAGAGAAACACATGAGCACCTTGGTTCGGTATTACAAGTATGTGCGACTAGATCATAGTTATCATTACCCCAACCGTCACTTTTATTCCCTACTAGCAAGTATTTGGTCTTTTTCGAATTTAACGTCAGCAAGCTGTGGGAAAACCAACTGCTCAGCGTGTTCAATACTCTTTGAGCCTCTGAGAAAACCTCAGACCATGTGTCCCCAGACAGATTCTAATGGTCATACTGAAATTTGGAGGATAGATAGGAAAGGCCGATATGTAATCGTCACATATAAATTTCAACGTGGCAGACCTGCGATGCATGTCGACTCACCCATTTGAAGGAGTTGATGTCTGCGGGAACATGTTCCTTCAATCATTGTCACAAGCTTAGACAATGATTGAATTAGTAGAAATCCGCTAGTAGAAAAACTGCCGTAAAGGGGTCAGGCATGAACACAGTGAAATTGAAGCATTTGTTACAAGGATTTCAAGTGCTAATGCAAATACTAATGACATTATCGAGTTGAATTCGATGAGATCATTGAACCTGTGTTCATCGGCTACAATACAAGTTTGAGCAAGATCTGACCGCTAGAACCTGAGAAAACATGATTGATGGAATTTTAGTCCTGCTCCGGCACAAATTGATATATTTCTGGAACGATGATAGTGAAAGGGAACCATCCACAACCTGAACCTCATATTTCCTGATACCAAATTAGGTTTGTTGAGGGTTTCGAGTTCGCGCCTGCGCAGTAGACACTAATGGCACTATAGTGTTGAATTTGATACGAGATCATTGAACCAGTTTTTCCCAACTATCCAAAAAATTTAAGCGATATCAGATCGCTATAACCTGAGAAAATGATGCTTGATGGATTTTAAGTTTGAGCATATACAGAATGATTATTTAGCAATGTACCACATAACTTACTATTTATAGCCTAACTTGCACTTTTCGTGAAATTTCCAGAAAAAAATGGAAAATATAAATAACACTTGCCTTAAGGATTTGCGGACATGCGGACAGACAAACTCTGAACGATCAACATCTTGTTCTTTGTTCAGTGATGTTGTTTCGTGGCACTAGTCTTCGGTCGGAAGTCGATCTTGTTGAAGTAGGTTTGGAATAATGTTCATTAATCAATAATGTTAATCTATCATCTGATCATCAGTTTTCTAGGGATCCTTGGTACTGAACTAATTGTGAGGGAACAATTAATGCGGCGTCCTCCGCTATAAGCCCTGTCATCGTCCGCAGAACTGTCTTTGATTCAACCCTGTTGGGGAAGTGCTGAGCTTGTAGATTAGTAAGTTAGTCTACAATGTTAATTCTCATCTATGATTTGTATTCACGTTCTTCACTACCTTTTTTGTCATTGTTCAAATAATAATATACACTTTCCCGTTCATACTTTGTGGCCTGACAAGTGCTTTCAAACTCATAGACAGTCGCGGAACGAAAGTTGTTCTGAATGGTCTAAAACTCAAAATAGGAGTAGAAATTCTGATTTTGGAGAAGCACCTTTTCAGAATTGCATCTTCCGAGAGTGGACACAAAGCTTCCAGTACGTATAAGTAGACTTGGAAGTAAAATTGTCCAAATCCGGTCAAATTCGAAATGCGCTGTCGTCAATATACTCTGGCCACCTGCAGCTCTCCTCTACCAATTTATTTAAGATTCCTACTTCGCCGAGCAAAAATACCTGCACCGTAAAGGTCATGGAGATTGAAACAGGGTCAGTAGTGTATATTGTAGGACTCAACGAATCGGACCCTACGGGCTCACCTACATAGAAAACACGGAAAACCTCAGAGAACCACTCCGCATTGAAAACTTTGATAAAGTTTCCCTGCAGGAATAGGAAAGAGGGGGTTGAATATTTCATTCACATCGGACCAACTCTTTGCCTCGCCGAGGGGCCACTCTAGCGCTGCCCGGCTGTTGAAATGTCTGAGCACCTCTGGTTTTTTTCCCCCCACTTCTTCTATTTTTGCCATTGATCCTGGCTCTTCATCCAGGCATCCATAGATTCAGGGTATCAGTCAGGAATAGAAGATTAAAAGTGGATTGTCGAACGTGTAATGAGCCGCAAATTGGTAAGAACTTAGTAGGTTGGTGTACAGAAGCGAGAATTTTTATGAGAACTGTCATTTGTGTGATTCATTTTACATTCTTTCTATAAATTGATATTCTATTCTAAATCACCGACTGACAAAACATACCGCCTGATAACAGAATGTAATCATTACGTTGTTTAGTGGGTTTAGTTTGTTTCCAGTGTGTATTTTCAGAAATCCATTATACCGTAATAGTTCACTCAGATGTGATAGGAAAAGGATGAATCCATATTTCAAAACCCGCCAAGTTGAGTTCTCAAGACGTGGCTTTTGGAATTTTCATCACGTCCAGCCTAAACCATCTTGAAAAGCGGGAAATTTACATCTCGCTCGAATGCCACAGTAACATCCGGCATTCGCGGAATACCTCCGCCGGTTCTGCGAGTTTTACCATGAAAGGTGTTGTATAGAGGAAAGTAATGAACCAATCAGACGGAGTGGTTCGCCTCACGCGCCAGGCCTGCTTGAGGTAGGTTATGGTACGTTCATAGCTCCCTCACTCACCGCCATCTAACGCTCGTATCGAGAAGCTACGGTTTTTTGTTTCGAGCTAGTTTATTTTTATCCGACCTCTTCGCCAATTCTTCCTTTTTATTGCTCCCCATAGGTTTTCATATGTAAAGAGCGTAGGGGGCGGGCGAAGGTCCCGTATAACTTTTCCCTGTCTCGGGGAAAAAACCTCCTTCGTGGTGCACGGCCAAATGAATCTCTTCGGAAATTTTATTGACAGGTTTACCTACTTTCAATACCCGCGGCGAACTTCACTTTCCCGCAGCTCTATAAACCTAAACTATTGATACGTACAGCCCCCCAAACCCCACAGCGGAGAAAACAGTCTGAAATGCCAACGAAAGCTTCTCCGGATGAATTTCTGGTTTTTCAAATTATATCAGGTGTTAACCTGAAGACCCTACTGCAAGCTAGGAATAGATTCTATAACGCATCACTGACAAAAAGTGTCGCTTAGAAAATTCTGTTTAGAGGGCTATTTTTCGAGTTATTTCAATTTTAAGATTATTTTCGTGTTTTCGATCATAATTCACGGTACCGGCCATAACTCCCTTACGTAGGGGAGGGTGGGGCAGCCCCGGTCAGTGGGTAATGCCGGTCACATAGGTCTTAGAGCAGGGGTGCACAAAAGGTCGATCGCGAGTGTTTTTTGAGTAGATTTTGTAGACGTAATAACACTGCTTGCGACAAAAGGCAGCTTTATCGAAGAAACGCGCGGTACTTGTCAAAGAAAAGCTGCGTTGTTTCTAGACTAGACTGTATACTAGACCATATCGGGCGGCTCATTTGACGGGCACATTCGAGACTTTCGTTCACGCCGATATAAATGTTGCGCCGGCAGGAATCGGAGTCATTCTGAATTGTAACTTGAAGGCGACACCACGTCGATACAAAGTTTTATAGTAAATCCGAATCCAAGATAAATCGCCCTTCAACTGACGGCAATGTTCCGATCCTCTCTAGAGGACGGCTGGCAACGTCCGCGACACCTCCGGGTAGTCGGACGAAAATCCAAGGTGAAATTCCTTGTTTACTTACTTACTTACCTTACTTACTGACGGCAATATGTGGGTCAACTTACTTGTGCGAGTCTGCATTTTCTGAAATGAATATAATTAAGTCAAAATATCGCAATCGACTAACTGACGATCATATGTCATCATGCTTGCCATTAGCACTCATTGGTTACGCACCATCTTAAGAAAAGTATGCTGAGGACGTGCAGTGCCACGCTTCAACATACAAAGTCACTCCTTGGTTAAGTTTTGTTTTGTAACAACGAATAAACTCGCAATTTTGAATAACTAGCAGTTTTCTCATTGATATTGTAGAGAAGAACTTAAGTAAACCTAACCCAAACCTTGACTAAAATAATGTAAATTGTGCGGAAAGCTAAATATTTATATATGCTACGGTACACTCTACCTAGGTGGGTAGGGTGTATCGTGTATGCGATCGTGTATGCGACAACCCTGCATCACACATACTTGCAGCCTCTCGGAGTCTATCGTAAGTAGTCTACAAATATTGAGGTGGATCGCCAGCAGTATAAGTTTGAGCACCCCTGTCTTAGAGGGATGAAATCTTTTATTAACGCTCTTTCTGGTAGAGACCTCTGTGAGTATCCCAGCGAACAAAATTCCAGACGTTAGAGGTTCAACTGCAGTTACAACAAGCGTCAGACATTCAGAACGTCTTTACCTCATGGTGATATTATGGTCCGTCTTCAAGGCATAGTAAGTACATTTTCATTACATTTATTCAAATTTTCTGGAGTATATCTTGGTAAATCAATGTATTAGCTTTAATCGGACAAAGTAGCAACATTGTGTGACTGTAATTGTGGAAATTCTATCAGATTTCCATAAATATGGCTGATGGGGCAGCTCCAGTCACTTACTTGGGGGAATTCCGATCAATTTGTTGCTGACCGTGATAACCCTATTTCTGACCAGCATTCCCCCTCAACATGAAATAATCTATACCTAATTAGGTATAAACGAAAGTGAGTGTTCATTAAAATGAATTAGGACGATTTCTTGCATTAGATAAGTAAGTTGTTCAAGAAAAATATCTACTATGAAGTTTATTTCTGTCTTTTACAGTTGATCAGAAGTGGTTATACGCCAATTCTTTAGTGAGTTCGTTGTACCTACGTTATTTGAATCTCTGAAGATGGTCATTGGTGAAGCTACTCTATTTCTAGTCATGTTGTATTATCTATTTCTAGCGATTGTTGAATTTCTACTAAGCTTTGGAGTGTGCTTGTTCCACAGGTGATAAAGCGATTATTGAATTTCAGGAGATATGCATAGAGCACGTAAATCTGTTCTCAACCAAAATACCTATTTGGATTGTTCAGTTGATCATATTTGTGTGCCTCTTGAAATTCAATAATCACTCTATCATCTGTGAAACACGCATACTCCAGAAGCTTAGAAGAAATTCGAATCATGAATCATTGAATAATAAACCCCAGTGAAAGAATTTGCAGCGTTTTTTTCAAGAGCGATTACAATGGAAAAATTTTATATTTGAACATTTTAAATTTCGTAAGAAGGAGCATGCATATCAGAATGCTTCAACCCGTGCATCGGCTATAAACCCTGTTAGGAGTTCACTCCAGTATCCACATTCACTACATCACTAGGTTAATGCGATCAAAACAATCGCTGTTGTTTTTGTTTTGATCGTAGTAACCTAGTGATGTAGTGAATGTGGATGCAAATGTTGGCGCCATACATCGGAATGGTTTGAGCTACGGACCTGTTGAGGGGCTCATTTGATTCCTCATGGAAAGTTTTAAACAAAAAGTCCAAAATGTAGGCCGCCTCGACTTTTCCTAAGGTTTTTAGGAATTTTACAAAACATTGACAATCCTTAGAGGGCACTTTAAATGAAGTGGGAGAGATGGCTAAAGAATTGGGTAGTTGTTTGACCAACATGGATTTTTCATGAAAATTCAAATTTTTTGCTCCAGTCGTTTCGGAGAAATCGTGTGTACGGAGTACGGCGGACGGACGGAAAATTTTTTATTGCAAATTTGGATTCTACACCCTTTTTAAACGTGAACCATGAAATTGTCAGGGGGGGTTAGAATTTTTTTTCAAGAGCGATTACAATGGTTTACTATTGAAAAATAAATTAATAAACCAAAATTAGCTATTTCACAAGATTTTCCGTCAAAACTCAGTCTGATGGATTTTTCCCGAAAGTTTGCTGGTTTTTAAGTTTTCTCAATAATGAGCCAATACCAACGTTTAATTTTCTAAAAATTTTGGACGCAAATATGAATGTCCCCAGAAAATTTGATAAGACTGTCGTTTTCAATCTAGCCTTAATATGAACGGTTTTTGAGTTCGTTTGGAACAAAAATTCAATAAATCGGACGTTTTCGTTAAAATCAATTTTTCTTTTTCAAATAAATCTAAGGTCTGCAACGAAAAAATAAAATTATAATTTTGATTTTAGTGAGCCCAATCTTTTGTACACTTTTACACAAACAAAGTTTTCCAAACATCACTAAACAAGGCTTCAGACTATTTTATCCCGAAGGAAAAGCTACGTTTGTCACGCGAGCTACGGTTGATACAAGTCAATGAATTCTAAATTCGCTACCTGCTTATAAATGCTGATCGATACTCACTCACTCTAGAAGTAAGAACTTCTGTCAAAGGTGGTTCGGTTGAATTATCCAGCTATTTCTGAAACTTTTTGTTCGTTTTCATCCTGGATTCATCTACTTAATTGGATTCCGTTTTCTACTTCGCTATACAGAAATAGAAAAGTCGATAGATCTAACATTCGAGAATTCGTTTTCTTTGTTAACCATCTTTCAGGGTGTAGGAGATAGAATCAATGATGAGATTTGGCTGAAAAAGGAAAATAACTTCGTCCATTGTCATTTGACAAGGCACTCAACTTTACATACCACATTGACTTTATTACAAGCAAGGCTATGAGAACACTCGGCTTCATCAAGCGCGCGTCCCATGACTTTGGCCACACTGCTTCCTTTTTTTTTTTTTTTTTTTTTTTTTTTTTTTGGCTTTGAAAACAAGTTCATACAGCCGCACATACAGTATACGTCAGCTCAGTTTAGTTTACAATTGGTAGCAGTAGAAAAATATAAATTAAATTGGTAACAGTAAGAAAATATAAATTAAACAGAAATGTTAGCTTCTTTCGTAAAATTGTACAATAGTATGTAAATATCTGGATTGTTCGTGGCTAGAATGGTGTCCAGGTTGAAGGGGCTGGAGATCTTAGAATGTATTCTTGGAAGGAGCACTTCACGAAGACTGTGGTGGTTTGGGCATTCCAAAATTGAGTGTTCTGGAGTTTCGTTTGCCTGGTGGCAAAAGCGACAGAGTGGCGTGTCGACGTTTCCGAGTGCACACTGCAGGATGTTGGTGTTACAGTGACCATATCTTAATCTGCAGATGGTTCTGTAGAATGACCTTGGTTTAGTTTCGGCTACCCGATCAAACCAAGTAGATTTCATCGGGGGTGGGAAAAGGTCCTTGTAGCGGTTTCCAGCGTGATAGGCGAGGTGTTGCTCCCTCCAGCGTCCCAGCATTTTGGTCGTAAGTGATGACTTTAGGTCTCTATAAGAGTAATGCCGGACAGGGTCCGGATCAGGCAACATAATAGCCCGCCAGGCCCCGGCGTCCGCCACTCTCTTCCTCTCTTCAACACATTGGTACGCCCCACGCTCGAGTATCGCTCCACAGTATGGTCTCCCCTCTACAGTAATGGCAAGTCATCTCTAGAGAGAGTTTAGCGGAAGTTTTTGCGCTTTTACTCGCACAAGTCGGGTACTCCGTGGGAATTGTTTGAGGTTGATGCGGCCATGAGCGCGAATGGTCTTCTGCCATTGGAGGAGCTGAGGATGTTCGCTGATGCACTATTGGTCTTCAAGCTAGCAAACAGTTTGATTGATGCCGCCCAGCTACTTGAAATTCTTAATTTCTATAGTCCTAATCATGAGACGCGGAACACACCTACCTTTTATCCTCAAGTTGCTGCCACAAATTATCAGCTTAACGCCCCGCTCGGCAGAATCCAGCGAAAATTTTAATAGATTGGAGATTGATCTCTTCAATTTTTCGCTCCCGAGATTCCGTCGACTGGTCCTGAGCAAACCTCGCGCCCGTCAATGACCCCCTCAAGTCGCCAATAAGGTCTTTGCCTAATTATATCAACCAAATTGTAATTTTTAATCCACTTACTCGTATATGTAGTTACTCATTTATTTTTCTTTCATCAACTTCTTATCATATTTGTAAACATTATTATATACTTATAATTCTTATCAACTTGTCATACTTATAACTTCTTATCTTGTACATTTTTGTCAATAGGGCTACTGCCCGTAAACTTGTTAAAAAGATAAAAATAAATAAAAAAAACGCTGCAAATTCTTTCACTGGGGTTAATTATTCAATTGGCTTGCGTTCATGATTTGAATTTCTACTAAGCTTTGGAGTGTGCGTGTTTCACAGGTGAAAGAATACTTATTTACCCCAATAATAATATTGAATAATAAACCCCAGTAATAATATTGAATAATATTTACCTATATATTATCAGCGTTTCATGCATATCAGAATGCTTCAACCCGTGTATCGGCTACTAACTACACTACAAGTATTCACATCGGCTATCACTCCAGTATCCACATTCACTACAACTCGACGCTATCGGCATCACTAGGTTACAAACAAACAATAATAACCCAAAAAACGCGAATGTTGGCACCATAAATCGGGCCATACATCGGGAATGGTTTGACCTACGGACCTGGGGAGGGGCTCATTCGATTCCTAATGGTATGTTCTTCAAATAGGTAAATATTTAGGCCGATTCGTCTTATTTTGAGGTTTTTAGGGATTTTACAAAACTTTGACAGCCCTTAAAGGGCACTTTAAATTGAGTGAGAGAGCTGGCTCAAGAATTGGGGCGTCGTCGGGCCAAGATGGATTTTTCCTGAAAATTTCAGTTCTTTTGCTCCAGCCGTTTCGGAGATATCGTGCGTACGGCGTACGGCGTACGGACGGAAAAATTTTATTGCAGATTCGGATTCTACACCCGTTGAAACGTAAACCATGAAATTTTCAGGGGGGGGGTTAGCATTTTTTTTTCCAGAGCGATTACAATGGTTTATTATTGAATAATAAACCCAAAGCAGAATATGGTGAATTCTGGCCTTTTAGATCCGGAGGCCTCGCTCGGGGCAGTTCATCAGGTTCTTCCCTCGACGAGCGGCAGCACCGCCGTCCGCCGGTGGCTCATCAGCTTTTACAGACGTCGGCCCCCTCAGCTGCCGTCGGTTCTCACCCATCTGCTGTCGGCGCCACCTCCGCTCTCTGATCCGCTTTACGAACGAGGTCGGTGGGATGAGTGACGTTTTCCGATGATTTTCTCACGGCATCGGTCACCCCCTCGATTCAACAGCAATTACCAATAAACGGGAAATATTTTCCAGCTCAGCGGCCCCGTCCAAAACGTGTAAACACGTTTAAAAACAGAAAATACACGTAAAACGTGTAAACTTATCATCAAGTCAACATCCACCTGAATTGAACAACTTGTTCGCGTCTCCCATTGACGAGTCACATTTTTATTGGGCAAGTGTAGTCCAAAACGGTTATTTTCCATGCAGAATCGAAAATTTTTCCAATTACATTTTATCAAGCAATTTCTTCGTTTACGTCGTCAAAGTTAGGGATTGTAGGATCAACCATTACAATCACCAATAAAATAATGATATTTTCCAATAAACAAGAGATATTCTCCTGCTCAGCGACCCCGTCCAAAACGTGTCAACACTTTTAAGAACACAAAAAACGTGAAAATACACGTAATACGTGAAAGGCGTTTATGAGCTCAAGGCATAGAAATACACATAAAACGTGTAAACCTATGTTCCGCCATTCCACGTTCACGTGAACAATAAAGTGAGCAACTTGTCCACGTTTCCCGTTGAAATGAGTCAAATGTTGAATATTTTAAATACACGAGGGAAGGGCAAATCGGTTTATTTTCAGGCAGAATCCAAATTTTTTCAGATTACATTTTATTAAGCAAGTTCTTCGTTTAATTCGCCTTAGTTAAAGATTCGAGGATTAACCATATACATTTACCAATAAACGCGAAATATCCTGCTCAGCGACCCCGTCCAAAACGTGTAAACACGTTTGAAAACACAAAAGACGTGAAAATACGCGCAGTACGTGTAAACTTATGTTCCGCCAGTCAACATTCACGTGAACACGGAAGTGAGAAACTTGTTCAAGTCTCCCATTGATATTAGTCACATGTTGAACAAATTGAATGCAGGAGTGAAACCATCCAATGGCTAAGGCGATTATTTTCCGTAACAATCCGGTTGACCGAAATGCTACAAGGTATCACCGGAGGCGGTTGTTTCAAGAATCGAGAACTAATTATTGACTATTATTGGTCAATTTTTCAAATCATTGATTCCGATTTTTATGTTCCACCAGTAATTGGTCTTAGTTAGTGTGGACTGCACCTCTTTACAGGCCAAATTGTGCTTGTTCGCTCATCCCCACACAACCAGATGAAGAGCAGGCATTTCTTCCTAACAGTTCTCCGACAAATCACCTCTTAAATAATCAGATTAGCCGGATCCAGATTGAGTACTAAGATCGTGTTGCCAGTGGTGTCCAAACTGATATTTATAATTTAATAGGTACGTGTAAATTCAAATCCATTATTGCAAGTCTTGTGTAACATTACTTATATGCCCCCCCCCCCCCCATTTAAAACCAGCCCCCCCCCCTGAAAATTAGCACCCCCTTATTTTATCTAAAATTAATCACGGACGTATTTGAGCACTTTCATTGTCATTTATACATTTTCAGATAAAAAACAAACCATTTTTAAATGAATTACTAGGTTCATTATTATTTACGTTCTATCTAGTGATGTAATATATTTTTTTATGTTGTCAATCAACATGACCCCCAAAATTTTTTTGGAACCCTCCCCATAATGCATATTTGGGCTAATTAATCCCCGAATTTTGTATTTGTCGTTGTAATGGTTTAGTAATTATGCCCTGTCCTTCTCAAATATTACAGACAGATACAAATAGATGGATATTTGATCAAGCAATTGGGGTGCAGATCCAAAAATATCACGAGGGGTGTTTCGAGGGAAAAGGGTAGTTCTACCCTTTCTACCTTTCTAAAGGTATTGTATTGTAAAATTCAACAATAGACTTATTAGGTCGTGTCGACGTATGGACGTATTTGATGCAATCTCTACTTACCTATGTAAAAAAAATGGAATAAAGCTATAATAAGATAAGAGGAAGGTAGTTTTATTCCTTTGTTTAACGCATTCTATGTTTTACTAAAAACATTATTGTTTCCTTCCGAAATCAGAAATTACAAATATAATTTGCAAACAATTATACAGTTTTACAAAAAATCATGGAAACTATTGTTGAAAATGAAAAATACACCAGCCATAATTTTTTCGAGTTCTAGAGCTCTAATCTTGCTCAAATTAGTAGGGTAGTAGAGGGGAATCAGTGTAATAATATCATACCGACTATAAAACAATTTTATCACGATTCTGTTGGTTATAGAATTAGCGCGACACAAGTGTAGAACCATTTGTGTTGGCTAACTTTTTGAATGCGTTGCTATATTGAGGAACAAGTCTGCATCTTTCGAGATTATCTAAAACATTTAGAGAATCTACAAGTACATGTTACTTAATTGCGGAAGCTGTGTACCACGAGCTTGGCTGGCTCTTGCCATGTTACACAGTTCTGGCAGGATTGCACAACTTTCCTAATTGTAGAGTTATGAGGAAAGGAAAGCCTTAAATACCGCTCTTTTGTTCGTGTAGAACGATTTTCTTCGACATATGCCGCGGCCTTCGGGTGCCGTTGGCCTCGGCTTGGGGTGAGAAGAGGCCGAAGAGATAATCCCGACGGCTGAGGTCCGCCCTCCCACCGCGCGAAAGGTCGCGGGGAACGCAAATGGGGTGGGCGCGATAGCTTGATTGTGATAAGGGTAATGCTCGTACCAGGAGATGTCATGTTCATTAATCATCGGGACTTTCGTCGGTAGGCAGCAGGAGAGGGCGAGCGGGCTGCGGTAGCTGTAAACACGAACGCCCCTTCCCATTCAACACAGAGTTTCCTGAATTAAGGTCGCGCCTCTCGACTGCTTCCATCATAAAGGTGAAGACACATCAGGGGCCATTAGTATTAACATGGATATCTGTGGGATCAGTTCAAGTGTATGTAGATGTTATCACTCTAACACGATCCAACCAACATCATGTTCCATGTGATAGCCATACTAAGCTGCTTTCGTCAACTATGTGAGGATCTCATTTGCTGATTCTATTGGCAATCAAAGCTGATGCTGCTGAAAACCATAGTTAGGGGAACAGTAATGGCCTCCCAAAGGCTGAAACAGAATGGAACACTATTCCTATTCTTGGCAGCACCAACGTACTGAAATTGATACAAAAACTACGAGTACTATAGAAGATGGTGGCGGGATTGCTGGAAATGTGGGTTATGTTCGTACCAGGAGATTTCATGCTCATTAATAATCCGGACTTACGACGTCAGACAGCAGGATAGAGCAAGTGGCCGGAGGAGCTAATCCCATCCAATACACAGTTCCCTGAATCAAGGTCGCCCCTCTTGGCTGCTTCCATCATAGAGGTGAGGATACATCAAAGGTCATTAGTATTGACATGGATGTCTGTGCAATTTGTTCAAGTGTACGTAGATGACATCACTCAAACAGGATTCAAGTAACATCATGATCCATGTGATCGGCAAACTTAGGAACATAATTATTTCCTTCCAAACACAGACATAGAATGGCTCACTATTCCTCGCCTTGCCACAATAACATATTTTAATTTAACAACCGCTCCCATTGAACTGATACGGCTGTAAATATTGGGGTTACACCCTTCAGGGTTGTGTATTTATAAACGGCACACCCTAAACCAACTATGTCCACTTTTAACGGCCACTAATGGATACTGAAAGCGATAGAATCCACCTGAACTTAGAATCAGTTTTTCCAAACACGGACTGTACATTTGTATTCAAAACGGAGCAGATCCATCATTATTGAGTGTTACTCGTTATTAATATTTGCTAGTCGAGTTAGCTTCAACAAAATCAGCGCTGTATTGTCCTGTATTCCCTGATATTTCCAGAAGTACCCATGTTTCACAATTTAGACGAATTCCCAAATTTGAAGAAGTATTACTTCATTTGAAAATCTCTTTTCGAAAAAAGGCGTACATATCCTAATTTTGGGGATAATATAGTATTATCCAATAGCAAGTATTCAACAAATAAACATTTCATCTTCAAACAATCATCTTTTTCCGAGGTAGCGAGACTTTGACGACTTTTCAAGTCCGCCTGACTTAATAACGCGAAATGCGACTTTATTTACTCTCGCTTCCCCTCCCCCGTTTTCATTTCACGGGGCGCGCATTCACCGCGTAAATTGTGCTATTGTGGCGAGAATGAGAACTCGGCCATCGCTTTCATATCGATAAATACGAACATTTTCATTCCAAAACCATCCGAGACTACAAGCCCGCAGGGTAAACTTTATTAATAACTCACTCCGTCAGCCTTTTCACCGGTGGATTTGAAAAGTCAGTACAATCATCTTTTGTTTAATTTCTCCAATCAAAACGGGGAGTTTTTTTTTCACAGACCAGCAGGGAAGCTGCGTGATTTCATTGTTACTAATTTTTCTGAAAAGGTCCCGTTGTCTCTCTTATGTGGGAATCGTAGAACGACTTTTAACGAGATGTGGTTGCTAAAACCATTATAACTTCTTTATATTCTTATCTTACGATATAGTAGCTGGTTAGGCCAATGTGTCAGATGAGGAGTTAGAGCGGTTAGAAAGCGGTAGAACAACGCCTAGAGCTATTTGTACCCGACTCCTGGTTGGTTTTTCTTACAACGTACTTCCGACTATAAGGATAGATGGGTAACTCATTTATAACTATAGACTTTCGGATGGCAGACTTATGTTATAATAATATTAAAAGCTAGGAGTACTTGATTAGAGAAAGCTCTGCCGTTGGTTATTGTCTTCCCGTTTTCCTTCCGAGGAAAATAATTGTCTGGCTTCTGTTGTAATGAATTCACACAGTTAGGCTCTGTGTTTCTAGATTTTCCCGTAGTGACATCATGTCAACAGGCTACAACTAATGATAACGTCCAATGTGAACATGTTGCATTTTTCGTTCACCCCCAGACCCCGTTTTCAGATATTTTACTGATTCGCATGCTAGTTGAGAATGAGGTTTAAATATGTCAACATGAAGTAGCGTTCTTCTCTGATACATTCATTAAAATACTTACAGTCTAGAAATAAGGTATATTTGGGTTTTAAGGGGCAATCTAATTACTCTAGGTCATCGTAACTTACACGAAAATAAAATATCATGTTACGTTAAGAATCCAAGAAATAAACTTACCTCAATTAGGTGGTGATTGGAACAACATAAGCGTATCCTTCCTTAGAGCCTGTGAAAATAAAATAATTTCAATTAATCCCATATTACGAGTATGAAAACGATGGAAATGTGATTAAGTTGAAAAAAAAAAACCTTTTGTTTTCAAAACGACGTACAAAAGTGGAAATGAGGTGTCAAAATTATCCCACCTGTTGATGAAAAGTCAAATGAAGATGCGTAAGGTCAGGGTTGAGTCGAGAGATCATCTCATTCAAAGAATAATGGATCGCGTAGATCAAATGAAACAAAACCGACGAGAGCTTCGAAGTACTGTTCATGCAATGCACAAAACATTTGTGCATTCAACAGAATGGAGGCCATTTTGAAAATTTACTATAATTACGTATTAGAAAATACTTGCACGAACTCAAAACTGCACCTTGGAAGATAAAACAGATTCATTTTGTCCGTAAAAACGCTGCAAATTCTTTCACTGGGGTTTATTATTCAACTGGTTTGCGTTCATGATTTGAATCTGTACCAAGCTTCGGAGTAATAGTAGGATTATTGAATTTCAGGAGATATGCATAGAGCACGTAAATCTGTTCTCGACCAAAATACCTATTTGGATTGATCAGTTGATCATATTTGTGTGCCTCCTGAAATTCAATAATCGCCCTATCCTGTGAAACACGCACACTCCAAAGCTTAGTAGAAATTCAAATCATGAACACAAGCCGATTGAATAATAAACCCCAGCGAAAGAATTTGCAGCGTTTTTTTATTGAACTTCAATACCCCCCCCCCCCCCCGCCCTCACATTAAAAACTACACTATAATTTATCAAGTCCTTTAGCACTTCCCCAAATCCAAATTTAAACGATGTAGCCAAAGGTAGATGTAGAGGAGGCACACAAATATCAATCAATCAATCCAAATAGGTGTTTTGGATGAGAACCGATTTACGTGGTCTATGCATATCTCCTGAAATTCAATAATCGCTCTATCACCTGTAAAACACGCACACTCCGAAGCTTAGTAAGATTCAAATCATGAACTCAAGCCAATTGAATAATAAACAACAGTGAAAGAATACTTATTTACCCCAGTAATAATATTGAATATTATTTACCTATATAATATCAGCGTTTCATGCATATCAGAATGCTTCAACCCGTGTATCGGCTACTAACTACACTACAAGTATTCACATCGGCTATCACTCCAGTATCCACATTCACTACAACTCGACGCTATCGGCCGGACATCACTAGGTTACAAACAAACAATAATAAACCAAAAACGCAAATGTTGGCACCATAAATCGGGCCATACATCGGGAATGGTTTGACCTACGGACCTGGGGAGGGGCTCATTCGATTCCTGACGGTATGTTCTTAAAATAAGTTTACATTCATGCCGCTTGGACTTGTTTTGAGTTTTCTAGGGATTTTACAAAACTTTGACAGCCCTTAAAGGGCACTTTAAATTGTGTGAGAGAGCTGGCTCAAGAATTTCGTCGGACCAAGATGGATTTTTCCTGAAAATTTCAGATTTTTTGCTCCAGCCGTTTTGGAGAAATCGTGCGTACGGCGTACGGCGGACGGACGGAAAATTTTTTATTGCAGATTCGGATTCTACACCCTTTGAAACGTAAACCATGAAATTTTCAGGGGGGGTTAGAATTTTTTTTCCAGAGCGATTACAATGGTTTATTATTGAATAATAAACCAAAATGACTAGGTACTTATTTGAAACCCATTACCAAGAGTCAAAAACCTCGACTTGCTTCGCTATTTTTCGCACGAGATTCTCTCGACCAAATAAAATAGTAAAAATTGTTTTTAATATACCATTCAAAAGATGACATTTGGCGCATTTTTTAAGCTACAGGCACATGATCAAATGCAGATTAGTGTAGAGTACTGAACGTTAGAAAAACTTATTTTTTCAAATTCTCTTGATGTATGTTTTGTATAGTGATTTTTCGCCAACTAGAAGTAAACAAAAACAATTGGTTTGCCACTTGAAAGATAGGAAATTTAACCCACTTTTCAACGGTATCCTCAAGTTTTACTTTACACAATACTGTTCGTGAGTTATAGCCGTTTTGCTGAGACAAGGTCAAAAACACAAAAATATTTTAGAAGTGAAATAACTCAAAAACTAAGCGAGATAAAAAAAATTGCTAGAAGGCACTTTTTGTTGGAACTTGGCTGTAAAATACGTGAGTGAAGTATTGCGCACCTTATCTGATACATCCTTTATCTTTTGTCCAACTGATCTATATCTTATCTAAGCATTAGGATATTTTTTTGTTTTTGAGATGCGATGTAAAAACATTAGAACTTATGGTGAAATAATGTGGTTAGCAACGTTAGTTATTCTAGGAGTAGGCAGGTGTAGCTCGACGTGAAGTCGTAGTGTATTGTGTCACTCACTAGGTAACTCATCCGAACTAACGGCCTTGACCAGCCTGCGCCGAATTTTCCATTCCGCTTGTCGCCGATCATACTACCGATCATAAACACCAAGAAATGACCCCTTCGGACTCCGCCCGGTTGATTTATCTACGTACATTTATTTGATTTTCCTAGTCAAACCGAACCAATGTAGTTATTACCGAAGTTAACTGCATTTCCTTTACAAATTTAGAGTCCTTTCAATTCACGGTTTCTAACTAAGAATTTTAGGTGCAGCTAGTAAATCTTCAATATCACTATCACACATCACCAGGCGTAAAGTAACGTACCTAGAACTCTATCAATTGGTAGTTGACGGTGTTGCAGCTTCAACTAATTCAGCAGGCTCTTAGTCAATTTAAAAAACACCTTTCAACAGAAGGATTATCTTTGTTTGGTATATCCATCACACATTCCATCTTTCCCAAATAACACAAATTTGTTTGCAGAATGCAGAATGTTTGAAGATTGAAGACGTGCATGCTATGGTCACTGGATGATGTTGAAGTGTTATGGACCGTTAATAAGTTGAGTGTGATAAACTGGTCAGGATTTGGCCCAAAAAATAAAGAAATTAATTCAATGGTTGTGATTTTAATCGTCGACTTATCGATGCGTCACTGCAACCATCATAAGGGCACAAGGAGGCAATGTGTTTCCCTCCTATGTTTGGACGTTTTGTCAATTTCATTCAATTTTTCAAAACTTTTTGGTTTTTTCTTGAAGTACAAAAGTTTATTGTTGAAAACGACAACAGAATCCATCACCTTACCGTAGCAAACTGAATTGTAAGCTTCCGTAGGAATTACATAGGTTTGACAGAGGAAAGCAAGTAGAGCTCGAGCGGGATAATTTATAGTTAGACGCGCGGCCATTAAGGTGCCAGATGCCAGCTGGGCTCGTCGCTTAACAATCTTTTCCCGATATTCGCCTCCCCTCCGCAGTAACTTTTTATCGCTCTACTAGACCGACATTGACAAAGGATCGCGAGATTCATCCGAACCCCGGGAGGGGGGCATTCCCGACTCAACAATAGGCCAAACCCCTGTTTCATCCAACGGCGTTCCATACATTCCCTCAACAAGCTTCGAAAGAAATCAAAATGAAACGATGTTGCCGAAGGTGAGAATAGAATGAATCCAGGAAATTGGTTCTGATGATTCATCTTCACGGGGGAAAGCCGGGCGATGTTATTGTAGTAGGCGTCCGGTGATTAATTGTAATACGGATTAAATGATATTTCTAGCTTCCATTTTGAATTTCATCCACGGACGCCTGCCACTTTCTGATATTTCACACACTAGAATGTTGAAGAAAGAAACGTTTTACTGCAAAAATTATTCAATATTGGCAATAACTGTAACGGAATTTTGCTGAAGATTTGCAACAACGTGAAAAACCCTGTGTAAATCTGCAATTACCATTCACCATTCTACTTGTATTGTTCATCATGCACGAGACAGATTAAGATTAAAAGATAATTGAATGAGGCACTTACAAGTGCAAATGTTATACAAGATACGATTTGGAAATCTATAGGCGTTTTAAAGTCCTAAGGAAAAGTTAAGCTCTCGCAACCGTGTTCTTAAGAAGTGAGGTGCAAATATCATTCAGTGATAAGCCCCTTCGATATTCCTATCTGCCGATTAAAATGATCAATGCAATTGCCCTTTTTTAAGAGGGGAAGGAGGCAAATTAAGTAAAAGACTCAATTATTTAGGTAGGTTTGTCATTATAGAGCTCAATACGGAAACCTCCTGCAATGATAAAGACGATCATGATAGGAATGATTTAATGGAATCTCGATCACATTATTCGATGGCACATAAAATAAAATTCTACAGAGCTGTCCGTTTTCACATCAATAGTCTGGAGCGCACTCGAAGATACAAAGATCCTCTGATACCAACCCCATTCCACTGTTCGTGCACAGTTAGGTGGCAGATTATTTAAGGTAACGGCACCGGTAGTGGCCACTGCTCCAGTAGTGGCCATTTTAAAGTTTATATTTGAGAAATAAGAATTCCCGGTCTCCTAGTGGCTTCAAACTTACAGGAAGTCAGATGTCATCTTGTTGTCAGAGGTTGAACTAGGAGTGCGCAGAGCATCATTGGATATTGTGGTAAACTTCTCAATATGACCGTCCCTAGTTTCCTCGTTTGTTGGGCTGTATCCTAGAGCTTCTACTGGATAGAATCAATTTTGTTCATCTGGTATTGAATTTAATGATATTAAACACGTAAGGAGGGCAAAATGTCAAGTGGCCACTACTGAGACATGCACGTGGCCACTACTGGAAATTTCGTAATTTGATGTGGCCACTACTAGATCAAAATAAAGGTGTGAGAAAAAATTAATAAAAAATAGAAAAAATTGTTCTTTTGATAGTTTTAGGCAATGGATATGTTAGGGAAGAGTCGGGCTATATTCTAAATGAGTCCTGAAGAAAGTCAGTACTACTGTTGGCCCACAATTGTCAAAACTAAAGAAAAAAATTCTTAACTGTGGCCACTGCCGGTACCGTTACCTTAGTTGTGCAAGATAACTTCTCCCAATTCTAAGAAGTTCAAATACTTGACACATCTTTTAATATTAACACTTTTAATTTAATTAGTAGTTAATGTTAATTAAATTAACATTTAATGGCTAAGAACCAGCATGACACAACTCAATTTTACCCATATTGAGGTTTTTGCGCTTTCCAATTCAAATTTTCGCCCCCGATTCGATGGAACCGTTAGTTCTTTGATAAAACCACACGGAACGCCGCTATCGTCGATTTAGTCAGCATAGCACAACTGGGATTGAGCAGCAAAATGACATAACTCACCTGTTTATCATGGATTCGTCACCTGTCACTACATGTGATGTAAGCTGCCATCCACTTTTGTTGAAATTTGTTCGTTATACTCATGGTAATGTTGTTGAAGGATTCATCTACGAAACAAACCACTTATATCCCATCCCTTTTTTTAGTTACCTTGGAATCAGTGCATGAAGAGCACGTATTGTTCCGGTTTAGTTATGCTACGCTGAAATACTCGTGTTTCTTGAGTTACGCTATGCGGATCTCTTAATTTTATTGTTTTCTTATGGCAAACATTCAACAATGACTACGGTATTTTGGAACGCTATGCTGTAGAACCAGGATAATTTTAGTTTCAATGAACGTAACTTTTACCAGTAAATTAGAAGGGAAACAAACAGGCTTAGTTGCCGTTTTTAAATTAATTAATAGGATCATTATTATTTACGTTCTATCTAGTGATGTAATATATTTTTGAATGCTGTCACGTTAAAAACTGTTTCAATCAACTTCCCCCTCCCTCTCAAATTTTGTTGGACCCCCCCCCTCCTCCTCCAAGAATTTTAATGAAGCAGTCTGCGTCATAGTCCCCCCCCCCCTGCCTTACGATACTGCCCCTTTAGAATTTTCGTGCAAAAGTATGTTCTCGTAGCTTTTCCTATATAGTTACTTAACATAAGCAAATGTAATTAGGATGATGATAAACAGAAGTGAAAATTTCATCGTTGTTTGGTTTGTGATAATCGTATCCATGATAGTACCTGATTTATTTCTTGTTATTATAAAAAATGAAAAAATTAATGCTCAGCACTTTTTGTTGGCCAGCCAATTACTGTTCCACACTTGGTTCACAGCATAGCATTACTGCTGGAATATTAGGTATGTCTGAAAGAATAAATCAACTATTTCTTTCGCATCGGGGTAGAATGTAAATTTCTAATAATCGTTCCGACATTAAAAACGCTGCAAATTCTTTCACTGGGGTTTATTATTCAATTGGCTTGCGTTCATGATTTGAATTTCTAATAAGCTTTGGAGTGTTCGTGTTTCACAGGAAAGAGCGATTATTGAATTTCAGGAGGCACATAAATATGATCAACTGATCAATCCAAATAGGTATTTTGGTGGGTGCTCTATGCACATCTCCTGAAATTCAATAATCGCTCTATCCTGCGAAACATGCACACTCCAAAGATTAGTAGAAATTCAAATCATAAACGCAAGCCAATTGAATAATAAACCCCAGTGAAAGAATTTGTAGCGTTTTTTTTTATTGAACATCAATAGCTCCCCTCCATCCCACAATAAAAACATCTATAATTTATCAAGTCCTTAAGCACTCGTATTGCGTTAAAACTTAACCGAATCCAAATTTAAACGATGTAGCCAAAGGTAGAATAATATTGAATAATAATCCCCAGTAATAATATTTACCTATATATTATCAGCGTTTCATACATATCAGAATGCTTCAACCCGTGTATCGCCTATAAACTACAAGTATCCACATCGGCTATCACTCCAGTAACCACATTCACTACAACTCGACGCTATCGGCATCCCTAGGTTACAAACAAACAATAATAAACCAAAAAACGCAAATGTTGACACTATAAATCGGGCCATACATCGGGAACGGTTTGACCTACGGACGTGGGGAGGGTCTCATGGTATGTTCTTCAAATAGGTACAAATTTAGGCCGCTTCGACTTGTTTTGAGGTTTTTAGGGATTTTACAAAACTTTTACAGCCCTTAAAGGGCAATTTAAATTGAGTGAGAGAGCTGGTTCAAGAATTGGGGAGTCGTCGGACCAAAATGGATTTTTCCTGGAAATTTCAGATCTATTGCTCCAGCCGTACGGCGTACGGCCGGACGGAATTTCTTATTGCAGATTCGGATTCTACACTCTTTGAAACGTAAACCATGAAATTTTCAGGGGGGGTTAGAATTGTTTTTTCCAGAGCGATTACAATAGTTTATTATTGAATAATAAACCAAAATCGCTCGAAATTAGAAACAGAAAACTCTGACCGTATCGACGGGATGATACCCTCACGCGCGAGTTCGCTGATGAGCGAAGGATTTCGCTGATTGCGTTGATTGATGTTGATTGCGAAGAACCCAGCAGAAGTAAGGTTTTGGTGGTGGTTAATCAACCGAAACGTCGAAACGGAGATCTTTATAGCACAGCAGATTGGCTGTAGGTCTCGTCTTCGGGATGCTGAGGACCTATGAGATGAGGCACAAAAATTATATTGGGCACATTCGGAAGACCCAACCCAAAATAGGATAAATTTGGATTCTTTTGGAGAGGACGAAGCGTGGGATGAGAAGGCGAGAGGAGACACTGATATGGGGGCGGCGTGGCTTGTTGGTGTCGTGGTGGGAGACTACTGGCGTCCCGAATATTTCTGGTACTATTTGGATAGAGGAATGAAGAAGGATTCCGTAGGATCATCAGCGGAGGAGAAGAAAGAAAGTGCTACAACAAAACAAACGAATAACTCTGAATACAGCGGCGCTAACACATTTAAATCAATGGAAATCAAATCAATAGAATTCCGATCAGGTTACCTATCCATCTGCTAGGAACCTATGAAGTTCCTTCTCCGCGAAACATCAAAATGCCAATTTTCACTTTTTCCCGAATACCAAGTTTTCCTCTCTCTTCTTCCTTCTCGATGAACGTCTATTCCAACTTCCCGTCATACCAATATATATCTGTCGTTCCGTTTTTCACAATTTTTGCCGCAATATGTTGGTCTGACAGTATTGTCGTGTTCTGTGCTACTCACAATAGTCCAGGATTCCTAGATATCAGGAGATATTCGAATACATGTTTTCCCCGTCAATTTTGGGAAACACGTACCGAGCGAACATATGTTGCTCCCAGTTTCCGAGGTCTTGGATCTCAAGGATACTCTCAGAACCCACCACCGTCTTCCGAACCCACATCTATTGTCTCTATGAAACCTACATATTCGAGAGAGACACCGAACTCCTCGCAGATATACGCTAAAGTGACACTGTGCTACGTTTGCCGTTTCGAATTGGGAGCATCCGATAAATCCCTTCTTTCATACTACGATTCCAGCCCGATAATTCCTAACATAAGAATTCTTCTAGTTGTGCCATAGGTCTTCCTCTACCCTCGTGATCTTTAGTTATATTCTTCTGTATGAAGGTTTTCCCATTTTCCCTGATTACAAATTAATAGCGTCGCCTCTTTTTGAAGCTACTACAGATCTCAATTTTATTGGAGCACTCGTCACACCTACCTGTTCACATACCATAATCCATATATATAATTTGTGTTTTATAAATAATGTGTAACAAAGGAGGAAAAAAAGTTGTTGGTATTTGGAACAATATCTAGATCACAAGTTGAAGAGTAAAATGAGAAAATAATTTTTGGAAGTTGATGGGGAGATGGGATGATTAGCTAATGGAATCCTAACCGTCGCTACTTGAATCTCGTTCCGGTGGCGATACCTTCAAGAACTCGTGATGTGATACACAACTTCGGTTTACTTTTCCCGCAGTACACTATGTGCCATGATAGGGTCTCAAGACCTTGATGTTATTTGGCGAAACTCCTTTTAGCTCAGATATCGCTTGCTAGCGGTCATTTCTATCATATTTACTTTCATTACCCCTCCATGTCCAGGATTACAGCAGAGCCATTGGGTCAGCCGGCAATGATATCCGGCGTCTTCCCCAATCATGGGGCGCGCGAACAAACGTTGTTTAGAATGATCTAAAGCAGGGTCCAAAATATTTGCCTCAAGGGCCGTATTATAATTTGGAGGTGCTGGGCGGGGCAATAGGGGGGTTAGTCACCGGCAAATATTGAAAATTAGAGACTTGTAGACAGTGTTTTTAAGCCCTCCTAGACTAGTTTGTCAAATACATAATTATTCCTAATTTTCCCAAAAATTTAGTTTTTAGTGATTGAATTTTTTAAAATTCCATTTTTGGAACAATTGAATTTTCAGGAATGGAAAATGTTGAAACTTACTCTTGATAACAGGGTGTGTTCCACCTGTGAAACACGCACATTCCAAGGCTTGGAAGAAATTCAAAATATGAATGCAAGCCAAATGAATGAAATTGAATTATAAACCCCACTGAAAGAATTTGCAGCATAAGATCATGCCATACATCGGGAGTGGTTTGAGCCACAGACCTGGAGAGGGGTTCATTCGATTCCTCATGGGAAGTTTTCGAAAAAACTCCATATTTAGGCCGCCTTGGTTTTTTTATTTTGAGTTTTTAAGGGATTTTACAAAACTTTGACAACCCTTAAGTGGCACTTTAAATTAAGTGAGAGAGCTGGCTAAAGAATGGGGTATTGTCGGAACAATATGGATTTTTCCTGAAAATTTCAGCTTTTTTGCTCCAGCCGTTTGGGAAAAAACGTGCATACGGCGGACGGACGGAAATATTTTTTTTGCAGATTTGGATTCTACACCCTTTGAAACGTAAACCAAAAAATTTTCAGGGGGGGGGGGGGTTGGAAATTTTCGTTTTCAAGAGCGATTACAATGGTTTATTATTGAATAATTAATTAACCTATATAAGAATTTTTATTTTTCAGGGCCTTTCATTATAATATAATGAATATATTATATCCAGCCTCTCACAGTAAAGAAAACAAAAATATAGTATTTTAACTGAAAAACATGCTATTAAAGGACGGCTTGCTGGGAGTACGGGTAGCTTTCGCTGGGTCACCTGGCTGATTTTTCTTTCTGACCGGGCGGTAGCCTAATTTTTTCCATTGGCGTCCGCGGGCTTCGGGCCGGACCAAATCCTTCCGAGGGCCGTAGTTTGGAGACCTCTGATCTAAAGCACAGGATGCTTGTGAACATTTGATTTTGGAGAAATCAATTATTCATCTCCGGAAAGTGAAAACAAAGCTTCCGCCATCCAAAAGTAGATTCGGGAACAATTAACCAGTCAGGCACAGATTCGATCGAATATGACAACAAAATACACGTTTAACTAGATGTTTATTTATTTATTTCTATAAAACGGGCAAGCCCAATACATTAGAAATATCACAATACATGAATAAATCACCGCGGCGGAAAGAAAAAGAAATCAAATTCACTTAACTTGGTTTACAATTTTGTGGGAAATGGAAAAAAAGAAGAAAAAAATAACTATTCACTGTTTGTAGTCCAAAGTTGGGCACAATTTCGCATAATTGCTTCACCTTCAGGCGGAGAGAGGGCAATGAGGTGCTGAAGAAATCAATTTCTGGGTATTCATTTAGCAAGCAGTTGGCCTCACGTGGCAGTCTGGACAGAGGGCGGGGTGGTACATGTAGTTTGTCGGCGAGAAGGATGTCCAAAATAGATTGCTCGATCGTGAGGCGGGACGAGGCACCAAGAAATTTACCATTTCCAGAAGATGGGGAGAATCGACTCGATTATTGACGACATTGTATAAAAATGAAATGTCGGATTGGTATCTTCTGACTGGGGGGGTGTTATTTTGTTTCTACCGTTGATGTCCTCTTGGTTTGAAAAGACATGTTTAACGCGATTCCGTCATAGTTAGGGCCCGTCCAAAATGAAGAACAACTCCACGTAATTATCAAACTGGGAACACAATGGAGAGGACAACAATGAAAACAAAAAACACATATTGCGCCCTCCGCCGGAATGACTACCGAGTTTCAATTAAGCCCCGGGCTTCGCGAACCGTCCGAACGCGGCTTTCGAATAGAAAAAAAAGGGCGCCCCGGATCTGGCTTTCAAAGGGAGCGTCGCTAATAAGAAAGGCTGATCGAAACGTGCATAGCAATTATAATTGAAAACCATAATTTATCCGGAGATTATCTTCGAGGTTGTTCCAACAAAAACTTCACGGGGGTATTGGATCAATGGTTTAGTCATTGGGTTGAAACTATTGTGGGGGATGATGGGGTGGAGTGGAGGACGGAAGAAGAGAAATAATCAATATCTGGAGAACTGGGGTTCGAGGTCCCGGCGGAGCTGAGGGGTTTCGATCCGCGGCCTGAAGACCACATGTTGCCTCCACTTTCGCCAGAGAGAGCTTGGCAGAAGGGGAACGGGCCCTTCTATGGCAGATTTATATACGTATTGAAATAATGTCTCTAATACCGGGAGCTTCGAACTCCCAATCCTCTTAGGGCGCTTTCCATCCAAAAATCTTCTTCTAGGCAGGAATATTACGAGGATTCCATTGACATCCTGACGGCGGAAGGGGGCGGCGGTGATATACGAGGTGCAGAGCGTTTCCCCGACGGGAGCCCGACCTCTCGAGTGCCGAAAGGAACAATGGATGTTTTAGGTGGCTCCGGGCGTTATGTAGCTATAAATTTATGAATATCAAGGGCCATATTGATAATCCTTTGGATTGTTTGCAGTAACCAACAGTTTTCGCAGAATACTCCATTCAAATCGCCAACATTCCAACTTTCACAGACGCCTGTCTACTGCTGTCAATGGAAAATACCGTTAGATAAACGTTAAATTTCCTATCTGCCATGGATAACCAAAGTGTTTCAAAAAGG
This sequence comes from Creontiades dilutus, assembly GCA_031894815.1. Taxonomy (NCBI): domain Eukaryota; kingdom Metazoa; phylum Arthropoda; class Insecta; order Hemiptera; family Miridae; genus Creontiades; species Creontiades dilutus. The sequence continues at coordinate 113,000 of JAVIWC010002460.1, read as the reverse complement.
CAAAATGGATGAACAATCAAATGGAAAAGGAAAAATTGTCAAATCTGGAAAATCTCCACTTTTTCCACCACCCCATAGGTGAATTTTTGCTTGTAAGGCAAAAGTTGCGTTGACACCTCATCTTTTTAACAGTCTAATGAAAAACATTATTACTCCTTATTTTACGGATGAATTGAAGTTTTAATGCGAGTTTTTACGGTGGATTCTCGCAGCGTCAAATCGCTCAGTTGCGAATGTCGGTTCTAGACAGTATAATCTCTCTAATAGCACATAATAAATCCAAACAGATTAGTTGACTGAAAAGATCACATAACCCCCCTATTCTGACACAGATGATTGAGATAAACACCATGCCTATTATTTAACCTTTTAAATTCGTTTCGTTTCGTTTCGTTTATTTGGCAAAATTCAAGAATATACAAACATAAAATAAATTGATAGAAATTTCACAGACAAAAGATGAGAGAATAATTTTGACATTTCTTTTATTTATTAAATTTATTTTAATATATGATATACTATAGTAGAAGAATAGTGGTTTTCTGAATTTTCGGGCTGGATGGTGTCTTGGACGTAACCATGTGAGAATTCATGGTTTGCAAATTCATACAGTATCCAGAATTAATAACCATAGAGCTACCTTGAACCAAGATCGGCCCCTACCTCTAAAGCTGCATTCAAGGTCACATGATCCCACAATCACCGTCAACGACTGCTTTGGAGTGAAGGTGCTGAAGAAGACGCCACAGCAGAGCAATGACAGGCTGATGCAGCAGTCTGAACGGGCACATCGATGGGTGCTTAGATCGATGCGACCTCCTGGCCTCAATCTTAGTGATTGAAAGATACTGGATAAATTAGCAAACCATGAATTCTCACATGGTTACGTCCAAGACACCATCCAGCCCGAAAATTCAGAAAACCACTATTCTTCTACTTTTGAAAAAGATTTATATCGAAATATCAAAATTATTCTCTCATTTTGGTTTATTATTCAATAATAAACCATTTTAATCGCTCTGGAAAAAAAATTTCTAACCGCCCCTGAAAATTTCATGGTTTACGTTTCAAAGGGTGTAGAATCCGAATCTGCAATAAAAAAATTTCCGTCCGTCCGCCGTAACGCACGATATCTCCGAAACGGCTGGAGCAAAAAATCTGAAATTTTCAGGAAAAATCCATCTTGGTCCGACGACGCCCCAATTCTTGAGCCAGCTCCCTCACTCAATTTAAAGTGCCCTTTAAGGGCTGTAAAAGTTTTGTAAAATCCCTGAAAACCTCAAAACTAGTCGAATCGGCCTAAATATTTTCCTATTTGAAGAACATACCATGAGGAATCGAATGAGCCCTTCCCCACGTCCGTAGGTCAAACCATTCCCGATGTATGGCCCGATTTATGGTGCCAACATTTGTGTTTTTTCGTTTATTATTGTTTGTTTGTAACCTAGTGATGTCCGGCCGATAGCGTCGAGTTGTAGTGAATGTGGATACTGGAGTGATAGCCGATGTGAATACTTGTAGTGTAGTTAGTAGCCGATACACGGGTTGAAGCATTCTGATATGCATGAAACGCTGATAATATATAGGTAAATATTATTCAATATTATTACTGCGGTTTATTATTCAATATTATTACTGGGGTAAATAAGTATTCTTTCACCGGGGTTTATTATTCAATTGGCTTGCGTTCATGATTTGAATCTTACTAATCTTCGGAGTGTGCGTGTTTTACAGGTGATAGAGCAACTATTGAATTTCAGGAGATATGCATAGACCACGTAAATCGGTTCTCATCCAAAACACCTATTTGGATTGATCAGTTGATGATATTTGTTGCCCCCTCTACATCTGTCTACCTTTGGCTACATCGTTTAAATTTGGATTTGGGGAAGTTTTAACGCAATACGAGTGCCAAAGGACTAGATAAATTATAGATGTTTTTATTGTGGGGGGGGGGGGGGGGTATTGAGGTTCAATAAAAAAAAACGCTGTAAATTCTTTCACTGGGGTTTATTATTCAATTGGCTTGCGTTCATGATTTGAATTTCTACTAAGCTTTGGAGTCTGCGTGTTTCACAGGATAGGGCGATTATTGAATTTCAGGAGGCACACAAATATGATTAACTGATCAATCCAAATAGGTATTTTGGTTGAGAACAGATTCACGTGCTCCATGTATATCTCCTGAAATTCAATAATCGCCCTATCCCTGTGAAACACGCACACTCCAAAGCTTAGTAGAAATTCAAATCATGAACGCAAGCCAATTGAATAATAAACCCCAGTGAAAGAATTTGCAGCGTTTTTTTTGTCTGTGAAATTCCTATCAATTTAATCACTATACATACAGTTCAGTAGAACAACTATAATCAGACGCAAACATAAAATAATATATATACAATTTCTTATAAACAAATAAATAGTGTAGAAAAGCAAATAAATAAAACTAAGCCCACTAGAAGAATAAGTTCAACAGAAGTTGTGCTCTTCCTTTGGAGTTGCTGCTACTAAAATGTCAAATGAAAAATTTCAACTGCGATGTTGAAAATGAAGAAGTGAAAGCAAAAAGCGCTGCAAATTCTTTCACTGGGGTTAATTATTCAATTGGCTTGCGTTCATGATTTGAATTTCTACTAAGCTTCGAGTGTGCGTGTTTCACATGTGATAGGGCAATTATTGAATTTCACTTAAAAACTGTAACACCTTTTGAAACGTAAACCATAACATTTTCAGGGGTTCAGAATTTTTTTTGTTTTTTCAAGAGCGATTACAATGGTTTATTATTGAATAATAAACCAAAATAGGATTTTCGAGGCCTTCAAAGATACCCAAGTAATTGGTAACTGCAATGAAAGTAGTTACAACTACCAATTACTTAGTTGTTAGAAGTAATTGAGCAGTTTCAACAACTAATTATCCGAGTAAGTGGTAATTGCAATTACTTCCACAATTAGGTAATTGTAATTAGTAATCAATAATTGCAATTACTTTGTTCCCAACTCTGGTGGACAGATAGAAATTTCCAGTTTGTGTCATACGACGCGAACTGGGGATCGAATCAGTGGGAGTAACTCCATTTCCCCAACAAACAGCTCCGCTCATCTTTCGCCCGCGGACGGTAATCCAATCGTTCTTCGCTCTCGAGGGCGGAGGAGAAAGAGAGAACATCGACAATTAGCTCGAAACGAGGAATCGCTTTTCATTTTCAAACCAATTTAACCCCCTCAAAAGCTCCGGTAAGTTGAGCCGGGGCACGTTAAAGGGAAAGATGACGGGACGGAAGGAAACGCGGGGGTGAGGGGGGGGGAGAGAGGCGCGAGTTTGATCAGTGGAAATGATGAACCCTCCAACTGCTCTCTGGAGGGAATCAAGTGAAACTGGAGCTGACGTTATGTTTCTCCGCCCTCTCCAAACAGGTGAATTTCACTTCATAAATAATTCTCGCTTTACCCGCCCGAGCTCTGGTTCGCGTTCCGTTTAGCTCTCGCCCAACGGCATTCAAGTTCCGATCTAGACCGCCTCCTCGTGTGCGAACGCTGTTCATTTCAAGTGTATTACCAACTCATGTTTCCCGCGGATCGCAGCTACACAAACAAACAAACGCAAAACATGAAAAACCATATACGTTGACTATATCATACACACAAAATGATTGTTTTCTTTAAAATGTGTGTTTACTGAAGTTTCTTCAAACTCATTTAGAATATAGCCCTGTTCCCTAACATATCCATTGCCTAAAACTATCAAAAGAACAATTTTTTTTCTTAATTTTATTTTCGATCTAGTAACACATCAAATTACGATATATATTCCAGTAGTGGCCACGTGCATGTCTCAGTAGTGAATTTGACATTTTGCCCTAAATATCATTAAATTCAATACCCAAAATTGATTCATCGTGCTCTAGGATACAGCAACAAACGAGGAAACTAGTCGAATAGACGGTCATATTGAGAAGTTTACCACAATTTCCAATGATGCTCTGCGCACTCCTAGTTCAACCTCTGACTACAAGATGATGAGCTGTACCTCCTGCAAGTTTGAAGTAGGAGACCGGGAATCCTTATTTCTCAAATATAAACTTTAAAATGGCCACTACTGGAGCAGTGGCCACTACCGGTGCCGTTACCTTACGTTGACTATATCATACACACAAAATGATTGTACTAAAATGTGTGTTTACTTAAGTTTGCAAACCTCAAAACCCTGTGCTAACTTCGTGGTGATCTCGAACGTGCTTTTTTTCTTAATTTTATCGCTTATAACACAAAAACGATATATATTTCGTGGATAACTTCTTTATAGTGAATTTGAACGAATAAAATTCCCCGTTGAATGATAAAACGAAACCAAAATTGGCCCATCGGGGTGATTGTTACGGACGAGCAAAAAACCCCAATAGTCGAATAGGGTAGGGATTCCTCATGTACAATATACACAGGACCATGTTATGGTCCCGCAGACTGGCAATCCCATAAATATGGTCCAAGGTTATCGTGGAAATAGAGTTACATTTACCGTACTGCGGACCGTGTGACGCTCAGAAGGAAGAGCAATTTAGCACACTTATCAATGTCAAAATTCGAATTCAAGGAATGTCTGAATGGTTGATTACTCTATTTCATACTTTGCCCGAAGCGCCGTGGACATTTTAAAATGTGTCCGGAATAAGAACGAGTAAACTTCAGGTATCGATTCAGCAACTAATTTGTTGCTGAATTTTGTTTAATCCGCTCCTTTTTGAACTACTCTACGTAGAGGTTTTTCGTATTTTCGACTTTACTTCACTGAAATGGACATAACTCCCTTAATTTACTAAATTAATTAATTTTAAATATACTATTGAAATTAACGTAAAATTTTCTTTCTGTACCCAATTTTCATTCTATACTTTTCTCCCAAGTAACGTCGTACATGGTTTTTTCTAGCTTGAACTTGAATGTTTGACAACCTTCTGCTTTTTCAGCAATTTTCATGTTGATTCAGCACCACACCATCTACTCAAAAGTAGATGAGCTCCGACGGTAAAAAAAAATGTAAATTTTAACAGCTTTTAATCAGCATATTGAATGTTTATTTTAGAGCAATTTTTGACAGTTTAAAGTTGAAAAACGTGAATTTTTTTAACGAAATCACCGTTTTGGCAGAGATAACACCAGAGGCATTATATAGTAAATTAATTCAAGGGAGTTATGCCCATTTCAGTGTCGTTAAGTCGAAAATATGGGAAAAAAATTTGATGTAGAATAGGGCAAAAAGGAGATTACAAAAAAATTACCACCGAAATACCGAAAACCCTGCAAACGACCTGCCTTCATACAGAATGCCAAGTCATCACACAAAATTCCAGTATCATACACAGGAATATATATGATTTTATCGTATTCACATTAAACATCCTAAAATGAACGAATTCGCGTACGCACGATTGTTATAAAAGCGTTTAATTACTGAAGTTAGCAACCCTCAAAACCCTGACCTAACTTCGTGGTGCTCTCCAAACTTTCGTACCATTTTTTTAATTTATCGTTTATATTTATTTATTCATTACAGAAAACGGGATAGATCCCAATTACAAAGGAATAAAAATCTATAAATACAAAATTCCGGACAAGCAAAAAAAAAGTCAAAAGAAAAATCAAAACAAAACTACTACAAAATAAAACTAGCAACCTTCAAGTACACCATTAGCTAGGTACTATTATGATCCGAAAAATAAATATATAATTTCTTCTTTATTTCACCCTCTGTTTCAAAGTTAAAATCCAAATCAATATCTAATTCGTTAACCAGCCGTTGAATTCTAGTAAGCGGACTACTAAAGGAATAATTTGTGTGCTTATAATCTGGTACAAATACATATCTATTCCGTGTTTGATACAATGGACACTTAAAGTTCAAGTCCTCAAGGAGGCTAGGAGCATCGTACAACCCATTGATCAATTTGTACACGAAGATCATGCCTATCACCTTACGACGATGCGCAAGCGAATTTAAATGAAGGGCATTCCTCAACGATGAGTCGCAAAACTCACCAAACCTGCCGACATCCTTGTAATAGACGTGTTTAAGCAGTAAGTGTTGTACCCTTTCAATAGCTTCCGAGTGTACATTGTAATGGGGATTCCATACCAATGAAGCGAATTCAAGGAGACTCCTAACCAAAGATATGTAAAGCTGTTTTATGGTACTAGGGTTCCGAAACTTTCTGGTTGCACGAGTGAGAAAACCAAGCTACCTAAAAGCGCCAGAGACCATTATTCGATATTGTTCAGTTAGTGCTAGCTTACTATCAAAAACCACTCCCAAATCCCTCACCACTGACACCCTAGCAAGCGACTGCCCACCGACAACATAGTCTCCATGAATAAGAAAACTAGTAAAAGAAATCTCCTACAACACTTTCTACCCAAAACATTCATCCGACCAGGTAATAAGTTCTGGTTCAATTTGGAGGTATTTAAATCAAATTCATAAAAATCCCAGATCCATCCTATTAACCGAACTCCTTACCTACGCGAATAAAGCCAAATACCTGCGATTTGACTATTTCAGTAAAAAATAAAAATATTAAAGGAATACGTGAAATCGTTTCCAATCGTGGTTAATAGGAGTCCCCATAGTAATTCTGCTTCTGGAGCAATCAATACAATCATTGAATAAAGAAGCCAAGTTGTTACTAAAAACCAATGTGTATAATCATTCTTGAACCTTATATATCCATATATAAAATGAACCTTAGTTGTTAATAAGGTAAATGAGACGAAATAATATCAAGAAATCGTAATCAAGTAAAGAAATTTGGTATAACAAAGAAGCTGTGAAGCTACTTTCAGTAGCTTACTATCAAAAACCACTCCCAAATCCCTCACCGCTGACACCCTAGCAAGCGACTGCCCACCGACAACATAGTCTCCATGAATAAGAGCACGAGACCTAGTAAAAGAAATGGTACAACACTTTGATACATTCAATGACAGCCCATTCTGGTTGCAATACAGCTGAAGGGAGTTAAGATATATACTATCTACTATATATTCTTTTTGAGGTATATTCTGCATTATACTCACATCCGATGCCGCTTCCTATGACCCGAAAATGGTACATATTTTGTTGATGTCTTCTTTATAAGTAATTTAAAAGGACAAAATTCCCGGTCGATAGTAAGAACGAAACCAAAATCGGTTAGTCGGGGCTACTGCGACGATCAAAAAACCGAATTGAGGGGTGGGGCTGGGTCGATTTCTTATGTACATGGTCTTGCTGGGCAGGAAATCTCAACTATTCACCCATAACATTGCTGTTGTATCAGCAAATGATTAAGCCCGTCTGGGCCTATGGCTACCCACTATGGGGCTGCACAAGCATGCCAAAACAAAAAAAAAAAAAAACGAAAAAACAAAACAAACTCAAAAAAAAAAGGAATGGAATGGTGGATGGATGGATGGGTGGTTTTTTTTTGGAAATGTCAAAACTATCCAAACACTCTCAAAATAAAATCTTATTGTCAACGCAACCTGGTATATCAGGACAACTCCACGGCGACCTCTACTTGGAAATGGTGAATGACGTGATAAGAATTGATGTGATACGGAATTCTGCTGCACAGACACCAAAATCTCGAAATCCTGTATACCCTGGACAACAGAGAATAGGTATGGCGACTCAAAAGGACCAAGCTCCCTAAACCTAGTTGTGACCAAACGCTTATTAGTGTTTGTGACTTGTAGTGATGTTAGATAATGATCTACTGAACCACAAAAAGTGACATTACTTCATTCTAAATCAAGTTGCTAGATGATTTGTAATAATTAAAATCGGTTGTGACAATAAATAAAGGAGAAAAAAATGTACATAGTCTGCAGACTTACGATCCCATAAATATGGTCCACGATCAAAATGGTCATCGCGTTATCGGCGGTAAGTTAGATTTACCGTACTGTAGGCCGTATGATGCTCCGCAGGAAGAGTAATTTAACACACTTTGTATGCTGTTGGAATGAAAACCGTAATTCTCGTTCCGCAGGCCGGCACATTTATGTCAAACAAGACTGGACTAAAGTGAAAAAGCCATTGGAAACGATCTCAAGAACCGTAATTACCCCCCAACTTCTTCGGAGCGCAAAACTTTGTATTTGCGGGTTTTCCCCGCTTCTTTCTTCTCGTCTCTTCCTTTATTTTTCCGACGAAAGCTTAGTTTGATCCTCGGCAGTTGAGAGAGGCCGGGAAGGAGAACTCAGTAAGCCTCGTCGGCTTGGCGGGCGGGCTGCCGTTTGAACTTCTGTTGCAAAACTTTGGCACTCCATTATGTGGGATAAAGCTGAAAACACTACTTGATCGGTTAAGTACCCCGTGTGAACTTCCCACCTTCGGCATCTCGCTGTAATAACAGCGCTACCGCCTTCCCAGGAGAAAAGGGCCCTTTGTTTATATTCTTCATATTGAGGGACATAGTTTCCTGAAGGAAGTTCAATGAAAAGGAAACCATTAAATTGATTTAGAAGTTCAGTATCGTTATAGGTGTTATGGGTGTTATAAGTTAAAAGGGGTTGGTAGGGTCATTCTCATATATTAGTAGTATTATAGTATTAATTTTGAGTTTTAATCTCAAAGGAGTTTTGTCACAAGAGTTACCCTACTAGCGTTAAGCCTCAGAAAACGACACAAAAAGTCTTTCTGTTCTTAAACTAGATTCAAAATGATAAACATGTTTCAATTTTGAACATTTTATAATGACAGGTGCAAATCAAATAAGAAAACAACTAGACAAAGAACTACTTTTCGTAAAAATAAATCTTTTTTCCGGAAATATAGTAGAAATGCCTATTTCAATACATTTTCAAAACCCTGTTGAATTTTGAATCAATTTTTTTCTTAATCATGAGTAAAACTCGTGAAGTTTTCACATGGAAACTTTATTCCTAAACTGACCAAAGATCGTACAGATATGATGTGATAGCTCCCAAAAGTTGTCCCTTTTCCTGTATAATTCACAATTTTAATCCATTACTATTGATGCAACAAAGGTATCGCTCGTTACCCCACAAACTACAACCATCGACGACCAGTACCCTGGAGCATGAAGATTTTAGAAGACTTCGGGATAGTACGACGCAAGACGAAAGGTGTTACCACGGTTAGTAGAAGTAGACGGTAGGGGTCATTAGAAAGCGAGTGGCTGCCTCGTGACGTCACTGGTGAAGACCAGACCAGGCGCTCCGTTTCTTTTGCATTAAACTAAACGTTTTTCGGGAAAGCGCCGTGTGGTTCAACCTAGATCCTCCTTCTGTACTTGTTCTGCTAATTGTATTGTATTATATACTGTATACTGTAGTATACTGGCTGCATCCATTTATCTACTATACTCCTAAAACAACTAGACAAAGAACTACTTTTCGTAAAAAACATAAATTTTCATTTTTTACTACCGAGAAATATAGTAGAAATGCCTATTTCAATACATTTTCAAAACCCTGTTGAATTTTGAATCAATTTTTTTTGCTTAATCATGAGTAAAACTCGTGAAGTTTTCACTTCCGTCAGCTGGAAACTTTATCATATTTTCCTAAACTGACCAAATGGATCGTACAGATATGATGTGATTTCAAAGATCCCAAAATTCCGTTTGTTTGATTACTTTCCCAAGCCAGAGAAGAAGAAGGTTTTTGAATCCTGTATAATTCACAATTTTAATCCATTACTATTGATGCAACAAAGGTATCGCTCGTTACCCCACAAACTACAACCATCGACGAAAAGTACCCTGGAGTATGAAGATTTTAGAAGACTTCGGGATAGTGTGTACGACGCAAGACGAAAGGTGTTACCAAATGCTCCTTAATCACTTGACGAAACCATTTCCCTACTACGACATTCTGAGATTTTATTCAAGGACGAGAAATTTGGGTTCTTGACTCCCTGTGATATACCTATATTCACTACTCGCTCCGTACCCGTTGCGTTGTTGTGACGAACCCGTTGAGTTTCCGAGCCATGATCCCAAACCCGGATCCGCCCCCTTAAATTCACAACAATATGTCTATGTGCATAATGCAACTAAAGCACGAATTGCAGGGCATACAAGACCAGAACGGTGGAGATACAAGCAGAACGTGGACTGTCCTGTTGAACCCTTACAACGAAGCGAGTGGCTCGCGTTGAAGGGCCACCTACCGAGTTGAGTTCAGCGATGCTAAAGTGGTTGAGATCCCAATACGCCCTCGAGAGCGTGGAGAGGGAAACGGGGGCCGGCGCTAACGGGATGGAAATAGTAATAAGTCCCATTGGAGGCCGGAGCGACAAAAGCCGCGTATAACGAGCTCTGATCGTCGAGATGTTTCAACAAAGCGCTGCGCCCTAACAACCAAGAACAAACGGTCGTGTGTTGATATTTTATCTGAAACGTTTCGTAGCATGAGCGAGCGTCGCGTTCGCAGTAGATTAATTGTGAGGTGCAGGGGTAACACATATGGTCGCCACATATTTCCAAGGGGATTCACCGACTAAACTATCAGCCCAACGAATGGAACACATAAGGTCTGATGGTTCATTTATTCAGCTGTGAGCAGTTACAAACCTGTCTACGGATTTCTAAAATCCCTGGGCTACTCCACGAATAATCCATAGATTGCCATAGCGAGAGTTTTAAGTTACTGTTTTGTTGTCTCAACTGATGGAATGGCTGTCATCAGCATCATTCCTTATAAACCCAAACGAAGAACGTTTTGATAGCGAAAAGATAACTTCTTTATAGTGATGTACTGGAATCTCAATTATATTACTGACCTTACTTCTATTAGGATCCTAATTCTATTGAGAATCTCTTGGAAAATATTCACTGCATAATGCAACAAAATCCTGATTTAAGGTCAAGTTTCAAATTCTTGCTATGGCCCCTTGTACTCGCAAAATAGGCAAATTATAATTTTGGAGTTAATCACTTTTTCACAGTGGGCGAACGAAATATGACATGATATTCATGCAAATGAGGTATACAGGGTGGCCCACCTAACATGAACACCCCTTTTATTTTCAATACAAACAGTCTATTTTAAAATCCAAAAAATACGTGTCCAATGATTTTTGACAAGAATTCAACAAATAATGTGTGCGCGTTTTTGCGCACGTGCGCAGTGAGTGCGCATTCTACACTAACTTCCTTATTTCAAATGAGAACCCCTATTTTTTATTCCAGATTCGAATTCTACGCCAAATTTCATGAAAATTTGATCCCTCAACCAATTTTGTTGGTTGCGCGTAACCAGTTCAGAAATTTGTCAAATAGTGGATTGTAGCATCTGAATTTTCATTGTTTTTTAACGCTGATTCACGTGATGCTGTCCGTTTTTTGATTTGACTCAATTTTTGCGGAATAATGACCGAAATTTGATTATTTCGCGTACGTTTTTTTTATTCTAGACGCGTTTTTGGATTGTTATGGGGATTAATTTTCAAGATCTGGTTGAAAAATGTAAAAATAGAAGATTGAAACCTTCTTTAGTGATCAAGTGAAAAATCATCTTAATCTGAGATTCAAAAGTCGGTATAGATGATGATTTTTCTAGCAAAATAAGCAAATTTCGGTCATTATTCCGCAAAAATTGAGTCAAATCAAAGGACGGATAGCATCACGTGAATCAGCGTTAAAAACAATGAAAATTCATATGCCACACTCTACAGTTCACCATCATCCACTATTTGACAAATTTGGAGTTCGCAATTTTGCGTGCTCGCTGAACCGGGCCACCCTATATAATCGAATTTCGTATATTTTTTATTGCAAGCTTGAGCCAAATTAAGACTATTGACGTTATGATTTCGTGAAAACGTCAAGTTTCAATCCTCAGGAGCTTAACGTGGCAACCGTGTCTACGGAATTCTCTAATCCGTAGGCTACCCTACAAATCGTCCGTTGGTAGCTTACCATATCGAGCGTTCAAAGTGACTGTTTTGTTGTTCCGACTCTTGGAATGGCTGTCAAAAGTCAAGACAATTCTAAACGCTTTAGTTTGTGAAGCTAGTTCGTATTTCATACTTCTGAGTGAGATTTCACTGGAAAAACCGCAACTCGTGAACTGCGGACAGCCCTAGGTTAATTACGTGGTCTACAAAGGTAAATCATTCATGTAAATGGTCTTCATGTATTACCAAGGATTTTCACAGAAAAAATTATCAGCCCAATGAATGGAACGCATAAGGTCTGATGGTTCATTTATTCAGCTGTAAGCAGTTACAAACCTGTCTAAAATCCCTGAGCTAGTCTACGAATTCACCATAGATTGCCATAGCTCCTCTTTTCAAAGAGTTGCTCAACTTTTGGTCAGTTGCCCTTTCACGGTTATGATTCAAGTTCTGCCTATGACGTTATATGCTCTTGACAACTTCAAGGACACAATACACGGTTTTATAGTACAGGCAGAGCTTATGACCATCCGGCAACTTCTTATGAACCCTAAACGTGAATCCGTCCACGACGAACAGTCGATATTTCGATTTTCACGGACAACATCCGATTTTAAATAACCCTGATTAGTTCTTGAATGATTTGACAGGAGATTCAACAAATTGGCCCTTAGTGATGCGATCCCTGCAACCTATCAGGATGAAGGGTCTGAAATCGTGTGAACTAGTAGGTGTAGAACAGTACTTGTCAAGAAAGATGTGGCACTGCTGTGGCCTTACACGTCTAAAAATGCTTTCAGAGAGAACCCACGAGGTTTGTCGGGATCTATCAACGGGCGTCTCCTCTCATTTCTATCGAGGGACCGCCGCTCGGACACCCCATCCGCGAAGACAATCAGCTTGAGCTATGAAAGTAATATCGGAGCGGAGTGGGAAGCCTTCGGAAACATCGTTACCCGTCAGGTTCCCTTCCGAGAGAACAACCATCGGCACATTACTAACTGTCACGACTAGTTGTTTGCCGACGGTCGATCTTCTCCGCCCATTTACCAGCGACGGCGAGAAGAATTGTTTCTCCAAGGGGCGGCGGTTTCCTTCAAAACGGTTCGAGAAATCACGAGACCTGAGGTTTTCCTTCTCCCCTGATCGAAAGTTCATGTAAGTCAATAGGTTCGCGGCTATCAACCTCGACATCTACTACCTAATTTGCTCCGTATTGAATTCGGCTCGAGCTACTTCCTTCGGGAAACAAAGCTTTCCCGGGGTTTTGGAAGTTACAAGAAAAACTTGGAAGTTTTCGCTTGTAACTTTTCACATCTTTTACGTTCCACCGCAACATTTATCCCTGTCGTCATCTGTCTCGATGTTTTTGGAGACGCGTTTTTCGAGATCATTACGCACCAAGATTCATTGAAAGTGTGTGCCTGTGTTTTTCCCCAACACCATAAAGGGTCATCGGAAAGTTATGCTACCGAAAATTTCTCACGTGTCAACTATTTTTCAATATTGGAAGAATCACAATTTTTTGTCGACTGACACAAAATTTGGACTATTCTTCACACTTTGTCGTTGCTGTAGTTTTGGTTAATTATTGCTTCCGAGGTTCTGCAGTGGAAGCCTCGTGTTCACTTTCGGGAGCCAAACAATTTTCGTTGTCTGAAATCAAAATTTCCACTCGCATTTTGCGTTTCGTAGCCTACTGAACAAATTTGGTTCCGTCTCTGTCGGTCTGTCTGTCCTGTTCCTTGTTACAGCCATAACTCCCACAATTTTGAATGAATTTAGCTCATATTCTGAAGAACTATGCGGATAAGGCCTCTCGGGGTCCCATACGAATTTCATCTCAATATAATCAGCAGTTCGCTCTGCGCATGCGTTAACGTGGAATTCTTGAAACAACCATAATTTCAACATTTTTCAATGAATTTATGAAGATGAATTTTTCAACTGGGTATAGGTATAAAAACGTCTGCCAAGTGGGTGTGGCACATAGCTTCCTCGTATCCAAAACATGACTGTATAGATCATTGAAAATTATTATTGACTAAAGAACTTCGTTCAATTAGGCGAAGTAAATATCGAATTAGGGTAAATTTATTGTTATGCAGGATCATATCTTGAGAAAATAAAGGTAGGCATGTTCAACTATTGAACAAACTATAAAATATACCTAATAAGTTCGAACAATCCCTGAAAATTTCATCGAAATCGGTCAAGATCTCCCGGAGTTATGCGCGTAACAAGGATTTCGTTTGCGCATGCGCAGAGGCTACTATTGATCCGGGGGTCATGAAACCTATAGGGGACCATCTACACCCCAACCCGCACAATCCCTGAAAATTTCATCAAAATCGGAATATAACTTCGTGTAGTTTTGCCCGTAACAAGGATTTGCTGACAGACCGACAGACACACAGACAGACACACAGACAGACACGGAACCAAAATTGTTCAGAAAGATCTAAAACGCAAAATGCGAGTGGAATTTTTGATTTTGGAGACAAAAAAATTGTTACATTCCGAAAGTGAAAACAATGCTTCCGCTACTTTAGTAGACTCGGAAGCAATAGTTGTGTACCAATATAACTAGTCACAACAGGTAATATAACATATTATGTTGAAAAACATTCGTGCCCACTTTCCCCCATCTTCTTGAAAGCATTCATCTTACTAGATGATATATAAACGTCTAAACTGTGGAAGAATCAACCCCAACGTGAGCTGAGCTCTTACCGAAGATAATACCGTTGGAGGAAAGCGATCTATCAGGAGATTCAATAATTGGAACTAGGAGAAAACCTTCCCTCCGAGGTGAAACAATCTATCATTAAAGTTGGCACGGACAGCGGGGTTGGGGGTCATACATCAAGACCAGTCCGGTTTAGCCGAGTCGAAAAATCCAGCCGCGCTACAACCCTGCGACTTACTCCTACTTTTTTTTTTCTTTTAATTTTTTCCTCCCAAATTAGATTGTAAACTTAGGTTCGAAACCTTTCAAAGCTAACTGGCCAGGGCGGGCGGACTCAGCTCCGGGTCCAAGTTCATAACAAAGGCTCGCAACTTGGGAAAAAAGCTTCAAGAAACATCTATATTGGGAGCGGGAAGGGGAGGGGGATTACTTTTAATATAAAGGGAGGAACTTTCATTTGAGCAAAACCCTAGAAAGGGGGATTTACGTTTGGAACGAAATGTTCAGACAGAATTACCATCAAAAGCCTTTACTGAATAACGTCTTGAAACTTGTTCTTTTTGCTTGTAGCGTCCAACGGTTGACGTACGGTTAAATTTCGTTTGTTTGGAAGACTAACAAAATGTGCTAATACCCTCGAGGGCCGAAGGAAGTTAAAACCTTGCTGAAATTCACCGCAGTAAGACAAATTTTGGTAAAAAACGGAGTGATATAGAAAGTTGTCTATATTTATATATAACATGAACAGTTCGTTACTTCGTCCGTGTTTCTTACTGATGCCATAACCGTCGAAATCGATACAACTGTGTAACTCATTATGTTCGTGGGAATATAGACAACGTTCTCCCTTACTCCGTTTTTTAATGAAATGGCTTTCCGCAACTTCGTCGCGAGTGACTAAGTCCGTACAAATTTTGGTGTTTACTGAAAATTGTTCAACTTTCTCCTTAAGAGAACAACTGGTACGTGTACTACATAGGTAGTACTACGAAGACGGTAAGAGATTAGAACCCTGCTTCATTACAAAGCTGGTTAATATTCATGAACACGATAGCACTTCTACGGAGAATAATAGTCTTCGACCGTTCATTGTTTATTGTTGTAAACATGGACACAATAAACTGCACCCCGAACCAACATGGTCCTCCGGTATGGGCGCTACGGGGGCAGTGCCCTAAAAAAAATGGTTGTATTCTTTTCTGTATTCTGCTACAAAAAAAAAACGCTGCAAATTCTTTCACTGGAGTTTATTATTCAATCAGCTTGCGTTCATGATTTGCGGTGTGTTTCGTGCGTTCATCGGTGTGCATGTTTCACACGATAGGGCGATTATTGAATTTCAGGAGATATACATGGAGCACGTGAATCTGTTCTCGACCAAAATACCTATTTGGATTGATCAGTTGATCATATTTGTGTGCCTCCTGAAATTCAATAATCGCCCTATCCTGTGAAACACGCACACTACCAAAGCTTAGTAGAAATTCAAATCATGAACGCAAGCCGATTGAATAATAAACCCCAGTGAAAGAATTTGCAGCGTTTTTTTATTGAACCTCAATACTCCCCCACAATAAAAACATCTATAATTTATCAAGTCCTTTAGCACTCGTATTGCGTTAAAACTTCCCCAAATCCAAATTTAAACGATGTAGCCAAAGGTAGACAGATGTAGAGGGGGCACACAAATATCATCAACTAATCAATCCAAATAGGTGTTTTGGATGAGAACCGATTTACGTGGTCTATGCATATCTCCTGAAATTCGATAATCGCTCTATCACCTGTAAAACACGCACACTCCGAAGCTTAGTACAGATTCAAATCACGAACGCAAGCCAATTGAATAATAAGCCCCAGTGAAAGAATACTTATTTACCCCAGTAATAATATTGAATAATAAACCCCAGTAATAATATCGAATAATATTTACCTATATATTATCAGAATGCTTCAACGCGTGTATCGGCTACTAACTACACTACAAGTATTCACATCGGCTATCACTCCAGTATCCACATTCACTACAACTCGACGCTATCGGCCGGACATCACTAGGTTACAAACAAACAATAATAAACGAAAAAACGCAAATGTTGGCACCATAAATCGGGCCATACATCGGGAATGGTTTGACCTACGGACGTGGGGAAGGGCTCATTCGATTCCTAATGGTATGTTCTTCAAATAGGAAAATATTTAGGCCGATTCGACTAGTTTTGAGGTTTTCAGGGATTTTACAAAACTTTTACAGCCCTTAAAGGCCACTTTAAATTGAGTGAGGGAGCTGGCTCAAGAATTGGGGCGTCGTCGGACCAAGATGGATTTTTCCTGAAAATTTCAGATTTTTTGCCCCAGCCGTTTCGGAGATATCGTGAGTACGGCGTACGGCGGACGGACGGAAATTTTTTTATTGCAGATTCGGATTCTACACCCTTTGAAACGTAAACCATGAAATTTTCACGGGTGGTTAGAATTTTTTTTTCCAGAGCGATTACAATGGTTTATTATTGAATAATAAACCAAAATTAAATGAAAAACCGGCGCTCCTGCACCCCCGAATGGTTTCCGCCTAAAGCCTAACGGCTATAATGTGATGTACCTTGAAAAGGTTTTTGCTCTCTCATCTCTCTTTCACTGTAATATACAAGATATCTTTTTGTAAATCTCACTGTATTGTATTATTAATAGGTGACTCACCAATCGAAGGGTACCAGTGACAAATCGACCTAAGTGCCTGAGCAAAAAATTTTCAGGAGAGCATAAAATGTGCAAGAAATGTGTAACCTTACTAACGATCGGTTGTAACTGAAAATCGTAGGTAACTAAGCCAGAACTTCACTCCAAGGAGGAGTTTTGTCAACAAAACGAAATCGTAACCAATGGTTCTCCGGGATGTAAGGAGGGGGAAATTGGCACCGTGGACCGCTGTCAAATAAATTCATAGCTTTCCAAAAAGTGGTGAACAATTTTTGTGCGATGAAAAATGGCGAAAATAAATTTCCTTGGCAACAATCGGTTGTAAGTGAAAATCATTATAAAAATACGCGCTACTTTTGTCTCACGTTTTCCTGTCGCTTTTCGGCAGGGGGTCACATCGCAAAAACCTTTTCAAGGTTAAAATTGGCGGTAGAGGGAGATATGTAGCAACTGCCTACAGGAGGGTTTTGGTTTGTAAAACCGATTGCACAAAAATGTAGGCTGCCATCGCTTGTTCGTTGGTGTCCGGATTTAGTAAGGATATGAAGAAGTGCATTGATAGATATTCTATCAGCATCTACGCATCTCACAGTGCGTAAGTGAGTCAGGTGTATCCAAAACACAAGACATGCAATTTTCAGAGGCATCGAAAGGGAATTTTTTACAACGGCTGTAAATTGTTCACAATCCTGGGTTAATAACTCTTATTTTACTTAACAACCTTAGGTTTAATGATCAAGATGACTAAATTACTGGCGCAACTCTGGTTGACATAGGATTTTTGAGTCGAACTCCGTAAATTTTGATCCTGTCAGAGAAAAGGCCCAGTGAGTCCGATTAAATGAAGAAAAAATCATTCTATGAGCTAATTTATAACAAACCTTGAATTGATTCCGAATACTTACACCCCATGTCGATAGGAGCTTGAAGGTGGATATCCGGGTAGGTTTTATGGGTAAAAAATTAGCCTAAAGTGAAAAATTTGCCGAATCCGGGAAGTTACTGATTTTTTCAATCACCTGTAAAACCTCATACTCCCCTACATGAACATTTACACTACCTACCAACATTGAAACTGACGTTTAAACTACTTACATTTACTAACAAGTACCATTTTCAACAAAGTTGGCCAAAACGCTCAGCTTTTCAACGGTATCCTCAAATTTGAATTTACCGAGACCAGTATGTGAGAAAATCCCGTTTCCCCATCGGAAAACTGTTTTTTTTTTTTTTTTCAGTGGAAATTAAGAGTTCTGGGAATGTGTTGGTTGGGGGGGGTGATTACTACGAAAAAGGTTTTTGGCTTGGAATTAACAATAATATCAATCGTATGGCAATAAAAATAGCAGAATCAAAGATCGTGCTGGTATTTTGACGCATTATAGTATCAGTCGTTGAATTGGTCGTTCATCTTGTGGGGCGACCTCAAGGCGAATAAAACCCAAGTGGGGCAACCATGTGCACATAAAAATCACTAAATTCATAATGTTATCTTCAAAAAAACACATTGATCAACACATTTTTCTATTTTGTGGACAGAAAATCCGTCAAATAAATGTTACATACGAGGGGTATCCTGAAAAAAAGGATCCCCGATTTTTTGCCCCGCCCCTAATGAACCGGCAAACTTGAAGCTTTCAGGGATTTTCAGTTCTTGTAATTTGGTCACACTGAATTTTTTTCATAACCTGCTGCAGCAACCAGAACGCGTAAGCTCACTGTAAACATGGATATCTTGGCCGGGGACGTGTCCAAACAGGACATCCATTCCGTGATCCGATATTAAACATTTTGAGTATCCAAAAATTTCTGAAGTGGCACGTAAAGTTCGCAAATCGCGTGCTGCTTATGCATGACAACGCTCGTCCCCACTAATCCCGTCAGACCCAAGAATTGCTGAAAAAATTCAAAGGGAAATTTTCCCTCATCCCTCTTATTCTCCAGTCTTTTGCCCCGTCCGATTACCACCTCTTCCCAAAATTGAAAGGGTTTTTGGGGGGCCAAAATTTCCAAAATGATGATCAATTGAAGGCTGCAATTCGTGCTCACCTGCGAGATGTGGGCACCCAGCATTACGACACGTAATCAGTTATGTTAATGCGGATAAATTATCAATTTTTCAAACAAAAAAAAAAAACAGGTTTATATTTTTTCCAGCCTATGGAACCTTTTTTTCTGGATATCCCGCGTAAAAGGTGTTGAGCATGGAATTCTGCTAACACTGGTCACCAAAAATTCCTCTGTTTTTTCGAAAATAAGGACGTTAGGTGATTTTTGACAGTTCCGCTCGGTTCTACAGAGGTCTAAAGACAGTAACTACCCGATCCGCAATATTTTGCTACATTTTCTGTTGCTTTCGATGTTGATTATTGAAGCTGGTGTTGAGACTCCGCATGAACTTACAACTGTATACAGCTCGTATACATCCTTCTCCGACAAGTTGAGAAATTGAAAAAGAGATGCCTGGAGGACAGAAGGGAAAGCCAGTGTCAGAAAAGGCTTATCTCCGTCGTAACTGCTAATCCCAACAGCGAACATCACGGAGAGCGCTGCTCCTAAATAGATTGCCAACCGTCCACCGTAACAATCTCTCCTCTCGTGAAATTGAATGGAAAAAAAGGGCTGAAGGTTTTTCCGTAGGGCCGATCGCCCTAAAGGGTCTTCCAAGGGCGGAACTGACCCTTTGAATGTATACGATTCTTGATGGGGGAGGGAACAATTTTTTTCTCGCAGCTCGCCCTGGATCAGCTTTATGGAGCTTGGGATTCGCTCTGCGGAGTAATTCAGCCACACATCGTCCTCCGAACGATCTCGTGTCTTCTATGCGCCGCTCCCGCTAGTGCTATTTCTGGGTCGGTTGCACAAACAAACAGCAACAAGTCAATTATGTATCGGGGCGGTCACCGATTGAATATCGACCAGCGTCCATTGTGAGTATTCGGGAACGTACAACCTAACAACAGTTTGGCTTCCATACAGTACGGCTTAATAAGCTCTGCTGGTTAGCAGTTTCCCGATCATAAACAAAACTTTTATCATTTCACATGATACTCAATCCTCTATAAAGTTGCTGTTCGTGGCGACGAAAACAAGTTAATAGAATTTTGAGTTTAGAACTACGGCTCATGGTGGAATCAATAAACTAAAAGTTGACGTTAAATCACGCGAACCCACATGTAAACTTTCTACTCCGGAATTCGCACTTGTTATCTACAGTCACCAATAACCACCTAAAGCCCTAGCCGCAGTATGGCAGAAAATTTTATTAACATCAGATCAATGAAACTAACGGGCGAACATCGTCACACTACAGATAACGTTTGGGCAGAAACACTCGACAATTTTAAAGAGTACGTGATTATTTAGGTAGTTTCTGGATAAGCTGGGAAATTTGCTCTAGGCAGTTAAGAATTGTTGGTTATCTGAATCCAAGAATTTCGCTGGTTATCTAAATGCTTTATGATTCCCAATCCGATTTTCATAGTTCAGAAACACGTCTTTACCAAACTCTAAATCAGTCGACGACAAGACATTAACAATGGATGCTGACGATTATGGTGCAGAAGTACATTAAATACGACCACAATATGCAATCAAACAGACCCAAACATATAGTGATAAGTTGACATTTGGTATTCCGCTCCATGAACTTGATGGAAGGCGAGAATGAGAACGGAGGCAGTTAATTTGAATTCCAAGCCATTTCCTACAGGTCGTTCTGAGCTCTGTTCTTAGCGCAATTTGCATATTTGTGAACGTCTTACGTACTTGTAGAGATTTAAGATGGACGGGTGGTGGAAAGCGATGGAGACCCTGTCCTATAGCAATGCAACAGGGGGTAGGAGTTACTCGACCTCTCCGGGCAAACCTTGGTAGGCAGTTGCGTATGGGTGAGCCCTAAGAGAAAGCACGCTTACAAATTCAAACTGTGCCTTCTCTCAGATAAGCTGGGAAATTTACTCTGAGCAGTTGAGAATTGTTAACACTCCCCCACCAAGCATGAAATACGCCTTTAACCAACTCCAATCAGTCGACTCCAAAGCATTAATAACGGATGCTGACATTATAGTGAAGAAGTTCGTTATATTATCAGAATACACAAACAATTAGACCAAAACATCAAGTGCGACAATCTGATATTAGGTATTCCGCTTCATCGAACTTGATGGAAGGATGAGGACTTGATGATGTTGAGGATGAGAACGGAGGCAGTTAATTATAATTCCAAGACATTTGGTCGTTCTGAGCATTGTAATTTGCACATTTGTGAAGACTTCAACTACTTTGTCGTAAACCTGCTGTATACTTGTAGAGATTTACAAGTAGAGCGTAGTTACAAGTGAGCTTGTTTCATTCACGGGCTGTGGAAACCGATGGAGACCTACAGCAGCGGACCAAAGGGTAGGAGACCTGTTGACCACTCCGGGTCACCCTTGGGTCTCTGGTGTGTCAGCCCTCTGGTGTGTAAGGGTCAGCCCTCGGAGGAAGAGCGCTTAAGCATTCAAACTTCGGTCGGATTTGGTGCAGTTTGTCAAACTCGTTTGGTGTTACCAGTTTTCCTTGGTTTGGGTGTTCAACTCAAGAAGTGAACCTTATGGGCTGCTTTCGTCCTTACAATATATACTCGTACTTGAATAGTTAAGCACATACTGCCGAAGGTCTCAATAATTCAAATCAAAATTTCATATTTCTAGCAGTCGTTTTCAAAAACCCTAAGGTTCTTCCCTATGTTGTCATTTTATTGAGTCATGTTGAATCATATCTATTTTGGTGAATACTATTTTTCTTATTCTTCATCGTTCGTTGGATCCATGTTTTGTTTGCAGACTTCATTCAGCAGTACTGTGTATACGATGTCGGGTCCACGGAAAGGAAGCGAGCGTCCAGTGTCCCCTCCACCTGGCTCAAGGCGGCCTTCCCCCGGGAAATTGAAGACGGCGGGAGTTTTCCTAGGAATCAGCGAACTGCATAAAAAGGAGTCCGGAGAAAGCTGCGGTAGAGAACAATTCGCTGTTGTTTCCTACCACATCGACGACTCCTAGACGATTAGCCCCGTCTAAGTATCCAGTGCGGAAAGCAGTCCCCCTCGCGTTCGGAACAAGCGGTCGCCCCATCGTTCTCGACGTCAAGGTACCACACGAGGAGAGACTTTAGTTTAGGGTTAATGATTAGATAATTAGGATTAAGCTAAAGTTGTTAATTATAGTCTTTATTTAGCTTGATGACCGACTTTTCCTTAAATACCTAATTCAATCAAACACCCCTAAACTAGCACGACAACCTCAAAATTTTAAGAAGAAACATCAAGCGAGAGTTAATTCCTTTGAAGAGAATGTCAACAAGCTGTTGGGTCCGGTGTGAGCTATATGTTGCAGATTCAAGCTGATCAGCACAAAGCGTCCGCTCAGAGTGATTGACTCCTTGTTTGAAACCCTGTTTCAGTCTTGACTGAACTTGATTTCCGCCGGAGGGATTCTCTTCTTCCTTGACCTATGGAGTCACAACAACCTTCCTCAACCTTTGCCGATTCTCGCTATGTTCCAGTGTTTTGCCCCACTGACTCTTCACGTGCATAGACGGCGAAGAGGACTGGTTGGATTTCTTGCAATTCTGCAAACTGGTTTGCTGGTGTTTGGGAGTTCGACTTGTAGCGTGAACATCTTATGCCTTTCCTTACTCTGTAGAAATTGAACACATCTGAAGTCCACTCCCATCCTTCCTTTACATACTTCTATGGTTTTTTCCATTTCTAATGTGGCAAAAGTCTCAAAAATTTAAAGCATAATCAAGTGTCTACAACTTTCGGTTTATGGAACCATGCAGTTCAGTTTAAATTGTAATCCCATTAATGTTGAATTATGGTGTACCTACTTTGGTGAATAGATGCTGCCCTCATTTTTCTCATTCGTTCGTTGGATCTACGTTTTGTTTGCTGACTCCTCCTGCAGTACTAGCTGAACCTTCAAACGTGAAGAAGCAACGACGAGAGAGGCTTTTTTTCCTTTGAAGGGAATATCAATAAGCTGTTACGTCCAGTGTAAGATATCTGTTACAGATTCGAACTGATCAGCACAAAGCTCCCACTCTAAGTAATGGGTCTCCTCGGTAGAAATAGTGTCTCAGGCTTAACGATTTCCGTCGGAAGGGGTTGAATTACAAAGCGCGGCCCGTGATCGACATCCGGATCGTGATTTTTCTACAAATGGCCGTAGGATGTTCCCGCCCGTTCCAGCCATGACGTAGGGACCGTACGCCGGCGTTCGCTCCCATAAATCCTCATATCCCCTGTAGATCATTATTATATTGTTTTCGACCTCCTTCGTCCTGATTTTATACGAATATGTTGGGTTGTCCGTGAGTTGCACAGAGCCATTGAACTCCTGTTATAAATAATTCACTCATTTTGATGTTAGCAATAAGATGTAATCCATTGAAAAAAACGCTGCAAATTCTTTCACTCGGGTTTATTATTCAATTGGCTTGCGTTCATGATTTGAATTTCTACTAAGCTTTGGAGTGTGCGTGTTTCACAGGATAGAGCGATTATTGAATTTCAGGAGGCACACAAATATGATCACCTGATCAATCCATCTTGGTCCGACGACGCCCCAATTCTTTAGCCAGCTCTCCCACTCAATTTAAAAAAAATTTTCAAATCCAAAATATTGGTACTTAAAATTTCCGAGATTTCAACAAAGTAATGGAGTCATCTGGTAGATTATCATTTGAAGTAAACGAATCACACGTGTATTCCCTGAAAACTCACTCTTATTTGCCCACAGATGCAACTTACGTTAATGACTTCTATTGGGGCACAACCAACCACTGAGATTGGGGGTATTTAAAACTAGAGTTGCTCAATCAATGAACGATTACGTTGTCGTAAATCTAGGGAAATTCATTACCGTTTGTCAGATCCCCACCCTCACCAGGGAGCCTTTCTTGTTGTCTACCACGCACAACAATATTTCCATGGTTTCAAAAAAACTGGAATTTATCCAGTGAACTCTCAAGCTGTTGAAGTACACTTGATGAGACCTGGCGACATCATCTTCTTTCCCTGGCTGCTCAGAAGGCAGCGGGGACTCTTCTATTGAGGCTGACACCTTCAAATCTCAATGGACCACTTCCCCCTTCGTTCAGCCCATTATCATGGCGTTAAATATGCCCAACCTGCCTGAAGTTCCTCAAGTATCTACTTCCAGTGCTGTGGTGACCACTCCTACCTCCTGTGCCGTAGGAAAGGTCGGACGTGATCGCAAAGCTGGCTGCCCAAATGACAATCAGAAACTCGTTCATTCTTCATAATTATGATTTTCCTAGATTTTGTCTTCATTAACGGCCCGTTATTGTAAAATTATGTTTTTTTTTTTTTCAATCATTTACGTTCCTTACTGTTGATCATTGAAAGAGTTTAATGACGTTTATCATTCATTTTTCTTGAATTGCATCATAGTTGAAAGGGCCCCACTAGGGGTTGAAATTGCCCAAGCTGATCCTTGAATCTACCCCACCGGTGGGGCACCTTCAACCAAGGAACTATTTTCAAGAAAACATTTCATTCTGCCTTCGCTTAGGTGATGCAAAAAATTTGGCCAAGGCGATTCGTGCTAGATAGGTAAGCTTTCCGGTGAGTAGTATAACGAATATTAAAAAAGTAGACTCACGATCATTTACGTTCAAAACTGGTTGAACCTACCCTACTCTCCCCTACACTGTTCGTCATACGATTTTTTTACGATACGCTCCCGGTACAGGAAAGGATTAAGATCGTATCGCGATGTACCACTATACAATTTACTGAGTCACAATTTACTTTGTGATGCATTTCACGTCCAATACTTCGTTACTAGAGAGTTGTAACTACATTGTTCACAACGCTACATCTGAAGCTGCGAATTTCTTTGCTGACACATCCTGAGCGAGATTGTGGAAAATTCTTTCCTGTGTAACAGAGAGCTCTCTCCTTTACATCGTAGGCAGTGTAGCTGAAGATATACGTGGGCAGGTAGATATCCCTCCAACCTGAACGAAGACACGTTCCGCACCTTTTTTGGAGCACCCTCTAGTCACGTAACTCGTGCGGAGCTTTGTGTATGAACATGATTCCCAAGGCCCGGCGTCTGTGTCAACCTGCTACTTCTCAATAATGTGGGTTGAATGTGAATGAAATCCGTTTCTTTCAACCTTCCGGACATAGGAAAGTCACAGCCTATTGGCCTGAATGGGCTTCGTAGAACATTTAAAGCCGAGTATTAGAAAACTGTCAAGAACTCAGAACTGTTTCTCCGTAAAATGAATGAAATATGGGAATCCGTTCCAGATATGCTGCCGGCATGAGCAAAGTTCCGTAACTGTTCATACTTTGTTTAGGATTATCTAGTATTCACCCATTTCATTTGTCAATTGAAATTTCGTGTGAGTGTACAGTTAGCCGAGGTATAGTGGACCCTCAATACCTTATCTGTTGTGATAACAATTACAAACTAGCATGTAGAATGCGTTTGTCAAACAGATTTTTTTAAAATGTTTAAAGATCATTGTTTATTGCTCAAAGCATAACTTAATAACAATATCATTTCGAAAATATGGATTAATGTACAAAACTAAGACACATCACTGAGTTTTATTGGTTGTAGTAATAGTTGCACTTCATTGCTGCCATGTATGCGGGAGATAGAACGATTTAACTTGGTAACTGATTCAATGTTAGTTTCCCCAGTCGCTATAATGGCCTTAGAATAAAGTCCTAAGAAGTTGCGTAGATGCATACACATATTTTAGAAATGACAGACTTCACGACGAGCTGCAGATTGAATCCGTCGAAGAGGTCATTCGAAGCCAACCGTGCGTCACCTCTTGAGGCTACAAGATCATGTAAATGAGGATGTCGTCCAGCTCCTCAACACAGAGGATCTGCTTAGGAGACTGGAGAGAACCCAGCCACACGATTTAATTCACTTAGTGTGAGCATCACAAAGTGCAAATATCAGGACTAAGTGATGTATCTTGGGTTTCTTAATATACGCCAACTATATTTTAGAATAACGTTGCTTATAAGGCTATAACTTGGTGCAATAAAACAAATTAAAAAAACGCTGCAAATTCTTTCACTGGGGTTTATTATTCAATGATTCATGATTTAAATTTCTACTAAGCTTTGGAGTTTGCGTGTTTCACAGGTTAGAGCGATTATTGAATTTCAGGAGGCACACAAATATGATCAACTGATCAATCCATCTTGGTCCGACGACGCCCCAATTCTTTAGCCAGCTCCCTTTCTTTTTTATTTGGAGAAAAGATTTTTCCTAAAAATCTTTTTGAGATGAAAATTATCGGTGTTGACTGGCACCTGGGAGGCGCGGTGACGGAGCACTTTGCTTTCTCACATTGTTGGAGGAGATGCATCCTCAAAAATGAGTGGGGATTCCGAAAAGAGATTTTTCTTTTCAACATCCTTTTTTCTCAACTTTAACTTCCTCTCAACAGGCCTTTCAATTTGATACCAATATTGAACAAGCCCTTTCATTTGATACCCATATTGTAAAAATGCATTAAAAATTACTGCTCCGCCATCTTGGATGGTCTGCCATATTGAATTTAGAATGACGTCACACAGCTAACCGTGTATTGTCATCCAATCTAAACGTGCATACAAATTTTAGCTTAATCGGTTGAGAGTATCTGCTTCAAAATCGAGTCCCAAGATTCCACCCGAACATCCTTGTACATACATTGCAAGTTAAATAACAGCTTTTAGAAATGTGCACGTTTACAGCAATGGATAAAATACCGCTAAATGGATTACGGTACGAATGTTTGCTGTTCTCTACCTTCTTTTTTTACCTATGGCGAGGGGGCAAACCTGATATTCGAATTCAGCGAACCAGAAAACATGGGGAACCGTTGTGAAGAAACTTCTGTACGTTTTTCTGCGGAAAACCCTGTTTTTACTGGGTCATATTTGAAACAGACATAATATACCTCTGTGTAATAATTTGCTGCGTTTTATTCAGAGACAGCAAAATCGGTTTGTTCTCCTGTACGAACCCTTTTTTTAATCATAACGACTGATTGATTCCCTTTAAAATCAATCAAATCACAATCATCGAAATAAAAGCATGAAATTCTAATTCCCGAATAAGTTGGGTTTTAAACAGGTGGCATAGAGCATACTGATAGACTTGGATGAATAATGGATTCTGTAATAAAACCAGAGAGACGCGGAAAAAAAATTAAAATTACCCCCGCTCATTTGCATGTGAACGGACATGTCTAATCGTGTATGCTCGGGGCCTAGTAAAATCAAAGATAACACGTGTTAAATGTAACGACTAATGATATGTAAAATAGAGGACCGTCGAGCCCCAGGGCACGAACTCATGTGCGAGTATGTAGTGTGTGTTCCATACACCGTTTCTATATTCCTAGTAACGACTTCCCGCCGACGAGGTCACGTTCCCGCGATAGATTTGAATTCAATCAAAGTAAATATCGAGAAATCCAATATTCATTGGAGTTACATTGAAACTCCGCGCCTCGACGTCTCTCGACAAACATTGTTTTCATACCAACGAGAACAGACGATTTAGTTAATTCTACGTCGTTGGTCGTACAGAATATGCCGTCGTCGAAAAGGTCATGTGACATCTTAGAACTGTCAGGCGTGAGTTGGTTTCTGGGTGCTTCAAAGGTTTCTGATTGTTAAATACGGTTAATTCAAGTATATCATCAGGTATTATAACATCGTTGGTTTCTCTGTATGTTCCCTTATAACTCAAGATTCAGAGAACCAAATACCGTGAAATTTGGAACACGCACACAAAATTATATATATATATTTTTTTTTTCGTGATTTATTAAGTGCGACTGAAAATCCAATACATTTCATCTAGCAATTTTACATATCAATAAAGATACACTCCAAGAGGGTAGGTTTACAGCAAAACCTAGCCCTTTATTATATAGCTCAATTAATTAGCACTGAGTTCGATTGCACTTCTATTCACGCAGCACAACTAAATCCAGTGGTTTGTTTCGCTTGAGACGTCGGATTTCACCTTCGTTGTCCAAAACGTAGAGCATCTCCGGGTTCTCGTGTTTGTGGAGGCGATTTTCATGCTTCCTTGCGTATTTTGCAATAATTTCATAGACTGTCTCCATCATCAAATCTCGATGAATATCATCGTTTCGCATGTACAAAGGGGCTCCAACTATACTTCTCAGTATTTTATTTTGAAAGGTTTGGATTTTCTTAATATTTGATTTCTTGTCACAGCCCCAGATCTGTATCCCATAGGTCCAAATAGGGCGAAGGATCTGCTTATATATAAGCAGTTTGTTGTGAAGAGATAGATGAGAATTCCTTCGCATTAGCCAATACATCCTTCTGTACTTGATTTTAAGTTCTTCTTTCTTCTTTTCTATGTGTTTATTCCAGTTTAATTTGGAGTCAAGTGTCAAACCCAAGTATTTAACTGCTTCAGTATGCGGTATTTTATTCGAATTGATCTCAACATCCAAGATTGGGACTTTTCGGTTAGTGAAGTTGATGTGGGCTGATTTTGATTCGTTCAGCTTCATTCTCCACATCTTGGTCCACTTAGAAACCTCAGTAGTAGACGTCTGTAGTTTGCGTGTTGCAGCTTCTATATCATCTCCAACAGAGATAGCCGTATCATCTGCAAAGGTGGCAACAGTTGTGCCTTCTTGTTGGGGTAAGTCCCGTGTGTACAGGAGGTAGAGTACTGGCCCTAAGACACTCCCCTGCGGGACCTCTCCTTTTATGGTCTTCAAGCCGGAGTATTGGTCATCTTGCTTCACCCTGAAATGTCCATTTTCAAGGTAGGACTTCAGTAGTAAGTAGTACTGTCTTGGGAGATCCCTGTGCAGTTTGTACTCTAGTCCCTCGTGCCAAACCTTGTCAAAGGCTTGAGCCACATCCAAGAAGATACTGGAACATATTTTTTTACCTTCTAGGGCCCTCTCAGTGATTCGATGGACTTGATCTATTGTAGAGTGTCGTTGTCTGAATCCGAACTGGTGATTTGGGATCAAATTTCTATCTTCTATTAGTGGTTTAAGCCGTTTAAGAAGCAGCTTTTCGAACAGTTTCGACATAACGGGGAGGAGGGATATTGGCCGGTACCCCGTCTTCTCGTTTAGCGACTTTCCTGGTTTGGAGATCATAATGACTTCCGCAACCTTCCATTGGGATGGTATATGTTTCAGCCTAAAAATAGCATTGATTATGTGAAGCAATTTAAGTAATGCCTTTTCAGGGAGCTCCTTCACTATACGACCTGATATCAGGTCGTAACCGGGAGTCTTTTTAGCATTAATGTTGCTTTTAATTTCATCTTTAAGTTCTTTCAGTGTAACTGGCGGTATTTCGAGTTCGTCCGTTTTTTCTGTCCGAGTTGTATTTTCGTCTGGTGATTGATTTGGTAACGGTTGAAAAGTTTGGAAGAGATGCTCTGCAAAGAGATGTGCTTTCTCTACATTACTTCTGGCCCATGTCCCATCATCCTTTTTAATTGGGGGTGATATAACTTTGGGTCTTTTAATGTTTTTAGTTACCTTAAAGAGAGAATACTCCGTATCTTTCTCTGCAGTCAGATTACTCAGAAAATGTTGAACTGATTCATTTTCCATGGTTCTAATTAGATATTTAAGTTTGTTAGTATATCTGTTGAGTATAGTTTTGTTTTCAGACGTTCTATTATTTTTCCACTTTCTCCTTGCTCTTCGTTTCGCATTCAGGAGATTCCTCAATTCCAATGGATATAATTTCAGATCGTCACAATTGTTGTTTTGTTTTACTGGCGTACTTTGCCAGGCTGCTTGTTGTATGTTATTAATATAAAGGTCAAGTTCGTCTTCTATTTGTTCTGGTGTTTTCAGAGGTACTTTCAGTTTAATTGATGTTTCCAATTGCTGCCGAAAACAGGCCCAACAAGTTTTTCTATTGAACAAACTCGGAGTTTTTTCTTTCAGAATCACTTTTTCACTGACTGTTACAATAACTGGTGAGTGATCAGAGGGTAGCTCGTCACTGTCTTCAACATTTATGTATCCACTTGAGATACCTCTGCTGATAAAAAAGTCAATTAGGTCAGGGATTTTGTTAGCATCCGTGGGCCAGTATGTAGGCCTTCCAGATGAGTGGAAATCGCACTTGAATACAGATGCTGCTTCATAGAGTTCTTTGCCTTTTGACGTAGTTAACCGTGAACCCCAGTAGGTATTTTTGGCATTATAGTCTCCTCCGATAATGAAGTTGTTTCCTAACGTTTCGAAAAGGCCTGTGTAGTCAACTTTCTTCAACTTATGCCTAGGGGGACAGTAGATCGCTGCGATTCTGAAGCATTTGTTTTTGAGTTGCACACTAACTGAGGTAACTTGCATTTTTTCTTCCTCAATTTTCGGTTCTTCATGGTGCACGACGTTCTCTTTAATTATGATTCCCGAGCCTCCTCTAGCTTTATTGCTGGGGTGTATTGTGTGGTAGCAAACGTACCCTCTTATTTTGATGTAAGAAGAACGAGTGAAATGGGTCTCAGAAACGAATAAAATATCTATCTTATTAGAACGAAGGAATACTTCAACTTCTTTGGTGTGATTCAATAATCCATTTGCATTCCATGTTGCTATTCTTAGTGTTAGTTCCATCATATTATTCCATAGTTGGTTAGCCCTTTTTCTAGTTTGGCTATTCTCTCGAATAACAGCTTATTGGTATGATTTTGTTCATTCAATCTCTCTAGAATTTGGGCTAGCATTTTTTCAGTGCTCGACACAGTCGCCTCTTTTTTTGCAACGACATTAGCGTATGACGCCTTAGAATTAGAAGTGCCTAACGTTATTGCAGTGAGCGATTTCCGCCTGCTACCACTTCTTTCAGTAGAGAGATTCCGTCTACTGGATTCTTTCACTTGGGGTTTAGTGGCATTGTTTCTCATTCTTTGTAGCTCTTTAGCTACTTCGCAGCCGCGATAATTTGCAGGATGATTTCCTCGAAAATTTACGCATTTGGGAGTATCGGCCCTGTCTAGGGTGCATTCAGCTGTAATGTGTTGTCCAGCACATTTCACACATGCTGGTTCCTTTCCACAGTAGAATTGAGTGTGGAGGTAGCTTTGGCATTTTTTGCATTGAGGGATAAGTTTGGAGGCATTCTTTAATGGCTCAATCTTTACAATTATGTTGAGAATAGCCTTAATATTATGTATTTTGATTATATCTTCGTTCTTTTCAAATGTTAACATAAATAGAGGAAGGGGTTTTTGAAAGGTTTCAATTACACCTCTCTCATTTTTCTTTTTTTCTTTTTTGAGTATGTTGGTTACATCTAGAATATTAAAACCTTGATTTTTTAGGTCTTCGATAATTCCATTTTTTTCACATGAAGCATGTAAACCTCTAGCCATAACCTTAATTGGTCTGTCAGCTTTATCTTGGTACGTGTACCATTGTTTTTTCTCTGTTCGTAGTTTTTCCGTGATCAATTTCCAGTTTTCACGAGACTCTACGTTGATTTTCCATACGTCATTGTTAAGTGCGGTAATTTTAAATTTCTCTTTAGGGATGTCCCTAATGATGTCTTTGACGGACGAATAGCTCTTTAAACCTATAACATTTATGGGCGGAGGAGGTGGATCCTTTTTGGGCTTGTTTTCTAATGTTTTGGTGGCATTTTTGCCAACCTTAGGTTTGTTGGAGGCCTCAGCCTCCATTTCTGGTGATGAGCCAGCTTTGCGCTTTTTGCGTGACCTTTTCAAGATCCAATCAGTTTCTCTTTCGAGATCGTCCTCATCCGTGCTGTAAGACTTACGAGCATGAGATTGAGTCGATTTGGGTACCCCTTGCTTGTCCTCAAGAACTTTTAAATTTCGATTCAAAATTGAAATTCGATTATTAGCTTGACTAAGGTAATCGCATAGAGAAGCTACGACACTATACAAATTGTTGAATGCATCACTTACATGGGCATCCACACTTCGGATCGCGTTTGTAGCCTCACGGTGTTGCAATAATTCTTGCCTTGTTTTTGCAACAATCTCCTCGATTGTTACATCATCGCTCGGGTCATCCATCTCGTAGTGTAAACATTCCCAGACACTGAACTATCTACTGAGCACTGTTTATTTCTTTAAACGAGAGAACTCTCCGATGTTGACTCTCCGAGTTCCCGCACAAGACTGTCGACAAAATTATATGGAGAAGATTCTTAAATAGGTTTCGTGGAAGACAGATCTTCCCAAAAACCAAAAAATTCGGGATATACGCTTACAGAAATATTTGCAATGAATGTACCCTTTTATTGCATGCTAATAAAATAAAAGGACTCCTTTTACTAAGTTCCTTTAGAAATCGATTTTTTCAAGTCTTATATAAAATAATTGTGCGCAAGTGAGCAATATACTCTACATGACACGGCGTATAAATTCATGAGTAGAACAACTGAAATTTGGCGAGCTAAATCTTGAAGCACTGTATTTTGGTGTGCGTGTACCAAACTCCAACGAACTTTATTTGAGAAGAATTTTACGTTATCTGGCTGTTTGGATCTAAAATTATAAAGGAACAGGTATCTCATATGTATATAGAGACATCCACAAGGAATGCTAGTCATTTTTCAAGAAGGCTGTGAATTGTGTATTATCTCAATACACAACGTGAAAAGACTGACAACGAATATTTACAGACAGAATATAATATGACAAGTGGGTATGGCACATAGCTTCCTCGTATCCATAACTTGGCTGTATAGATCATTGAAAATTACAATTGACTAAAGAACTTCGTTCAATTAGGCGAAGTAAATGTTGAATTAGGGTAAATTTATTGTTATGCAGGAGCATAACTTGAGAAAATAAAGGTAGGCATGTTCAACTATTGAACAAACTATAAAATATACCTAATAAGTCCGAACAATCCCTGAAAATTTCATCGAAATCGGTCAAGAACTCCCGGTGTTATGCTTGTGGCAAGGATTTCACGTTTGCGCAAGCGCAGAGGCTACTATTGATCCGGGGGTCATGAAACTCATAGGGGACCATCTACACATCAAACCGAACAATCCCTGAGAATTTCATCGAAATTGGTCAAGAACTCCCGCAGTTATGCGCGTAACAAGGATTTCGGTTGCGCATGCGCAGAGGCTGCTACTGATCCGGGGGTCATGAAACTCATAGGGGAGCATCTACACATCAAACCGACAATCCCTGAAAATTTCATCGAAATTGGTGAAGAACTCCCGGAGTTGTGCGCGTAACAAAGATTTCACGTCTGCCTAACCTACCCACAATCACGAGCTTAGCTCATCGTGGGAGGTCCAATTTATTGTACTTATTTTGAAATTATAGATTATTATTTTTTAAGGTCATGTATTATGTAAAAGAAATGCATTATTATTTTAAAAAATAAATTATTATTAATAAAAAATAATAAAAACTTGAAAAGTGAAGGCTAGGTAGAAATTAATGAGGTTCATTTTTTCTATGAAATAAACCGCTGTTTGTCGACTGATGATAACAGTTGATAGTGATCCAGCTCTCCCTACAACTCGAAACAATATAGTCACTAATGCTGTAATCACGCGATATGTAGATCATATGGAAACAAGACATTAAATATGTAGACATTAAACAAAATTGTTTAAATATGGAAATATTTGGGGTAGCGTTTGTAATGATCAATAATGGTTAACGGTAAGAAAAGTATGAGATAAAATTTTTATCTCCGTAAACCATTATTGAGCATTACAAACGCTACCGCTAATATTTCCATATTTAGACAATTTTGTTCATTAATGCTCAATACCAATAAATTTTTCAAAATATGTCTTGTTTGTATTTTATTTATTTCATCATTTTGCTTCAAAGTCTACCAAGGTAACGGTTTGTTTTCACTTTCGGAATGTGAACATTTTTTTGTCTCAAAAATCAAAAATTCCACTCGCATTTTGCGTTTTAGACCTTACTGAACAATTTTGGTTCCGTGTCTGTCTGTCTGTCAGCAAATCCTTGTTACGGGCAAAACTACACGAAGTTATAGTCCGACTTTGATGAAATTTTCAGGGATTGTTCGGTTTGATGTGTAGATGGTCCCCTGTAAGTTTCATGAACCCCGGATCAATAGTAGTATCTGCGCAAACGAAATCCTTGTTACGCGCATAACTCCGGGAGTTCTTGAACGATTTCGATAAAATTTTCAGGGATTGTTCGGTTTGATGTGTAGATGATCCTCTATAAGTTTCATGACCCCCGGATCAATAGTAGCCTCTGCGCATCGGCAAACGTGAAATCCTTGTTACACGCATAACTCCGGGAGTTCATGACTGATTTCGATGAAATTTTCAGGGGTTGTTCGGACTGATGTAAAGATGTTCCTCGTGAGTAATAAAGAGAAAATAAAGTTTTAGCCTCGAGCTTGGGTCGAACGTCGAACACAACCATGGCAGGACTGTTTTTCCAGGCCATCACGGCAGGACTGTTTTTTCTGGACATTATAAAGCCACTTTGCGGAGGGATGACGGCAGTTGGGTACTTTGCAACGACGCTGCAGTCAACCCAACATAATTTGATCCGTCATTGAACGATGCTTAATAAGCATTGCTTATATTTTATTTTTAGAAATGTCATAATTATTTATCACTTCAGTCATCTATCCATTCAGCGTCAATATCAATTTTTATTATTAGGTATATTTTATAGCTGTTCAATAGTTGAACGTGCCTACCTTTATTTTCTCAGTTATGCTCCTGCATAACAATAAATTTTCTCTAATTCAATATTTACTTCGCCTAATTGAACGAAGTTCTTTAGTCAATAATAATTTTCAATGATCTATACACGAGGAATACGAGGATACGAGGAAGCTATGTGCCACACCCACTTGGCAGACGTTTTATTTTCTAATTACACCTCCAACTATGGGCATATACATGATCTATTGTTGGACACTGATTGTGTGCCACAAATCTGCACAAACCTTTCTTATAAAGGCGGAGTATAATTAAAGCTTTCCAAAAACACATATCCGTTGTTGGAGAAAAGATGTATTTTTCTTACTTTTACATCTCCAATATGAGTTAAATCCATCCCCTGTATCTAAAATCCATTTCCCAACATAGGAGAATATAGTCCAATCATACTTAACGGCTAAAGTTAGATGTTTGCATACGGCACCTATCCATAAAAATACCATCAGGATCTGAGGAACTGTTTTTTTAGCGTAGAATACGCTTTAGCCATGGACTAACTAGCCAAAAAAGGAACGCTTGAGCGTAACGAAATGTGACACGGAAAAGTCTAGAACGTTCTGGGATGCTTTAGAAACAGATCATATGATCATAAAACACCGATAATTGATGTTTATAAGCACATTGGGTAACTAAAGGCGATCACCAAGCAACAACTTGCATATTTACATCCGTAAATTTACCTTAATAATTATTAATTAAACAACTTGCATTTACCTTAATAATTTTATGTTTCATTTTTCAATAAAATAAACCGTCGTTTTTCTATTGATTTGCGCACGTTTGTATTGATTGTCACATACAAGAATGCGGATTATCGTGGTGGATCGTGCATTGATTCCATATTCGCCCGCCATATCAATAACATCGTTAGTGTACGTTACTTAAACGCTAATACACGTTTCATAATCACCGTTGAACGTTCTGCAGTTCAGCGTCCACTCGAGGCTAAAGCGTATTCTACGTGTCTATACTTGTAGCAGCAGGCTATAAATAAAAGCAAAAGGGGGGTCCAGGGGGCGCAGCCCCCGGCGAGGCGCGTATTTTTTTTTTTTTTTTGTTTTTTTTTTTTGCAAAATGGCACACGTCGAAACCGACGCTTAGCACCAGATGGTCATGTTCCACTCGTGTGTGCAGGATTAGTCGCTGTGTGCGTTGAGCTCGATTTTGCAAGAAAATTACATTTTGTTTAGGTAATCAACAATTTTGGAGCCAGGGAAGATAGGGAAAAGCCATTTTGTGAAATGTACAGAATTTCAGATACCTATGTCATTTTATTTATAAGTAACAACTTCACAATTGCTCTCTGTTGCTTTCTTTTGAACAATTTTTGAAACGAACGCAATTTAAAGAATTGTTACCGATTGCTTAAGCTGTCAAGTTCTTGTTTCTGAATGAAAATATACCTACCATAAAATTACTTGTTTCAAATTTGAAATCTTTGAGTTTATACTTTCAGAGGGGTCGATTTCCATCCCCGGGGAATTACGGGACCATCCAAGTCGCACGTTCCCTGAAATTTTCATATACAATTTGATGGAAACTGTAGTTAAATGACAGAAAACTTGGAGGTAGACACGGAAACAAAAATAGTTATTGAACAAATGTTTTTCACTTTTGGACAGTCTAGATCAGGGGTCTCCAAACTACGGCCCGCGGAAAAATTCGGTCCGGCCCGCGGACTCCGTTGGAAAAATTAGGCGACCGCCAGAATAGAAAGAAAAGTCAGCCATATGACCCTGTGAAAGCTACCCGTACTCTTGTCAAATTCGTTTAGGAGTGCATAAAACCCCTTCAAGGGTCTGACTCAATATTCCTGAAAATTCAATTTTTAATCATTTTTATTGAATAACGGAAAAGTAATTATGGAATTTCGAAAAATAAAATCACTCAATTTTGAATTTGACAAACTCGTCCGGGAGTGCTTAAAAACACTGTTTTCAAGTGTCTAATTTTCAAAATTTTCCCGGATCCCCCTGTTGGGCCACCCCACCACTTCCACATTATGATACGGCCCTTGGGGCAAATAGCTAGTTTGGAGACCCCTGGTCGAGATGAATCCTTTATAAAGATCGTCTTTCTTCCTTGTGCTCATCAGCTTCAGAATTTATGGTAAACTATGTTTCTCCACCTTTTAACCATACTGTAAAATGATTTTCATGATCGTCCCCTCATTTGAATTAACTGTTTAACTCTTCTTTGTCCAATGAAATCCTTGAAATTCTTTCAATTATGCGCTGTTATCGAATTTCGATCTGCTTCTTTTAAATGATACCATGAGATCAAAATGGGCTGATTAATTTTGCCAATGTTTAGTTAGTTTTGTTGGTAATATCTTGAGTACATACTTCACTACGAAGGTGGAATGCATCTTTTGGTCCATACCTGAAACAATACAAAACAAAACAATTTGTAAGTCAGTGGATATATTATGCTTACTAGTTAATTTTTGGAGTTGATTAGAGTTAGTTAGTTAATTGTAGTTTTTTAGTAATTTAATACGTGATAAGTTTTGAGCCCTACAAAGATAATCAGAAAGTGCACTTGTTTTTGCTAAACCATCTAAGATGCTAAGAATGTAAAACATAGAACTCCCAGAAAACCTCTTTCTACTGTAATCAATGTTGTGTTTTACGTCGCATTTTATCTTCTGCTCTTTTCTCGCCAGCAAATAAAATTAAATCTCAGTAAAAATAAAATAAATTCCTGATCTCTATTGGATAGTTGTGACTTTGTTGGCATTGTACACAAATGAACGGAGGTCTTCTACAATCATGATTTCGTTGTTTTCCAGCCCCTAGCCATATCACCCGGAACAGCTTGTTCGAGAGAACTAAATTTCTTTTTACCGACCATTAATCTACGATGAAGTCAGAACTTTAGGTAGTAAATCCTCTGTAGAGAGATAAACTAAAAGCAACGTTTTCTCGGTATCCGACCTATATATGGTGGATAACAGCGGAGGAGGTAGTGTGGGAGCATCTTCGGCCCGTTAACTAACTGGATTAATTAGAAGAAATACTCCACAGCAGTAAAATAACTCTTGGCAGTTAATGTGGATTTAGAGCTTTCATGGAAAGCTAAGTACGGGGATGGCAGTGGGAGGTAACTCTCGGTGTTGAGGCGAACGGGCGGTGTTACACGGCGGGAGCGACGATAAATGAAATATTAAACTTGGGTGGATGATGAACACGCATGATTACGCGCAGAATGGCACGTCAAGGGTTACAACTTAACCGAATTTGTAACGCTGCAGATGGAATATACCAGAACCCTCCCAAATAGAGTATGTAGTACAGTTTATGTTCATAAACATAAATTATATATTTATAGGTACATATACAGGGTTTAACTGGAGTCGTGTCCGACTGCTCATCTACGTTGTTAAGGACTGGTTTTAGGAACACAGCCCTTAAACTATTGAACTTTCCCTTTTTATCAGGTGGTTGTTGGTATATGTGTGTTAGGGTACCTTTGATCGGTGTTACCAGATAATATTTGCCCTCCCGACCGGAGGAGGATAGGAAGTGATTTAGTCGGTGTTACCAGTACCGTGTTACTAACCCTCCCGACTAAACCTTGAGGAAGTGTAAGCCGTATTTACCAAGGAGAAATCTCCTTGCCCTTACGGTATGAGAAGAGGATCCTTGAAACTTCGGAGGTGCAGTCGTTACCCGATAGCGTGATTCGCCCTTACTACATCATAGGTGAAAAGTAGAAGAAAGTACCAACTGACCTAGCTGGTAAAAGAAGTTAGGTCACGAGTAAGAAAGCAAAGTGTTCTGTTAATACTCCCAGAAGGGCTGCCACCAACTGGCTGACTTCTGCCGAAGGGCTGGTCGTATATATACCGCCCCGGCTCTCTTTGCCCTTCCGGGTTTTCCCGAAGGAATCGTCCGTTGGGGGTCAGCGCTAACAGCCGGGGGAAACCCGGCTTGGTGTGCCGCCGTTCTGGTACCTTTATTGCTTGAAATGATAAACATACACGCGGTTCACACATACGTGTTCTACAAACTATTTCCGACCGAAAACGCCTCATGGAGTTTTTCACACAGAATGTGTTTTAGTCATGGACCAACTAGCCAAAAAGTTCACGAAATTTCATAATGAAATCTGGGACGACAGCATGGATACCGTTGTCACCCAACCGAGCCGTTTCTAGGGAAATGAAAGTTGTACAAAACATTCACGACGAAATTGTTGATGGAAACATACAACAGATTCACACAAAACCACAATTCGACTTGTAATTCGTACGTTGCTTGTGCATCCACTGGTAAGGCAGCAACTGATATCGATGGAACGACTGTCCATTCAACCTTTCAATCTCGTTATCTAAGTCAGACCTTGGGTTGTCGACTGAATCGTTGAATTCATTTCGCAATGGATTCAAAAACATCAACATCATTCTCATTGATGAAGTCATGATTGGAGCCGAACAAAACAGCTACTCGTAGTTATGTGTTATGGGGTTCTTTCAAATAGTGTTGTACCTAATGGGTCATCTCTACATTTCGGTCACATTTATGTCACTGATCAATATTGCCGCCAAATCTCAACTAAATACAGTTTTGTAAGTGTTTTAAAATTGTCTTCTATGTGGATGGACATGTTCCTTGAAAAAGTGTGTAAGAGTTGTGCCTACAGGACCGAGGAGAAAATACCAAAGTCCGTATTTCTCAATCCCTACAGCTGTCACTAACTAGAGGTATACAACTTCCAACGTCACTACCCAGCGAAATATTTATTGGGGCTGTTATATCCACTTACACTATAAACGAACATATCATCTACAAAAGGATATCCGCCTCAGGAAAAAAAATTGGGTCTAACCAATTAGCCTTATCAGCCCGCTATTTCAGTGTCACAAGGTTTTTCCTCACTCCTTACAACGTTTTGAAAAGTAGCCCCCAACTGACAGAAAAGGGTGTTTATGAAGTTACTTCTGTTTCGTTAGCATCCCTTATTCAAGATGGTCCAGCGCTTGCGGTTGGATTTCGCTTAGACCTTCCCATTCAGTTCTACCGGAAAAACCATCCCTGGAGGCAGCAGTGTGGGTTTATTAACTCTCACTCCCTACTAGAATAGCACTCTGACTGTGGCAAGTGAAACTTGATCGCACTTGTTGACAATTAGTGTGACAACATTTTGGTTCAACCAGTTTCAATTGATTTGAGGCCTGTAAAGGCGGTGAAAGGCTATAACCTCACTCACTACTCTCTCACTCCCTACAATATCCAGCCAATAGCCTCAATTATATGGTAGTGAGAGAGATGTGCTTGTAGCAAGTGGGATTTTGGCATGGAAACCTTCGTATTTACTGTAGCTAAAATTAAGTAATTTGTGCTGCTCCCAAATTGAAAGACTTGAGCGGCGATTCCCATGGAGGTTGGAGGCTCAAGAGGGGAAAAACTAGTAGTATATACCTCACTCCCTACAAAAGGTGATTATATAATATTCTGATACATTCCGAAACGGAGTAAATCTATTCGACTTAGCAGCCAGCTCCTCGAAGCATGCCCTTCTGTGCACCGCAATCGCCGACAAATGGCTTCCCATGTCCAACTTAAGGGTGTTGTATTCAAATGAGGACAAATTTTCTGGAACGGGTTACTGCTCACAAA
This sequence comes from Creontiades dilutus, assembly GCA_031894815.1. Taxonomy (NCBI): domain Eukaryota; kingdom Metazoa; phylum Arthropoda; class Insecta; order Hemiptera; family Miridae; genus Creontiades; species Creontiades dilutus. The sequence goes on along the minus strand of JAVIWC010002460.1, from coordinate 72,322 downwards.
TTTGAGCATACGTTTCCGTATAGCCAGCTACAACCCTATACAGCTCAACCGCTACAATTCTAGGGAGAACAGACTCAGATATTTTTGAAACCCTCAGCAAAAATTCAAAATGGAGTTTAATAGTGTAAACTACTGGATTAAGCTCGGTCTCCAGATACATGAAATAGCTCGGTGCAAAGTAAGGGAGATGAAACAATTTCAAAATACACTGCAACTGTAACCCCATGACTGCGCGTTATACTAAAAAATAGCTCTTATCATAGCGTTAAAAACATCCATTTTAGCAGGGATAGGGATGTTTGGATTGGAAAACGTTACTCATTTTCAATACACTAAAGCAATTTGAAACCAAGAAGCAGAAAACACACATAATAAGCTAAAGACGGAACTAGGACTGAGTGGCCGGTACAACAACGATAACGAAAACAATAAGAAGCATCCCTAATGGTGAGCATATTAATAAGTGTGCTCCATGTGTTGGTTATCAATCTCACTGACCATCCTCAATCCCAACAGAAAATTTCCCGAAATTCCGGTTTTTTCTGGTTACTACGGGGCGTAGGTGGGTTCTGATTGGCCAGCTGCACCCCTCCAAACCGCATTGCTCGTTAAACCCAAAGACGTCTATTTCACACGTTGGTTCAAATAGTATAATTTAGTCTTCTGTCACTAGCCAATTTACTCTTAGAATGGAGATGGATTGAGGAATGTTATTTTTCGTTATTTTGGTTTATTGGTTGGGGGAGCAAATGCACCTGTGGTGGTATCAGTAGCCACTACTGATATGGTTTATACTTCAGCCTGGCTAACTTCAGTGCTTGAATACCATATCACTTAATCTTAAGCCAGCCTGAAAGAGTCTACCCTTGTTTTTCCCGCTGCATTCAGAACAAAGTCCTTATTCCGTAATTCAGGGAATGGAGTTCAACTCCACGTTCAGCGTTGGGAAATGTAATGAAAATACACCGTCTTTGGATTGGGAGAAACTGAACTAATTGAAAGATCGAAAGAGGTCAAAGTTGAGAGAGAATATGGCGATGAGAATAATGAACCGCGGAAGAAACGCGGGCGGATCGACTTTCATTCTTACGATGATGAATGCCGGGAGGACGGTGGACTGAGCCTAATGCGTTTACGAGTGGGCGTATTTAGGCTCAAAGAGAATTTGATAGCGCTTGACTTCCTAATTGCTCGAGATTCTGAAACTTTCCTTTAAAAAGATTTGAACTCCCTTTGGGACTCAATCGGTGCTCAGCTTTTTGAATGATGTAGAGGTCTATTAAGTCGAAGGGCAAGCAGTGAATGAGCCCGACGTCAAAATTAGAGGGTTTTTAGTTAATACAGGCTGTTTATTAACGAATTGTTATGCATTTTGATTCCCTTAGTGGAGGGGATTTCACCAAAACCCAAAAATAAATGTTTCTTATTTATGTTACTCCGCACTGATGGTACCACCGTATTCTAAAGATTAAGTAACGTAACAGAACGAAGTGCTCTCGATCAAATTGTAAAGGGCTAGCCGATAGAAGATCGGAAACTCGTCCTAAAAACGCCAAAAAAAACCAACTTTCACATGTCGGATCGCTACAATCAAGTTATCAATATCGAACTTCTTACGATTTTTCACAGTGGGACTAATGGAAGATCCTAACGAGCATTTTAAGATCAAGCCGAGCAAAATCAGTTAAGAATTTGAGGAACTAATTCCCATAGTTTTTATCCAATTTTTACGAAATCTTGGGAGATTGTCTGGGTTATGCTGAAGGTGGTCCAGTATGAGTTTCACCGCTCTGAAGGTGATACATCAAATTTTCAGGGTAGTCGGGGAAGAACAATGCAAAAACCTCCTATCAATTCCAACAATTCAATTCATTACTAAATAATGCTCATGAGCAAATGTGAAATCCTCGTTTTTTTGATTTTATATTTTTATTGACAGATTTATTAAAGACCATTACGATAATACACCTTCAAGGTAATTGCACACACAATCTATTCACTAATTTAAATTCGCTACATTCCCGCACAGGGGTCTTTAGTGGTCAAAACAACAAGGGCAAACACAAATTACATGTGCAAAAAGTCCAAGATGTGTGGTGGAGTCGCCTGTTCACGGGTGAATTGAATCCTTTTTTAGCAGCACTGCTGTAGTGATTCATATTTGCGTCTACGAATCTTCTCATGAATTCCTGAACTGTGTCAAATGGGTTGGGAAGACCGAAATCGTCATAAATTGTAGCATTCCGAACGTAAGGAGGTGCATGGAGGACTTTTTGGTGCCTAGTTCGGTTCTGGTTCTGTTCCCGTTGACACTAGGAGTGCATACTTGAAATCCTTCTACCACGCCTAATTCCAACATATTATACCTGATTTTGATGAAATCTCAAGGGAATGTGTGACTCAGGCTGTAGATGGTCCCTTTTGAGTTTCATATCTTTGAAATCAATACATCCGACGTTTTTCAAGTCTTCCAAGTGTTTCTCTGGGCTGCAGGTGAACTAGACGGCATAGATACTATTTTCGGCTTTCATTCATCCTGCTGACATTCGGTTGACACATCGTTCGACCAACTTGTTTTATTACGGTGGTCCATTACATGGAGCTGTTGGTGGTCGCTGAAGCGCTGACCCCGGCTATGAAGTGATGTAGGACCGGGGAAGGGGGTCTGAACGGACGGGGACGCGAGGCAACAATAATTTCGGATTAGAGGCTCTTTATTAGCCGAACTTGCCGGGCGTAAGAGATAAAGGGCGTTGGGCGGAGGTTGGACGAGGGCCTTCTAAAAGATGAGAATGGGCGATGAGGAGCGTGCGTCGCCTTCGAACCGGCTCAATCATAAGTAATGCAGGGCCATTGTGGGCATCTTATGGCGGCGAAGGACCTTTAAAAGACAAGTGGACGGCGCTAGGCGGAGAAACTCGGTGATATTTCACGCCGATGTAAAGATCGCAGTTGTTTAGGAGGGCTGTTTGTTCGTGTAATCGTGTGGACGACACTACAGGAATCATATATCACTCAGCAGCTGTATCTCTTAAAATAAATTTATATGCCCAGGTAGTCCACTCTAAACAAGTACAGAAAACACACAATTATAATTTAACCATTTATTTTGCAAAACCTAGGAACGAGGGATAATTATTAGGAAAAATCGTCTCTGACGTACAAGGTCGGAGTGTAGGGCAAGTCTTTCTACAGTTCATATTTGTTTTGATGATCTATCTAGTTGTTTGATCATTTAGATGAGACCAAGATTTCGAATCAATATTTATTGAAGGAAAAGAACAAGATATGAACACGATTGGAGTCAAGTAACCATTACGAATAATGAGATTAGGAAAATAAAAACACAACAAGTAACTTGGTGGCTACCATTTAAAACCTAGGGGAAAGTGCAGGATGAGCTACGATCTCGAATTTTATGACAATATAAAATTCTTCAGGAGCCGTTTGATGTCCAGGACAACATAGAGGCTTTACAGATCCCTGGTGCGGTCTGTGGTCTGTTATGGAGATGAGGTTTGGACCATGAGGACAGAGGATAAGAAAAGACAGGGTGTTTGAGAGAATTATTGTAAGAAGAATCTATGGCGCAGTCAGCGAGGGTCAAGGTTGGAGAACTATAGAAAATGCAGAAAATGAAGTATTGTTGAAGCATGAAGACTTAGTCGGATTTATCAAGGCTGGGCGCATCCAATTCCCCTACAATGTTGCTGCGGCCTCCCCGAAAATGTTGCTGCGAGCTCGGTTGGAACTGGAAGACTATCATAGTTAAACAGAAAACTCTACAAACTGGATGAATATAGAAGGTTTGGATATCTTGAAAAACAGTTTTGCTTCAAATATTTTACAGTGGGTAGCCTAATTTCAAGAAACATAAATGCAGTGTACGTTCGGTGTGCCCATGCTAGATAGACATGGGCTGGCTACACCTTAATTCTGATTCCGGTTATGCTGTGAGTGCTGCAAGCTAGTGGTCTTGGAAGAATTAATTAATAGTTTCTATCACCTTCTTGTTTTAGATCGACCGAACTAGCTGCTACGGCTGTTTCTTGACCAAACGAAAGCGTTTTTACGAGATTCAGTTCACTTCAGTGTTACTTTTTGTAGTAAGAAAGGAATCTGGAGTTACTTTGTAAACGAAATTCATAAGGAAAAGAAAGTTTGAAGTGAAGCCCCTTAGAACTCATACGAAAAGGCGATGTTTGCTTACCGTTCTCAAAGAAAAAGCCATTGCAGCTCCTTTGGTTGCACTGACACTGTTGTTTTTATCACCCCAAGAGATATTATCTTGAAGCCGTTTAGACTTTGTATAACATTCGATAAACTCTGTTGAAACTGTATACCTAAAATCCTCATCTCCAATTGATGAACTTTTTTATAAAGAATAACGCTGAAACTGCTATTGAATAACAAAAACAATTGATGGAGAATAACAAGTTTACGAACGTGAAAGTTTGAATTGCTTCCATAGTCTGTAGTTGCTCCGTGCATATTATACGAGTATTATGAGAGATCGTTTCAACAAACGACTTCATTCGAAATAGTCGAGATCTCGTAAATGAATTCAGATCGAATCGGAGATATAACGAAGGGTGAACTAAACGAATAGAAGAGGAACTCGAGTGGGAGAAATCACCTCGGAAACTTCGCTGGTAAATTTCTGACATTCTTTCGAATAAACGGCAGAGGTCACGGAATAAACTTCGTAAACTCGAACTGATTACAGTATTATCACGAGTGTTTGGTCAAGGAAATTCTCAACGATAAATAATTTCTTTTTGGATAATTAACCTTCCAGAGACAACGTGAACCTTCAGTACATTTGGGGAAACGTGGGGTCATTTTGACTCAACATTACCATAATGTCTAAGGAGTCGTTCAAAACATTATGGAAAACAATTTGGTTCTATTTATGCCATCAAATAATATTTTTAATCGACTATAAACGAATTACTACTCAAAATCACATAAAAGTTCAAAGTACTTAATGGATTCCCCAAGAAAATCAAAATATGTATTCAAGTTATCTCTAATCTCTAATTTAATCTCTTCATCAGTTATAAAACGAGGAGTGCTCACCATGACTGAAACAATGCAACAATGAACTTTCACAAAGCACCAAAGCACAATGGAAAAGGAACAAGGGAATGCAAGTAATTGATTTGAAGGAAAAACTGAAGAATAATCTGAGACAATACTGAGTCATATTGATTCTAACAGCATGAAGGTAGTGCTTTCAAATCTGAGAAATGATTGGGAAAGACAGAAAGTAATTCACTGATGAGTCAGAGAAAGTAGGCTCATGTTGACCCAGACCACCTTTTCTCTCAATTTTGGTTTATTATTCAATAATAATCCGTTGCAATCGCTCTTGAAAAAAAAAATTCTACCCCCCCCCCCCCCCCTGAAAATGTCATAGTTTACGTTTCAAAGGGTGTATAATCCGAATCTGAAATAAAAAATTTTCCGTCCGTATGCACGATTTCTCCCTAACGGCTGAAGCAAAAAAGCTGAAAATTTCAGGAAAAATCCATGTTGGTCCGACGACGCTCCGATTCTTGAGCCAGCTCTCTCACTTAATTTAAAGTACCCTTTAAGTGTTGTCAAGTCAAAGTTTTGTAAAATCTAAATTTGGACTCTTTTTGAAGAACTTTCCACGAGGAATCGAATGAGCTCCTCCCCAGGTCCGTAGCTCAAACCATTCCTGATGTATGCCCGATTTATGGTGCCAAAATTTGCGTTATTTTGGTTTATTATTGTTTTTGTTTTGATTACAGTAGTGATGTAGTGATGTAGTAATGTGGATACTGGAGTGAAGTCCTAAAAGGCTTTGTAGCCGATACACTGGTTGAAGCATTCTGATATGCATGAAACGCTGCAAATTCTTTCACTGGGATTTATTATTCAATTGGCTTGCGTTCATGATTTGAATTTCTACTAAGCTTTGGATTGTGCGTGTTTCACAGGTGGTAGAGTGATTATTGAATTTCACTAGGCACACAAATATGATCAACTGATCAATCCAAATAGGTATTTTGGTTGAGAAGAGATTTACGTGCTCTATGCATATCTCCTGAAATTCAATAATCGCTCTATCACCTGTGAAACAGGCACACTACAAAGCTAAGTAGAAATTCAAATCATGGACGCAAGCCAATTGAATAATAAACCCCAGTGAAAGAATTTGCAGCGTTTTTTCAATAATGTTAAGGTCACTCACTTCTGAACCAGCCCGTTAACATCCACAGGTTTACTGGTTTGACAGCTCCTCATGGCCCCATCCCCTCGCACTGCATTTTCTCTTTCCTCGGGTCAATGTGACCCTCACAATCTCCAGAAGGTTAAACTTGTAATGTGGCCATATAAATTATTTCAACCTCATATAGCTACGATTTAGACCTGAAAGCTGAATAAACTTAATCTGAACGGGCTCAAGAGGTTGACCAAACAATATCTTTTTAATATTCTTTCCTTTCCTGATTCGTAAATACGGCATATATTTATTTAATTTATTCTTATTTGGTTAGTTTATTTCATTTTCGTCAAGGGCATCCAATATAATATCATGTAATTTCAACTATGTAACTACATCTATTTGGAGGGGGCCTTGTTACTAAAAAAATACTTTTTATCAAGAGCCACATCCAGATTCTGGTTCTTTGATTTCAATAATGAACTTTGTGGTTACCATAATATGGTTACCATATTATGTTAGTTGGCCCTTCCCGAATTTAGAATCCGTCACCTTGGGAGATGAATGAGACGTTTTCAACCGTCTGGATAGTTCTCTGAACCTGGCGGACCATTATATCCGCATTCAGCTCATTGGAAGGGGCAAATATACCGTTCCATCACCTCACAGCCTTAGTAATCGACCAGAAAAATCTGCCAAATTGGGTGTGGAGCACAGATTCCCCGTCTATGTAACATAAATGTATAGATTGGATAATCTCGAAAGGGGCGCATGATGAAGCGGCCAATGTTCCAGCTTTACATCAACTCCTTCAAAAAGTCAGTAGGCATGGATTGTGGGTCTATCTGGCTGATTACATAGTGTTACAGTTCGTGACGGTCACAGGCCAGGAGAAGATTTTACAGAAAATTTCTGATCGAAAATGCCTCCTGGCAATTTTCGTTTACATCCTTGGAAATGCGGTTTTGGTTTATTATTCAATAATAAACCATTGTAATCGCTCTGGAAAAAAAAATTCTAACCCCCCTGAAAATTTCATGGTTTACGTTTCAAAGGGTGTAGAATCCGAATCTGCAATAAAAATTTTTCCGTCCGTCCGCCGTACGCACGATATCTCCGAAACGGCAGGAGCAAAAAATCTGAAATTTTCAGGAAAAATCCATCTTGGTCCGACGACGCCCCAATTCTTGAGCCAGCTCCCTCACTCAATTTAAAGTGCCCTTTAAGGGATGTAAAAGTTTTGTAAAATCCCTGAAAACCTCAAATCTAGTCGAATCGGCCTAAATATTTTCCTATTTGAAGAACATACCATGGGGAATCGAATGAGCCCTTCCCCACGTCCGTAGGTCAAACCATTCCCGATGTATGACCCGATTTATGGTGCCAACATTTGAGTTTTTTCGTTTATTATGGTTTGTTTGTAACCTAGTGATGTCCGGCCGATAGTGTCGAGTTGTAGTGAATGTGGATACTGGAGTGATAGCCGATGTGAATACTTGTAGTGTAGTTAGTAGCCGATACACGGGTTGAAGCATTCTTATATGCATGAAACGCTGATAATATATAGGTAAATAGTATTCAATATTATTACTGGGGTTTATTATTATTCAATATTATTACTGGGGTAAATAAGTATTCTTTCACTGGGGTTTATTATTCAATTGGCTTGCGTTCATGATTTGAATCTTACTAAGCTTCGGAGTGAGCGTGTTTTACAGGTGATAGAGCGATTATTGAATTTCAGGAGATATGCATAGACCACGTAAATCGGTTCTCATCCAAAACACCTATTTGGATTGATCAGTTGATGATATTTGTGTGCCCCCTCTACATCTGTCTACCTTTGGCTACATCGTTTAAATTTGGATTTGAGGAAGTTTTAACTCAATACGAGTGCTAAAGGACTTGATAAATTATAGATGTTTTTATTGTGGGGGGGGGGGGATTGAGGTTCAATAAAAAAACGCTGCAAATTCTTTCACTGGGGTTTATTATTCAATTGGCTTGCGTTCATAGTTTGAATTTCTACTAAGCTTTGGAATCTGCGTGTTTCACAGGATAGGGCGATTATTGAATTTCAGGAGGCACACAAATATGATCAACTGATCAATCCAAATAGGTATTTTGGTCGAGAACAGATTCACGTGCTCCATGTATAACTCCTGAAATTCAATAATCGCCCTATCCTGTGAAACACGCACACTCCAAAGCTTAGTAGAAATTCAAACTATGAACGCAAGCCAATTGAATAATAAACCCCAGTGATTTTTTTCAAGATTTTTCTCGTTTTTTCGACCTTACCGCACTAAAACGACCATATCTCTTTCCAATAGTGGAATCAGATTTGAAATCGCACGCGTAAGGGGGGAGATGTGTCCGTTTTAATACGGTAAGGTCAAAAAAAAAGAGAAAAACCCTTAAAATTGAAAAAAATCTCATTTCCAAGGGTGTAAACCGAAATTGCTGCGAGGCATTTTCGATCAGAAATTTTCCGTAGAATCTTCTCCTGGCCTGTGACCGTCACAAAATGTAACACCCTGTATATTGGAGGTTGAATGATCGGACTGCTGGAATCTGAAAACATTATGATTAGTGGGTTGTACAATGGCAGATTGTACAATGAGCAGACTGATATTGATTCCTGGGCATTGAAACTCTTGGGTGACTTTTTACAGCCTAATCCCCTCAATCCCTAAAAAAAATCATCAATATTGGATGGAAAACTTCATCAAACCGTTTTTCTCCGAATACGCTGAAAATCTGAGAGCGGTCGAATCGCTACAACATTTATAACTTACGGTGGAATTTGCGTTTGCGCTTGCGTAGGATGATGTATTGATTTTTGAGTGATAAATTTATAAGACCCTACTATGGGCTTAAATTAAAATTAGAGTTCTATGCTACCACCCGAGTTCTTGCTCGGGAAAACCTTTTCCAAAAGCCTTCAGCTAAAAATAAATATGTATATATAAGGTAACGGGAAATGAGGTAGTGGCACAAAAGGCAATAGTGGCCATTTTAAAGTTTATATTTGAGAAATAAATGAATAACCTTGTTCCCGGTCTCCTAGTGGCTTCAAACTTGCAGAGGTACAGCTCATGTCATCTTGTAGTCAGAGGTTGAACTAGGAAAATTTCAACGCAGAGCATCATTGGAAATTGTGGTAAACTCTCAATATGACACGTCCCTAGTTTCCTCGTTTGTTGGGCTGTATCCTAGAGCTTTACTGGATAGAATCAATTTTGTTCATCTGGTATTGAATTTAATGATATTAAACACGTTTTTTTTTTCCAGGGCAAAATGTCAAGTGGCCATGGCTACTGAGATTCATGCACGTGAGCCACTACTGGAAATAATCAAAATAATTTGATGTGGCCACTACTAGATCAAAATAAAGGTGTGAGAAAAAAATTAATAAAAAATAGAAAAAAAAATTGTTCTTTTGATAGTTTTAGGCAATGGATATGTTAGGGAAGAGTCGGGCTATATTCTAAATGAGTCCTGAAGAAAGTCAGTACTACTGTTGGCCCACAATTGTCAAAACTAAAGAAAAAAAAAACCATTAAACGTTCTTTTCTGTGGCCACTACCGGTACCGTTACCTTATTCGTGGAAATAAGGAAAAATTCACAAAAGGCAATATGAAAGGAAATGTCGCTGTATTAAGCAGCGGAAATTAAAATAAATAAATGAATAACCTTGTACCTACTCAGGTATAAAAACTCGGCGGTCCGCGCCTCGCCAGGGGGCAAGCCCCCTGGACCCCCTATTGCTTTTATTTAGAGACTACTGCCACAAGTATAGGAACGTAGAACACGCTTTAGCCTCGATTGAACGCTGAACGTTCAACGATGATCATCGAACGTTCATTGTCGAACCGAAGGACGATTCGCGAACGACTGAAACTCCTATTTACATAAATAAAATGACCCACTTCAAACGGGTTTGTCGCAACTACTACTCATGGATGTAAATATTGTTATGTTTATTGGTCTCGTGTCACCGTTTTCGTTCCTGGATACCATACCCTTTTTCGTTCCACTCCCGCGTGTCACTTTTCGGCTAGTTAGTCCATGGCTAAAGCGTATTCTACGCTAAAATTGAAAAGTGAAAATAATCAAAATTGTAAATTATATCAATCAAACCTGATTGGTGCTCGCTCCTTGGAGACTTTAAAATATAAAATAAACGCACTTCGCCAAATAGTAGAAAGTAAAACAATGTAAATGATGAGAAATCGCAGTTACATGGCGGAAAGCGATATCTTGTTGAAAAGCCCGTCGTCAACTCACTAAAAGCTAATTGGATCGACTGGGGATTTTTGGTAGGCGACACTAGCGCTTCCCCTGGTAGAGCAGATAATTGCAATTAAGAGAATTAAGTTGTGGTCGTGCTGTTGGGAGAAGGTTGTGATGCACGGAGGAAGATCCGTGACAAATTTGATTTGGAGCCATCTACCGGCAAACACGCACCCTCAAATAGTTTGAACTGCAAAATGAGATCTAAATTTTGATTAAGGAGAAAACAAATTTTTCCATTTCCCGAAAGTGGACATAAATCTACCACTAAGGTAACGGTACCGGTAGTGGCCACAGTTAAGAATTTTTTTCTTTAGTTTTGACAATTGTGGGCCAACAGTAGTACTGACTTTCTTCAGGACTCATTTAGAATATAGCCCGACTCTTCCCTAACATATCCATTGCCTAAAACTACCAAAAGAACAATTTTTTCTATTTTTTATTAATTTTTTCTCACACCTTTATTTTGATCTAGTAGTGGCCACATCAAATTACGAAATTTCCAGTAGTGGCCACGTGCATGTCTCAGTAGTGGCCACTTGACATTTTGCCCTCCTTACGTGTTTAATATCATTAAATTCAATACCAGATGAACAAAATTGATTCTATCCAGTAGAAGCTCTAGGATACAGCCCAACAAACGAGGAAACTAGGGACGGTCATATTGAGAAGTTTACCACAATTTCCAATGATGCTCTGCGCACTCCTAGTTCAACCTCTGACTACAAGATGACATGAGCTGTACCTCCTGCAAGTTTGAAGCCACTAGGAGACCGGGAATCCTTATTTCTCAAATATAAACTTTAAAATGGCCACTACTGGAGCAGTGGCCACTACCGGTGCCGTTACCTTAACTGTAGGTGGACTCGGAAGCAAAATTTTCGATACCCCCCTCAAAATTTATTGGTTTACATTTCAAAACGTGCAGGATTTAAAAATAGAATTAAAGAGAAAAATCCGTCCAGCGGTGTTATCCGTTTTTCATTCAAACCCATTCAATTAATTTTGCTAAAGCACAACCGAAGGAACGGAAGCTTTGGGGTCATACATCGAATCAATTACTTCCCTCCAAAACCCAAAGTTTTACTTGCTTCTTCCCTTATAATTGAACCTAGTTGATCAATTTCACTTCAATCTGTTTGTATTGTATATCCTCGTGACACCTCTGTGCATGTGTGGTTAGGATCAAAATCTTAATAACATACTGGTAGAAACAATAATAGTAACTGGATGTGGTACCCACACCCCAAACTGTGAAAGGGTTTCAATCAGATAATCACGGCATTTTCCGGTATTAGCTCCTCGATGACTCTTTCAAACAGTGGATATATTTCAATTTATGTTTTAAGGCAGCCCTATGAATATCCTCCGATTGTTGAGCACTACTTATCCCTCATCACATAACTAAAATTGTTCGACAGGCTTAGCACCGAGTCTGAAGGTTCGATTTTGACGAAGTGTGGGAATTATGCGGGTTAGTCTCTGGATGATTATATATCAATTTCATTGTTATCGAATCGATGTGCGGATGCGTAAACGTTAATTTCTCGCGGTGTATTGGCCCTATCTTGTTCGAATTCTGTGAAGGAGGCATTCGTTTGGTGCCGATTTTAAGATGGTATATTTTCGAACTTCATTGTCCACCCAACTAGGCTGAATTTTTTAACATTTTCTGCAAAATCTTAATATTACTGTGAATCCACTTTTCTCTTCGGTGGTTAAATTAATTCAGATTAACACCAATATTGATTTCCTGTACTTTTGAGCATTTTAGAGTTTGGTAGTAACCTACCTAATCTTCTTCCTGGTGCCATAAGTTAATGGTGATTATTTTATGCTTTTACCTAACTGAATAAATTTTGTAGACATTTCGTTGAGTGACAACCACGTTTCAAGGTTGTACGCCCGAGGCGTATTTTTTCTAGCAATAAATAAGATTGCTGATGTAACAAGCGGTGGTGGAGTTCAAAAGGACCGAGAGCTATCAACACACGCGACGTAAGAGCAAGAGGATTCAGGTGGATCCTTAACTCCTCGTTAAACCTCCCGGGGCTGAGTGGTTCATCATCAGGCATTCCAATTAATCAAGGCTGTTACACACGCGCCTCTACGTGCAACTTTGAAGAAGTTCTCGCATCGATTCTCTTCCCTAGGGCACTTCACTTGAAAAGGTTACCATGATGGTTGCCTCGAAGTCAGCGACAAAAGGTTACGCCAAAATGAGATTAGGGAAGTCGGGGAATTCGATATGGAGATAATGGCGATATCTAGAAACGAGGTACCGGAGTTGGTGCCCTGCGGAACACCGTAAATCAGCGGAGGGGCTTGAGAGTTGTTATCGCGAGCTTGCATCCCCGCTGAGGGTACTTTCCTTCCTTCCTTTCTTCTCTAATTTTACACTAAGAGCTTCCAAGTTCATTCGAATACCGCAACTGATATTCAACCTGTTGGTTGTTTCTGTCTCAATTACGACCAGCTCAATACAACGAAAAAAATATAGTCCCAGAGTCGTAGTGGCCACATCGTGTGTCCCCACACAAGTATCATTCCTTCAAGAGATCGATTCTGCAACTAATTCGCAACAAAAAAAAAAAGCTGCAAATTCTTTCACTGGGGTTTATTATTCAATTTCATTCATTTGACTTGCATTCATGATATGAATTTCTACTTAGCTTTGGAGTGTGCGTATTTCACAGGTGATAGAGCGATTATTGAATTTCAAGAGATTTGCATAGAGCACGTAAATCGGTTCTCAACCAAAATACCTATTTGGATCGACAGTTGATCGTATTTGTGTGCCTACTGAAACGTAAACCATGAAATTTTCAGGGGGGTTAGACATTTTTTTTTTCAAGAGCTATTACAATGGTTTATTATTGAATAATAAACCAAAATGCTTCATAAAGTTTTTTCTAAACGCTTCAGAGTTATTCACGAGTTAAGAATTTCTCATCGACCTCACATCATTAAAGCAGAAACAGTTCCCTCATTTCCAGAATAATCTCAAAGTTGAAGAGACCGTTAAAAAGACCGTCAAATTTCCTATCTTTCTGAAACCAAATAAACATTTTTTTTAGTTGAATTTTACGGGGGATAAAGCAACCTGAAAACTGAACTTAGCTTTCCGTTTTAAAGCCCATAATGTTCAAATCATTTGGCATAATGAACTATTGCCGGAAATCCTAAAAACTGCGAAAGAATCACACTGTTCCAACGGTACAATTAATTTCATTTCCATTGCGCTAATTAGAGGATAAAGTTGCGTTTTAGGATAGAAAAACGTAGTTTTTCACTGTAAAATCGACGTTGTAGGGCAAAAAATAACTCGGCATGAAAAAATAAGTTCGACATTGGATTTTCTGTAATTTTCTCACGCTGAATTCAATACTCTCGATCACCCATCGCAATTTCCTCGCGGTCTGGGTAACTCATTAAATGATAATGATTCGCAGCATTTTCAATATTCATCCTTTATTACGCAATCTAAATCAATAATAGTGCTGTCAGAATTAGTAATATTAATGCTCCGGATTACCTGAATCTGACCAGATTGTATATCTGCTAGCTGTACTGCTGCTTGTAGTAAAACACCAACTGGGTACTTCCTAATTTTGGCTGAGTTGATAGGCGGGAGTGATCTCCTTTAACCTTTTGGAATGTTCCTGGATTGGTTCGGATAACTTTCATTTCGTTTCAAATTCTAATTTTTTCAATTTAATTTGGAAAGTTTTAAGATGGTTTGGGAATCACACAATTTGGTTTGAACTGTTGCCAACGAAAGCTCCCATTGTGGTTTGAACAGTTTATTGGAATTTACCTACTACTTTAAAAGTAGTTGAAAAATTTGTTTAAATTTATACATGGAAAGTTTCCAAATTCCTACATTGATTCGAAAAGTATGCATCTAGTTTGGAAAGTTATAAAATCGTTTGAAAATTACACACTTTGGTTTGACTGGTTATCAGGAAAAGTTCTCACGTTCTAATTTGAACGTTTCACGTGCAAATTTCACAAATTCTCCATTTTGAGTCGAAATAGGAATTTGGTTACGATATTTTTCAAAAAATTTATTTGGATTGAATTCACTTTGGTAGAGATAGTTTGCAATTCTATCTCTGAAGTTCGCTCATTGATTTGAAATGTTCTCAATTTCTTTGAGAAAGCCTATAAGCTCAAGTTTATGTGGTTTAAAAATTGGTTAGGAAAGTTCTAATTTTAGTTTGGAAGGTTCTCAAAAGGTTTTGAAATTACACAATTTGGATTGCATGGTTGCCAAATTGGGTAGGAAAGTTCTCATTTGGCCTGGAAAGTTCACAAATTGGTACAAAAATTCCTAAATTCATAGGCAAAATTGGTATTTCAATTCGGTTAGCACATTGATTTTGAATGTTCTCCATTTAGTTAGGAAATTAGTGGTTTGTGTGGATTTCAAATTGATTGGAAAAAGTTCTCATTTTGGATTGGAAAGTTTTGGAAATGGTTTTGAATGTCATTATTGGTTTGTATTCACTGTTGTTTCATTTGAAATGTATTCATGGAAAGGTACCAAATTAGTCTGTGAATTTCTTATTCCCTTACAAAGTTTGTATGGTTGTCAAATTGGCAAGGAAAGTTCCCATTTTGACATTTTATGTATTTACTTTGCTACATAAACTCAAAAATGTAACGCGGACAGCACGAAAAAATTCTTGCATACAAGTCTGCAACGCATTAGGACATTTCATGTCTTTCCCCTCCCTCCTTCTTCCCTTCCATCTTCTAGCAATCTTGTCTTCCTCTGTGAATTACATTTTTTTTAATATAAAGAAAACAAAAATTAAACTCATATTTTTATTTATTATTTACATCCATACATATATCGTCGTGGGTAGTAAAAGAACGGTAAATTATATGTTATATGTTTTACATGACAGTACATTAACCCCACTAACCATTGATTGCGTAGACAACAATCGACTATTTTCATATGTTGATGCTTGGGTAGCATTGATTACCTTGGTAACACTCAACTGTTTTCAAATTTGGATGCATGAGTGAATACTTCCATATACTTCAAGATTTCGGTACGAAAAAGATAACCAAAAAAAAAAACTTTAAAACGAGATTTCGATGTCTCACACCCTCCTGGTTCCGCCGAAACTTCTGAACCGACTCCAAACACAGAAACATTCGAGACGGACATCTCACACCCTAAGTCTCCTCCTGATTCCGCCACAACTGTCGAACCGGCTTCAAAGGAAGGAAAATTCGAGACGGATGATGATGATTCTTCCCTCTTCTTAGATGCCACTCTCTCATCGAATTGGGTAGACTTCTAAGAATCATAAATGCTTGCATAAGAGTCTGCAACACATTGGGACTTTTCTTCTGTGTATTCGAGCCAGACTACATCACCTACTCCAGTAGCGTTGTTGTTCATGTCCTAACGAGACAAATTTCAGCTTCCTACGGTTGATAGGAAAGAAGTTAGCTTCAGTAGCCACTCAGCTGATCAAGACCCTGTACAACTTATTGTTCACGTCCTAAGGAGGCTACCAGCCAAATTTCAGCTTCCTACGGTTGATAGAGAAGAAGTTAGCTTCAGGAGCCACTCTGCTGATCAAGACCCTGTACACTTTATTGTTCATGTCCTAAGGAGGCTACCAGCCAAATTTCAGCGTTCCACAGTTGATAGGAAAGAAGTTAGCTTCAGGAGCCACTCTGCTGATCAAGACCCTCTGCACCCTATTGTTCACGTCCTAAGGAGGCTACCAGCCAAATCATAATAATCATATAGCCAAATTTCAGCTATAATCATATAGGTACCTAACTACCTCACTTCTAAGAATCGTAAATGCTTGCATACGAGTCTGCAACACATTAGGACATTTTCTTCTGTGTATTCGAGCCAGACTACATCACCTACTCCAGTAGCGTTGTTGTTCATGTCCTAACGAGACAAATTTCAGCTTCCTACGGTTGATAGGAAAGAAGTTAGCTTCAGTAGCCACTCTGCTGATCAAGACCCTGTACACATTATTGTTCATGTCCTAAGGAGGCTACCAGCCAAATTTCAGCTTTCCACAGTTGATAGGAAAGAAGTTAGCTTCAGGAGCCACTCAGTTGATCAAAACCCTCTGCACCTTATTGTTCACGTCCTAAGGAGGCTACCAGCCAAATCATAATAATCATAGAGCCAAATTTCAGCTATAATCATATAGGTACCTACCTACCTCACTTCTACGAATCATAATAATCATTGAGCATATTTCGTTACGTAACGTAACGTGACATAACGACAATTTGGTTGTGTGCCATAGCAAAGACATGAAATGTCAAAATCGTCACGAAAATATTTCAGATGGTTTTCGCTTACAACCGATTCGTTGCTACGGATCATTATCTTCGACATTTGTGATCGTACAAAACTCGTTCACCACTCATTTGAAAGCTGTTGATTTACTTAATCTTGTTACAACATTTTAACCCCCCTCAAAATCGACCGGCGGACATGATTTCATGGGCTTGGGTTGCCAAAAAGTATTTATTGAATATGAATATCGTGGTTATAAATTATTTGATGAACGTTCACATTCCTCTACTCAGTTTTTCAATAGAATATGCAATATTTTGCAATAGAATGTTCCATCATGAATGCCTGCACATACCTGAAAGACAATATAACATCGTGTTTTTACTAAGATAGTAAACATATTGTTATTTTAGTTTTTGTACGAACACATTTATGAACATAATTATAAACGTGATGATCTTTTAAGACTAGACAGAATTATTAATCGACCAGAAAAACAAGAAAATTGGCTGTATTTTAGAAGTATTACAATCGCTTGAATCAATCACTCATACACAAAGAAAACCACTCCCCTCACTACATAAAATTCAGTATTTCTGAGGTTTGTTAGACAAAAAAATCCATGAAAATAGTGAAAACTACAATCTAATACCTTTCATAATTAAATTATAAACATGTGAAATATGTTTCAGAATGAGACTTGGAAAAATCGGCATAAGTTATCAGCAGCTGTTGAAAGGACTTTTTGTTACCCCTCCATTTCCCCTCCTTCTAGCAAAAACAAAATTTCGAAGGTTTACCGCACTACTTGACTAGAATTTGGATCGAATATAAGAACCATGAATATCGATCGAGAATTCATCCCACGAGATTCATCCGCACAATCTGTAGCGAAAAACACCCTACATCTTCCTATTCTTCTTTCCGAGAGTGAAATTTGAAGTTTCCGGAGTTTGTTCCACAACAAGAGTAAAATTGGGATCGAACCAAATGAATCACAAAAATCAGTTGAGAATATCAGGCATTGTCGTATCATCGAGGTATCGTCGACGAAAATTACACAATTAGAAAATTTGTTAGACCCGCATACTGATACATACACACCTTTTCAAGGCTTTGGTCTTGGAAAAGTTTTATATGCAAATATTTTAACATGGAACATGTTTTTAGCCGGGCCTATCTAGTAAAAAAGCGTTATACAGAAACCGTTATACAGAAAGTGTCACGAAATTGTTCTGATAGTTTTCACGTACAACCGAGCTGTTTCTAGGGAAATGAAAGTTGTTCAGTTTTCGACGGACGAAAATCGTTCTCCATTCGTTGGAAAGCTCTCGATTTATCACGCAGGCCTTGCGTACTTGTTGTTCGTATTTATGTCGTGATTTAATTTTATGTATGTTATTATATAGATGTAGTAAACAATGCCGCTTGTTTTCTTATTGTCACTTGGTTGTCATGTTGGTTAGAGTAGACGTCACCGGAATAGAAAAATACCTATCATATAAGTCCATGATAATTTTATTCTTTATGTTATTAAAAAAACATATAGTATGTGATAGTAAACAATGCCGCTTGTTTTCTTATTGTCACTTGGTTGTCATGTTGGTTAGAGTAGACGCTCACCGGAATAGAAAAATACCTACATCATATAAGTTACCATCGTGGGTAAACCGTTCAATTACAAATTTATTCTTTATTCAAGTTGAAGCTAAAAAAACATGTTCCATGTATTGTGATGTTAGCCACTAAGGCTCAAAGCAGGTACGAGGCGCGGAGCGCCGAGTTTTTCACATGTCTGAGTTGTCCAACGTCCAATATCAATCCATTCTACCAGGGGTGTCTCTACTGACGAAGACTTCCTTCAGAGAAACGTCTATAAATGACCATACTACGTACTGTTCGAGTTGTTTGAATCGATGGCTTCACTAGGTAGATACTCGTGTAGATTGCTGCAAACACGAAGTACGTCCCATCGAAGAAGATGACAGTCATACCAACGTCAATATCTAGTACCCCAAGGGCTCAATCGAGTCCGCTACAAATCCATCAACATGTAACGATATCGGTACAACACGTATCGCTCACGTCAACCATTTCACCATAAGACGACAGCGAAGAAGTTGTAGCACCTTAAGAAGGATATAATGTCTCAATATCACGAGATGGGAACGACCAGTCGAGCATAGCGGAGGCTTCTTTGTTAGCCTACGCCACCCACTATCGCGTTACCTTTTCGTCTTCGGTAACTTCTGAGCCCGAGGGCAAGAAGTGTTGTTGATCTGAGACGGATACTTCGGTAATGGACCCTTTTCCCTTCACCATCCGATTAAACACGTTCCATGGGCTAACACTCGATGCTCTTCAGCCGTGAGAGTACACCAACTACTCCATCTACCTAACCCCCTTTTGTTCATTTCGCCTGGGGGCTTCTTTAGCCTCTCAATTAATCAAAACATCAACTTATCATCCTTGTTCATCGGAACAACATGAATAGGCCAAGTTCCAAAACATCAACCAACAATCCGTTGTTCTTTTATTTTCTACCATCATCAACAAACTTGAAATTTGTTTAAATGGAATAGAGTTTTCACGTTAAAACGATACCAACACTTGCGGAATACTTTAGCTTCACCTTACCAATTGAAAGCAAAACTGAATTAATTTGCAATTTACTGCAATTTCGCCCATGTATTTTATTTGATTTGCCCTGCACCAATAATTTATTAAAGAGATATGACAAATCAAACCCATGGGTTTCAACTCTATTGTTGTTATGAATTACGCAATTTGGTTTGAATAGTTGCCATCAATTTGGAATGTATTCACTGTTTTCGTAGTCATGTATTCATGGGAATTTGCCAAATTCAAAGTTCGTACATTAATTTGAAAAGTGTTGCTTTCAGTTAGGAAAGTCATTAAATCGTTTAGAAATAACACACTTTGGTTTGACTGGTTGTCAGGGAAAATTCCCTCGTTCCAGTTTAAACTTTCCACGTTGAAATTTCACAAATTCTCAATTTCGAGTCGAAATAGGAACTTGGTTTGAAGATATTTTACAAAAAATTCATTAGAATTGAATTCACTTTGGTAAAGATTTAGACATTGATTTGGAATGTTCTCGATTTCTTTAGGAAATCTTTCCCAAATTGGATTGAAAAGTTCTAATTTTGGTTTGGAAAGTTCTCAAAAGGTGATTACCAAATTGGCTAGGAAAGTTCTCATTTAGTGTTGGAAGTATCACAAATTAATATAAAAAGATTCCGTTTATCGGCGAAATAGGAATTTCAATTCGGTTAGCACATTAAATCAATGTTCTCCATGTTAGAATGTTCTCCATTTAGTTAGGAAATCACTGGTTGTGTGTTTTTCAAAATGATTGGAAAAGTTCTCATTTCAGTTAGGGAAATTTTTGAAATGATTTTTAATGTATTCACTGGTGTTATTGGTTTGTACTCAATGTTGTTGATGAAATGTATTCATGGGAAGTTGCCAAATAATGTGTGTGTGGAAGTTGTGAGACGGTTTGGACATTGCACAATTTGGTTCATGGTTGACAAATGGTTAGGAAAGTTCCCACTTTTGTTTGAACAATCAACAAATTTCTTTCCGAAAGCTCACAGCTGGCTTTCGGAATTCACTAATTCGTAGAAAATCCTCAATTTTCAGAGGAAGTAGAAATTTTGGTTTGGATAGTTCCCAAAAGGTTCAGAAATTACACAATTTGGTTTGTGTGATTGATTGCCTTATTCTGCCCCTCATCCTGCCTGGTCTTGATGTATTCCTGGGTATCTGGTGGTTGTTTACCTAGGAATTTGGGAACGGCGAAAATTGAGGCTACCGGTGAATTGTTCATGGCGAAGGGTGAATTTCGCTCGAAACTGACGCTTCGAAACGCGCGCAGTGGAGGACCCCCAATACAATATCTTGTGATGGTATCAGTCGCTCGAATACGGACGTGAACGCGTTGTCGCTTCGTCGAGTCAAAACGATTCCAGTGGTGCACCCCCGAGGTTTCAGGGCAGGAACTGCCACTTCTCTGATTGTTTTTTCCCGTGACCCTTCATTTATTACATCGCACACTGTGCTTTCAGTGCTGCACGGAACACTTAATACCAGAAATCGATTTCAAACCCTGAATGAATTCAATAATGAGTGTTTAATCTTTTATAATGAAAAATACATTTATATTCCATTTGCTCAGGCGTATAGGTAACAGATGGGAACGTACATTGAGATTTCGAGCGCGAAAAAACATCAGCTACACATAATAGATGAGAGCCGCTCCATCTTCCCCGGGTAGTGACCGAATTACTCGGCGTTCTCGCTCATGGTTTGTACGGGCTGGCGCTACGTAGATTTCATGTTTTCATGGAGAGAAAAGGTTTTTCTCCCAGTTGGTCCAGCGTGGAAATTTCTTCCCTGCTCATGAAACAGAAGCATTGCCGTGAAAATAATGAGCGGAGCCGTGTCATCATTCATGAAACGGTCATCAGGGCCTGGCCCCGGTGTAGTCTACCTCTTCTTACAATGGGAAACCGACTCTCCCCAAAACCATGAAACATTTTAGCTCAGCGCTTTTGAATTTCGAGCGCACCTACACATTTCTACGTTGTTAAGAACAAAAATATTGGATGGAATTCAGAAAGTGGATTTGGCTTTAAATGGTGAAGAAAGTGACTTGCATTGATTAGCACACCTGCTGCCTTCACATTTGATCAAGCATCAGTAATTATTAGGAACATACCGGCAAATTGCCAAGATTGTAGAAATCCCAGGAAAAATTTCTGCAAAACCTTCCATTTAAAGATAAGCGAAGTTTACTTTGTAAGCATTACTGGCCGAGCTGTTTACTACATATGTGGTTCAGCATTTGTCGTTAATTAGAACATATCGGGCAATTTAGCCGACATACTGAAAATCCGAAGGCTTATTTCTGCAAAATTTACAATCAATGATAGGCACAGTTTACATTCCATGATCATGATTAGCGGAACGGGAGCCCACATGTTCGATTAAGCATTAGTCATCATAGGGAACATTTTGCTGTATGTAGCTGACATAATGGAAATCCTAAAGCCATTATTTGCTAATTTTCCAATCGAAGATTTTCACAGTTCACGTTCCATAATCAAGAGTAGCAGAGCTGATGCCTATTATTTGTGTTCATTTACGATTGATTGCGATGATTCGCTTTCAGTTGAGTGGCTATACCACAAGTGAGTATGTTGACATGATTTTTGTGTACAATTTTTCCAATGGTAACGCTTCTGAAGCAGCAAGGGAGTCAAACTCCTCCTCTATACAACTCACACCCTAGCGAACACGTCGGATAGTATGGGGAAGAAATATTGGTGGATAATATCGTTTATGTCACTGATCCTTCTTTATCTAGTAAACTATGTGTTTTTTATTTACTAATTTTTTTTTTTTTTTTTTTTTTTCACTAAGGTTTCGGTTATTACTACCAGCTATGTTCAATAGCTATAGCACACCATGATGAACGGGAATATGCAATGAGGAAAACCTCGCTGACGGAAATACAGCGAGGAAAGAGACGAAAGGGACGTGTTGGTAATTATACGGAAGTCTGGTTTGATAAGGGTCCATAGTGTCAGCAAAAATATGAATGCAACTCATTGCAATCAATCGTAAATGAACACAAACAATAGCCGTCTCTCAGCTCTTCGATTATCGTGATTTTGGCCGGACAGCTTAGAAATGCCGTAGACGCTGTTCACAAACGAACGGGTTTATGCATCCGACAACAAAACTAACTTAAATCGTCACTAGAGAGGTCTGGCGTTGTCACCATTCGATTCAGCGAGAAAAGTTACTTGTATCCCGCCACCAACCTTTTTTCGTCGAGACTTTTGGAAAAACCTCAATTTTAACAGAAAACACACGTTTTTCTGCAGTTAAAAACCATTTCCTTAACTAAAAATATTTTTAAAAACCAAAACGACTACACCGTTGGAAAGCTGACATTTTGGCGCACGTTTCACCAGGCCTGCACAGTTCTACGTCAAACATTCATGGGGTTTCTAGGCGAGATGAAAAACAGGCGATTCCAAGATTTTGACTGGACTGACATTTCGCGCAGCAATCGCACTTCTTCAACGCAATTTAAAGAAAGTTTTCTGACATCAAATAGCTAGAAAATTTAACGCTCTTTCCAACGGTGTCATCAAATTTAAGCTATCTTCAAAATTGAGGGAGTTATGACAGTTTTAATGACTTAAGATCGAAAACAAGAAAAAAATTTTAAATCGCGAATAGCTCGAGAACGAGGCCTCTGGCAAAAAATTGCTTGGAGACATTTTTGGTCGGAAATGAGTTGTACAACACGTAGGAGTCGGATTGGGCATAACTCCTGGGACACCCTGTATATTCAGCGTTAGTTATTATTTAGTTCATATTCGCTAATTTTCTTGATATAATAGTAATTCTTGGGCAAATTTCTGCAAAATTTCCAATCAAAGATAGTCACAGTTTGAGTTCCATAGTCATGGTTAGAAGAGGTGGTTAGCCATTATTAAGAACATTTTCGCTAATGTACTTGACAATTGAAATCCTGGGGCCAATTTCCGCGAAATTCGAAATCTACGATAGGCACAGTTAACGGAAAGTGAGTTGTCTTGGCCTGGAGAACCCCCTGATGCCCTGATGCCTCTTTACAAATGAAGAAATTTGGCACCCAAGCCCACATCAACACTGTGAGCCCAACCGACAGGTCCTTCTTCCAGCGACATTATTGTCGAATAAACGAATGATATGAGCGGGGAATTATTAGCAGAGTTACTGCCTATATATTCTTTCAAGTATTAATAACGAATCGGTCAATAGCCGATAGACTGGCAATCCTAAGTCCAATTTCTGCAAAATTTCCAATCGAAAATAACAGTTTACGTTGTCTGATCATAATTAGCAGATCTGCTGTCTACTACATCAGTCACTGCAGAATATGTAATTGAAATCCCACCTCCAACTTCCAAAGGTTACGTTGCATAACCATGATCAGCAGAACTGCTACTTACTACTTACATACACTACATTATTAGGTATACATCGCCCAATTTCACATGTGTATTGAGTGAACTGCTATGGTAACTAATGTGTAGCTCTCGTCTCTAATAGCATACAGTTCATATTATCGCAACAACATCATCATCGTAAGAACACATTGACAGATGTAGACGCTACAACTCTATTGTTGTCTTCACACCATTTCCCACCGAAATCACACAATATGAATCATTTGATTCACCAAGCTCTTGATAATCTAACGTACACGTTGTGGTTCTGGTGATTCAGTGGCCTATGATGAATTCAAATTACCTAAAACATCATGATAGACCTTATGTTCTTGATGAGACGATTGGCAGATAGATTTGTCTTAGAATACACTTATTATACCAATAAATGATTATTCCAATTCCAAAAATCATGTTCACCTCAATAAAAGCCTACCACACGAATCAACAGTATACGAATGTCTATGGTTAGGTTTGAATTACGCAGGCTGCTAGGCTTAGCCCGTTATTTTAGCAATAAACCATATTTTCGCACCTTCCTGGGCAGATCTAGATTTGGATTCATTCAAGCCGGTGGTTCATAATATATTTCATGTCAGCGCACGATAGGCGCATTTACACGGACGTGGGTTAATTTATAGCGCTCGTCGCTCGTTGAGACGTGAGCGGCTCTCCGATGTCGCGGGAGAGCTCGTAAGGTTGACGGCCCCTGGAGCTTGCGCCCGTAATGCGGAGGGTCTGCAACACGCATTAAAATGAGATGCGCCATCTCCCTGCAGCTTGACGAGTTCCGCTGTTACGCCTTGAATTAATATCGTGATCGTATTTAATCGGCGGACGGAGACACTCGTGCGGACGAAATAGCTCTGGCGAGTTCCCACTCGAACGCACCTCGTGCTGCAAGTCCCTGGTTAACTTCAGGCCACATTAGCCGGATTTCTATCAGGTGATGATCATTTGGAACAGTTCCTTGGAACTTAGTCCAGAATCTGAACAGACTGGACCTCTTACGTATCACCCACAATATCAGTTCAACTTGGAACTGTTAACTTCGAACATCATAATACTCTGCGCTGGCTTTCAAACTCCTAGGAACTATTCAGAATAACCTTCCTTCCTAAATCACTGATCTACAAAGGGTGTTATTTTGCTTAGTTTCCGAGTTGCTTCACCAGCAAGATTCTTGGTTCATTATTTTCAACACTTTGTCTAAGGTGTTTGAATGCGTAATACACAACATGTAGCGCGAGTCATGTCCGACCACCTCAACAACTATTCTACGTGGTCTACAACCCATTTCCGACCAAAAGTGCCCAAAAAAGGTTTTTTCTTTCTAGGCTTCGTTTCCGAGTTATTCCAATTTTTAAGATATTTTTCTTGTTTTAGTCCTTACTTCACTAAAATTGCTATAACATCTTCAATCTTCAAAATTTACTAATGATATTCTGTCGCTAATTAGAGAAAAGGTATGTTGAAAAATAGTTAAAACCCCATTCTCTTATAAAAATTCCTTAAAATCAGACATCGCTGCATAGCTCGAAGATAGTAAGGTAGACGATCTCCTTGCCCAATAATTACGTAACAAACAATGTTCATTTAATCGATGGACTTTGTCCAGCAGCTTATGGGATGAATATGATACGCACAACTGAAATCAGCATTTGGTTGGTTTAATGGAAGTTCATTTGACTGCTGCATCATGAAAATTTTGTTCTGTTTTGTTTATTCCAAATGCCCAATTGCTGACCTGCATTCTATCGAGTATAGATAGAGTTGCGGTCGATGCTTGGCCGTATAGAGAACAATAATAATCAAATTAATTCAATAATTACAGCTCAAATTTAAGCTAGAAATCGTACGTAAATTTCATTAAAACGTGATAAAAATGCAAAAAGTTCATATAATCCTGAATCTCAGTGTAAAAGAAGGATATTAGAATAAGTTGTTTTGCAGTAAAATTGATTGGTAGACATTTTTTGCCAAACAAAGTGGTCGAATTTCGACTGCACGCGTCATTTCAAAGTTTCGGTCACATTTATGTCACTGATCAGTGATGCCGTCAAATCTCAAATGAATACAGTTTTGTAAGTGTTTTAAAATGTTCTCCTATGTGGATGTAAATGTTCCATGAAAAAGTTTGTAAAAGTTGTTCCTACAGGACCCAGGAGAAAATACCAAATACCGGATTTCTCACTCCCTACAGCTGTCTCTAACTAGAGGTATACTACTTCCATCGTCACTACTCAGAGAGATATTTATTGGGGCTGTTAAATCCACTTATAATATGAAAAAATATACCATCTTCAATGGATATCAGCCTCGGGAGAAAACGCTGCAAATTCTTTCACTGGGGTTTATTATTCAATGGTTCATGATTTGAATTTCTACTAAGCTTTGGAGTGTGCGTGTTTCACAGGCGATAGAGCGATTATTGAATTTCAGGAGATATGCATAGAGCACTCAAATCGGTTCTCAACCAAAATAACAATTTGGCTTGATCAGTTGATCATATTTGTGTGCCTCCTGAAATTCAATAATTGCTCTATCACCTGTGAAAAATGCTGCAAATTCTTTCACTGGGGTTTATTATTCAATTGGCTTGCGTTCATGATTTGAATTTCTACTAAGCTTTGGAGTGTGCGTGTTTCACAGGTGATAGAGTGATTATTGAATTTCAGGAGGCACACGAATATGATCAACTGAACCATCCAAATAGGTTTTTTGGTTGAGAACAGATTTACGTGCTCTATATCTCCTCAATAATCGCTCTCTATCACCTGTGAAACACGCACACTCCAAAGCTTAGTAGAAATTCAATCATGAACGCAAGCCAATTGAATAATAAACCCCAGTGATTTTAAAACCAATTTTGTTGGGAATGAATAATTAAATGAAAATATCTTAGCTGTCATATCTTTGCCTCCGAGATAAACTACAATATCTATCAAAGGTGTGGGCGGTAAACTGTTAGATGCTACACTTCTAACTAATTTTCTTTGTATGCGGCATGTCTGGAACATTTTTCGCTCGATTTACGTTCTCGAACCGATGGATCACATCAGGAACGTGCCCCACGTATGAAACCTCATACGGAAACCGTGAAATATTTATAGCGTGCACGCGAATCGATTGTGTTCCCAGTAGGGGAAGTTGATTCAATTTCCCCCGCGGTTGAACCAATTTATTAATTTCCGCTGAACTCTCTCAATCACTCGCCGCTATAATTACACGAATCTAGGGCGCCCCGCGTTGAATTCAATAAATTTTGAACCTGAGCGGCCCCTCATAAAACACCTGACAAAAGGCTACAATATGAACGCTTACGGTGACCATTTGGTTATTTTACAACGTTTTTGAGTTGTTATTCAGGAATGAAGTTCAGGTATTTATTGAAAATTGTTATTCATTATATTCATAAGGTTTGAATATTCGAATGCATCAAAATTTGTTGTTTCAACGTTTCAGGATGTGTAGAACTCGAAAATCGAATAAAAAAGGATTCGTGCTCTTCTTCCCACGTTCTTCCTGCATTTACTAAAGCTGTATCATCGGCAAAAATGAAGATATTCCCTACACACCGTATCCAATCCATTGAGATACAGTGGAAAGAGAATAGGTCCTATAGATGTGCCCTTTCACAAAAATTACATTCGGGGAACAAATTTAAGAAACAACCAACAAGCCAGCGCAGAAAACAACAGCTCTCAGCCACCTTATACGATACATACAAGCAAGCGTATTCTTATGAAGAGCGTTGTCCAATCTATTCTCTTGCATGGCGCGGAGGTGCTGGTTTCAAGCATAGCCTACTACCGCAAAAGAATGGTAGCAGTCCAACGAAGAGGAGCGCTATGGATTGCATGTGCCTGCCGAACAGTTTCAAAGCCAGCCGTGCTTGTACTCACTGGCTGCATTCCAATTCAACTTTTGGTTGGCTGCCGAACGAAAACGAGTATTTGGCAGACGGGAAGAAAGAGAAAGGACTCGCATTGCCATAGAGGGGAGGGAACGCACCATAGCAAGATGGCAAGAAATTTGGACCGACGAGAGAGGAGGGAGATGGGCAGAGCATTTGATACCACACGTCAAAAAGTGGTTGGATAGAAACCATGGAGAGGTGAACTTTTCTTATCACAGTTCCTCTCTGGACACGGGCTATTTTAGTCCTACTCCCAAAGAATGGGAATAGTAGGCGATCTAACTTATCCGAACTGTGATGGAGGAGATGGTGACGTGTTTCACTCATTCTTCGTGTGTAAGCAGTGGAAAACACAAAGAAGATGGCTGCAGGACGACCTGGAAATGCCATCTCAGGAAATGACACAAGAGAATATACCTAGTTGCCAAAATGCTTGAAAGAGAGGAGCATTGGACCTCTGCAGTTGTCTATGTCCTGCAGAGAAAGGTCACCCAACAACGGGAGAGACAGAGGAGGAGGCTATCTATGGACCGGGAGGACTAAATACATGCCAAGGACATGGCCTGAAGTATAATCGGCCGAGTTCCATCTTAGGAAAAGAAAGGTGAGGTTTTAGTGGGTTTGAATCCTACATAACCCGAAGAGCGTCTCTTCTCTGTATCTTATGAGATCCAATTTCCACCTTAGGATCGTAAAGATATCCTCACCTTCCCACGTAAACAAACAAAAAAGTGAACTTAAACAACCATAACATTCAATGATACTGTTGTGACTGTTTTCCGCTCCAATGATAGGACTTGCTCCATTTCTAACGTGTTAGGTGACGCAATGATAAAATTACCCCTTCCGTGAGCTGAATGCAGATAATGCCCGCCATTTACGCTGGACGGCGCCTGGTATATCTCCCAAGGCGGCGGGTTCAAGAATGGGGAAGTGGAAACTGACCTTGTCTATCACACCTTTCATCACTCTAGTTTTCTAACAAATTCAATACTATTCTAAAGGTCACAAATCTTTGGTTAAATGCGCAAACATTTGAATGGTTTATTTTGTCGGTATCAAAGTGAGACCTACGTCAACAAGTATTGATTCAAGTATAAGGTTTACAGAAGATCTTTCGGATTTAATGTTCTGGAAGAAACTGTTGGGAATCCCCATTCGAACTGTTCTATTTCGTCTGCTCCCTCGTTCAGGTGCTTCTAACTTTTTTTTTATCACATGATGAACATCAACAACTGTCACTTTGGGGCCGCTACAAGGCGCGGGTGGACTAGAAGAAACCAACGCAGTAGTTTAGTCGGGTCAAGTTGAGAGAAGTTGGGGCCGCTTTCCTTCAAAACTTGCTCGCTTTTCTTAGCAACACGCGTCACATTTCTCACGCCAACCGACCAGACGCAAGAAATTTACAGTCTACTACAGGGCGCGAGTGTTGATGGTCATAAATCAAGGGCAGGCTAGTCAGGGTACTTCTTTGTGCACTGTAGTAGCGCCTCTGGCGAACAAATAGGTATCTAAATTTCCAATAGCTACATATAGATATTAATTTAATTGAACCACTGATTTCAAAATGGCCAATAGTCACAATCATTTTAAGGGTGATAATGTCGAAGAAAATGGGTGGAAAACTCAATTATTCAAATCCCAATGTTTTTATTTCTACGTGTTGTAAAAAATCCGTTCTTTCGCACATGGTCGTACTGGTTTCAACTTCTAGCAAGCCCGATCGCTTCACTTACATTGGTGCTGCGGGCCACAAACTTGTCAACAACCTTTTTCTTTCTTTTTAAAGGCAACTGGGGTGTCTTTTCAAAGTCATTTTGGATGTAAAATCGACTGGGATTGGTTTAAGACCCGTAGAAATACGCACAGAGCAAATAGTTATAATTTCTGAACGTAAAAGTGACCCAACGAACCTCACAATAACACGTCCCCACCCTACACCTCACCTAGGTATTATTCAAAAAAAATAATAAAACCGAGTGTTGGAATCGGCAGAGTGTTTTTTATCCTTTACACCACTTAACGCATACAAAGCGGTCGACAAGACCTTTTCCTGATTAAAAAGTAAAATACGACCCGAAAAGTTCTCTACCGTGATTGCATTAAGGTCCTCAAAAAAATGGAGTAATGTGGGTACGGTTATTATTACAGAATCTGACAAAAACCGCTCCAGGTAATCATCTTGTCGTACAACAATAAGGACGGTGGTCTAATTTCAAAGAAACTTGTTAAATCCCACACGCCTCCCACTTGGTAATGACCGTTGGCCACGAAGGTCTTTGATATGAAGATGATCCAAGAAATAAGGCCCGTAATTTTAAGATCAATCTCCGTTCAGGTAGTCGGAATGGACAAGGCCTACTTCCGTGTAGGTGGCCCCTTGTTAATTCGAAACGTACGGACTGAAAGTCATCTTGACACGTTCTATCTTTCTTAGAAAACATTAATTACATCGGTAAGCGAAAACATCAGTACACACCTCATATCGAATCGCGAAAATCTACGTTAGATACTTCTCAAATAATTTTTTATATCAAAGCAATCTAGGAATGTTTTTTCTTTATACAAGAACCAATCTGCTCTGTTGACTACGTCAATCAATATTGCTTCCGAGTCTAACTGAAAGTTTCCTATGAGTTTCATTGCTCACAAATGACTACTTCTCATTGTGAACACACAAACATACAATTCACCAATCATCATTTCCTCTATTTTGGGCTTTTTTGATGTTTTATTTCAACTCTAAAAAATTAAGGGATCTCTTCTGAAACCACGAATACGTAATTTGTCTCTGAAACAAGTGTCGAAATCCAGAAACAGTTTCAGAATATCTTGAATTGGATTTCAATTCTTTAAGATTATACACCCTTGTGCAAATTGATGGAATCAAACTGAAAAAGCTGAGTTTTCAAGTTTTGTTTAGTTTTGTTGGCATCATGTTGGCTGTGTTTATCTTATTTTGGACCAGGGCCACTTGTACTAGATGACGGAATGATGAATGGGGAAAAATACATTGCGCGCCAGAGTGATTCCATTGCTCCTGAGACTCTATCTAGATGGTAGCGGTGTGTTCCACCAAAACTTGGCCCCATGCCTTCAAAGAAAGTGAAGCAGATCTTTTCAGCAAGTGGTGTGAAGGTGTTGAAGTGGCCTGGAAACTCGCCTGACTTGAATCCAATAGAAAATGTTTGGGCAATCTGCTAAGGGCGACTCAGAAAGATGGACTGCACCACAAAAAACAAGATGATTTCAGCGCTCCTAAAGATTGGTTTCGAGATGATAAATTCCTTGGACAGAGCAAAACTTTGGTTGATTCTATACCTGAAAGGGGGAAATCTGTCTTGGACAATAAGGGTGGCCACACCAAGTGGTAAAGTCCATTAAAGTACAAACATTTTTGATGTTTTTTTAATAAAGGAGTTTTTTTAAATCGGCTTGATTCCATTAATTCGCACAAGGGTGTAGACATCCCGCGATGTCTCCCAAGGTTTAAATAGATTCGAATTCATGAAATTCGGTCTACAGACGGTAAACAATGACTCTCGATCCCCAGTCGCTGACTATTGCGATGATTTCCTCGTCTGTAATCTTCAAGGAGCATTGGAGGATAAGGAATTGGAGAATGAAATTGGTAATTTTCAGACGAGCGGTTTAAAAGGGATTTCTGAAATAGCTGTTACTACTAACATACATATTGCAGAACAATGGCCAACAATAAGTATTTATCAACAGTTCAAACTCAACAACAAAATTTTCTATTATCAACAAACTACTCATTGGCAAAAAGGTGACTTAGGTTTCTAAAAGGGTCTCTCCTTCCTCAGGTCCCTCCGCCGCTCATCAACTTTCGCCACTCGGCCTGCATGTAATAGCAGATTTTTTCTGCTCCATTTCACGTCACTAGCTTTTTGGATTACCACCCAGCGATCTGTCTATTGACCTGGAGTTTTGGAATCCAAGAATCCTTTTAGACTCGGCCTGCATGTGGTTTATATCAATTTTGGTTTATTATTATTCAATAATAAACCATTGTAATCGCTCTTGGAAAAAAATTCTAACCCCCCCTGAAAATTTCATGGTTTACGTTTCAAAGAGTGTGGAATCCGAATCTGCAATAAAAAATTTTCCATCCGTCCGCCGTACGCCGTACGCACGATTTCTCCCAAACGGCTGAAGCAAAAAAGCTGAAATTTGCAGGAAAAATCCATGTTGGTCCGGCGACGTCCCAATTCTTGAGTCAGCTCTCTCACTTAATTTAAAGTGCCCTTTAAGGTTTGTCAAAGTTTTATAAAATCCCTAAAAACCTCAAAAAAAGTCAAGGCGGCCTAAATTTGTACTCTTTTTGAAGAACACTCCACGAGGAATCGAATGAGCCCCTCCCCAGGTCCGTAGGTCAAACCATTCCCGATCTATGGCCCAATTTATGGTGCCAACATTCGCGTTATTTTGGTTTATCATTGTTGATAAACATATCATTGTTGATTATGTTGATATCAATAACCTAGTGACGTAGTGATGTAGTAATGTGGATACTGGAGTGAACTCCTAAAAGGCTTTGTAGCCTATACACGGGTTGAAGCTCTAATAATTTTCAGAAAAAATCAGAAAAATCTGAAATTTTCAGGGAAATGCCGCATTTCTTTTCCTGGGGTTTATTATTCAATTGGCTTGCGTTCATGATTTGAATTTCTACTTAGCTTTGGAGTGTGCGTGTTTCACAGGTGATAGAGCGATTATTGAATTTCAGGAGGTATGCATAGAGCACGTAAATCTATTCTCAACCAAAATACCTATTTGGATTGTTCAGTTGATCATATTTGTGTGCCTCCTGAAATTCAATAATCACTCTATCACCTGTGAAACACGCACACTCCAAAGCTTAGTAGAAATTCAAATCATGAACGCAAGCCAATTGAATAATAAACCCCCGTGAAATAATTTGCAGCGTTTTTCTGCTCCATTTCACGTCAGTAGCTTTTGGATTACCACCCAGCGATCTGTCTATTGAGTTGGAGTTTTGGAATCCAAGAATCCTTTTAGAATCATAGACCCAAATCCATCCCCAACTTGGTACAATGTAACTTAAGCGTTTATATCCTCATTTCGACCCTTCAACCTCATCCTAGCATTATTCTGGTCGAATAAATGCGTATATTCCAACTATTTCTGTAAGTTCCATGTTTCTACTGCATGTATTATTCAAAACTGTAGAGCACCAATTGAGTATCTCTTTCGTTTTGTTAGTCGGTAGAAAGGAGGGATTTTTTTTACACTTTTATCCCGTGGAAAGACTCAAATAATGAAGTACGTCGCGAGCAATACCTACTGACTCTCAATGATGCCAAAACTAAGGACGGCCGACTTGAATGTTCTGCTTGGAATCTAGTATTCAGTTCAATAGAGATGTAATTACCAATGTAAGCACAATTATTGACTGAATTCGAATAGACAATACGTAGGTACCGCATTATCGAGAACAACACCACCTGCTTGAAGGATAGTAGTCTCTGTACATTGCACAGGCTGGTAGTTTGCGAATATACATGAACGACGAACTACCTAAGATTTTAGCAGGGAATTCCAATGAAACAGAAGTTTGGGATGTCCGTGAGCCATCGCAGGAACACCTTAAACGCAAGCTTTGAACCTTTTATTCGGGTCAAATAAGGTATAAAACGAGTTATCCCATACTAACTAAGTATTTCCAGAACCATGATTTATGAAATTAATTCAATGACATGAAATGACAAATGTCGAATCAAAATGAAATTGAAACCAACGAACTAATTATAGAGTTAGGTAGTGAAGGAAGTACTCTTCCACCGCTGACAAAAATAATGAAACTACGAACTAAACTCAATGAAGGAAAATTAAGCTATAATTGACGAACGTTGTCCATTCCCACGAAATATAGACTTACGTTAGATTGATTTCGATGATACGTCATCATCAATACCATAACGATTTCTTCACAACCGACAGACTACGTCAAATTTGCAGACTTTCGCTACGGTAATTGAACCAATCGTTTGAGAAACCCCACTTGTTCGGTAACTAAAACTTTCGGAAAACCAAGAAAAACGTATCATGTTAATATTCACAATAATATTGTGATATGATATGATATTATCATGCCTGTATTATGTGGTTATCACGTCATAAAATAGTATCATGTGTAAACAAAACTTTTTCGTGCACTCCCTTGTACTAATATGTTGTTATGTTTTCTGGACAAGCCGGGTTTATGTTGGTTGAACGAAAGAAAACTCTGCTAAGAATGTTTGAACATTTTCTATTCAATAGCAAACATGTTTATCGCCAAATAATCAGTGTGTGACAACACAACTTTTTGCAGATTTATTACCTACTTGCATTTCAAAGTTACGATTCTTCTATTAGTTCTTCTGGACTGCCCACGCTGGTGACAGGCCAGCGTATATTTAGTAAAATCGCTGAACCTCTTGGGTTTCCAAGAAGTACCTAATTCTTAATTTTGTTCAGATCTCCCATTTTTTTCATATTAATACAATGTTGCCCAGAAGGACAACTTTTGCATACTGGAAACTGGATTCCTTGAGCGGTTCTGTTATTCACGTTGACTGTAGATGATGTAAACCCATCTACGAAAAGCAGTGCCGTAATGATCCCCTTAATCGAATGATAAATATGAAATTTGACGGTACTGAGCTTTAATTTATTCTCTTTTTTGACCGACCTTTTGTTTCAACTAAAATAACTTTTCCCCATATCGACGAGGCTCAACTGTTGTGCTTTGCCGTTGGCCTAAAAGAATCTTCTTCGATTTGAGCTCATTTTTGGTGTTTCCGAGTGATTCCCTTCACACCTTTTTTTCGATTCAGATGTTCATTGTTGGAAACTTGCGGCTCTAGCATATTTACGAATTATTGCCACACTTATCAGAGTGAAACACCAACAGTAACTGACGATAATGAGGAGGTAAGTCGAAACCTGTCACAGCAAGCTCTGCAGGGAACATGCAGGCAAAGACAAACCCGATGAACACTAGACCTTTCCATCAATTTTTCAATGCTTTCTTGAGCCGGAACAGTTGGATTCTTACTGAAGATCTTACGGTAGATCCACATTAAATTGTACCAAATAATCGAAAAATTGAACATCGATTTCTCAAACGATTGATTCAATTATATTTCCTTCGATTTGACTTCCCCTCTCTAAATAGGACGACGCGGACCACGATCAAGAACGGAACGGTGTCCTTTTACTCGGACTATAACTCCCAATTTGAAATTCCAACCCGAGCACCCGCAAACTCTCCCGGTATTACAGCATACAAGTGGAAACATCAAAATGGGAAGTCGCGAGCAACAGAAAGAGCGCAATAACGCAGATGAAACTGTGATGAAAATTGAACAGGAGAAAACGCGTTGAAGTAGGTTCTCTGACTTCCAACATTGTTGACTTCAATTGACATTGACTGACTTATGAGCTGCAATAAAATGAAATCGATGATTGCAGAAAGGGGGCGAAAAATTGTTTTGTTTTTCATGCTGATGTGCTTTTCTTGGGTCGATACATAATTTGTGAAGCAATTTCATGCGTCAGGTGGTTCGAACTCGAGAACGTCTAGGATGATCGCGATGGCTGTAGAAATGGCTCGAGTCAAACGACTCGTGACCTTTCTGAATCAACTACTGTTTGCTTCTCTGCACCACGTGCTGGTTTGCCTCGCTTACGGTTAGTTTACCTAAGTACGTTTCCCGTTCGAAGGAGAACTATAACACTCCTTATTCTCGTATTTGAAATTTGAAGTTCAAAATCGGGAAACGTATTGATGTTCTTGATTTTGACATATGGTGGCCTAAGTACTGTACGAAAATTCGCCTTCGTTCTTATGGAAAAATACCTACAGATCTATACATATAACCTTCCAAACTTCAACCTATCAGGCATTTATGTAAACATCTGATAGTTGGATCTGATAAGGAATTGTTGAATTCCAAAAGTTTATTGACGGTTTGATTATTAAATCATTCAAATTTTCAAGGCCATAACAAATCCTCCCCCTATGGCACGTTTCTGACTATATAAACCACAAAAGTTAGCAACATTATTCATATTATGCGATATATTGAGGAACCCTACATTGCCTTCCATTACAATATCCTGGAATGGCCCACCACATAGCCAGCAGACAACGGTGTAAGTAACTTCGGAGACGACAGATTTTCAACGAAACTCGATCAGCAAGGGAGAAGGTACAGCAGTCTTTATCAACTCAATCAGCTTGATTTCCCAAGCGAATTGTTTGGCGATGAACTTGATAGATTCGGAGTCTTACTCTGAGCAATCCAGGAGCAGGATACTTCAAGAAGGAGGCGAAATCAAATAAACTCAGGAAATAATCCCTCGACTCCAGGCTATTATAAAATTTGTCGAGAAGCGAAGATGGCATGAGCGGAACAGGAACGAAAGAGAAATAGCGTTTATCGAAGGGCCGCTATCGACGACGAGTTTTCCCATTCGGTCGTCGGTATCAAAATTCTGTATGGCAGGGGTGCCCACAGGGGGGAGCTGTGACAGAGACTGCGTCATTGAGATTCTTGGGGTGGAGGGGCTCCAAAAAATTGTGGGGGGGTAAAGTTGATTGGAACAGTGTTTAACGTGACGACATTCAAAAATATATTACATCACTAGATCGAACGTAAATAATAATGAACCTAGTAATCAATTTAAAAACGGTTTGTCTTTCCATCTGAAATGTTTAAATGGCAATGACAGTGCTCGAATATTGTCCGTTCTGTCTATTGCCGACTAGGTTTGAATTTGTCCAATACCTATATAAATCTTCTTATAGTTTTAGATAAAATAATAAAATAAGGGGTGCTTACGAGTATTTTTCACATTTTTGTTTTGGGGAAGGGGTACCATGTTACGTGGGGGGGGGGGGGGGGATGCGTACATGAGGCTAAGGGGGGTGGGCACCCCTGTGTATGGTGTTGATGAAGGTTTCAAAAGGTTTTCAATGAATAATGTAATTAGTGTGTAAATTAGTATGTAATTAGTGTGTAAATTAGTAATTGGAGAATGATGAATTTACTACTTGGATGCAAAATGAATAAATCATAAGACTTGAAGTATTTCGGGTGTCGTGATTGGATGACTCGAAACCGCACGATTCGAATTTCCCGGGCAATTCAAATTTGTGGGCAGTGCAGGATTTCTGCACGTTACAACACTTTTTGGTTTTGAGGGTATGGTCCCACTATGCGGTAGTAGATACGATGTATACTACGGCACCGGCGATGAAGGATGTTTACTAGTGTTCAAAATTACCCGTAACAACCAATTTGTCGGACCTTCAAGATTGTCCATTCCGTCCGATTAACGACATCTGAGGTCCCCGAAGGTTCATTATAAATAACACTAAAATCTCACTGAACAAACGATGTTTTATGAAATGTGTACACACCTATATCGTTTATACCATACAGTGATGTACCATACTCGTTTATATCATCGTTTTGACGACCCTTAGATCGAAAAACGACGCTCCCCTCGACGGCCGTTCAAGGAAGCACCGGTTAAAAAGCCGTCGTCGATCGATTGATTTTATGGGGACGATAACAGTTTACTAATCCCCTAGGACACCGGAGGGCCGACGAGACGGTTATGTTATGAGGGAGAAAGACGAAACCGCTCATGCATTAAACCGAGTACGTGCAGTCGCTTTATTTTCCCGCTCGGTCGGTGGGTTCCGCCTTAAAAACGATTCCGCCCCCTACGTGAACACAATAGCGAGTAAATGCGTAGGAGACACTTCTCAGATCCTCATCCTGAATCAATGCTAACTCTAAACTCTCAAAACCCCCCAAAACGGTTTGATTATCGAATAATGTCCATTATGACGAACTAAACGTGCTGCCTTGACAGTGAAATTAGCAAAGAACTTGCGCTGAATAAATTTAAAAGAAAATGGCCGCTTGAGCTAGTTTTTGATGAAAATTAAAGAACTGCAACCAGTAGATGAAAATAAAAATTATTTTAGAATTCAATTGTTAGTAATTATTTTTGTTCTTGTTATAGGCTACTACTTATTTTGAAGCGAATGACCATTATTTTTTTATTGTTATGACATAACAGTTATTTTTTCTTCTTCAATATTTTTCTCAACGCTTTTGAAGGCAACACATTGCGTTAAGAATCGTCATTTCAAGCAATGATCTCCAGTATTTTTGACATTTCATGTCTTCACTTTGCTACATAAACTCGAAAATGTGTGTTTTCGCTTACAACCGATTCGTTGCTACGGATCATTATCTTCCACAATTGTGATCGTACGAAACTCGTTCACCACTCATATGAAAGCTGTTGATTTACTTAATCTTGTTACGTTAACCCCTGGACATTCGGAACCTCAGTGACCACCCGATGGAACCATATTGTTTACTAACTGTGACAGTCCTGTGAGTGGTGATGGTTATGTCTTTACAGTTAACCATTCGTTGCTTCGGAACCTCAATGACCAAACGATGGAACCATTACATCGCTACCATCAACGAGCAAAATCTAACGCAGTTATCATTGGTCCTACAAAACTCACTCGCAGGAAGACATAAAATGTCCCTCGTGGTTGCGTACTTGTACGAAAGCTGTTTTTTGTTTGTAGGAGTAAAGTTTGAGTTGAATTTTGACAAACAAACAAAATTGAATATTTTCTGTCCCCACCATTTCTTTAGATAGATGGGTGTAATTTGGATTGTACATCCTAAGTGTTTTCAGGCAATTCGCATCCCTAAAAACTGAAATTTGTTATGCATGTTTTGGCAGTGTAGCGGGATTTTTCCTGTTTTGGAGATTCGTTCATGTTTTTGGCTGGTTCTGAGTTGATCTGTTTCTTGAATGCGAGAGGAATGGAGCTCTGCATGTTCTTTTCAGTATGACACCTTTTTGGATTGTCCTGTGTCAAAATGTTCGTCCGCTGATAGCCAGGTTTCAGTGAGATCACTTAAAGTTATACCTAATTTGCGGATAGTGAGGAGTGGAACTTGAAGAAGAAGCTGGTTGCCGTATTGAAAAGAAACTCAGGAGGGGAAACGGTTCTAACATGGAAAATCCATCAACAGTTAACTTTTACATCAAAGAGATCCGATATGTCCAGGTGCCATGACACACTAAACCAAAGAGTTGAATGATGGCAGCAATATTGAAGAAAATTAATCCAAGAATGTAGTGGAAATTCAATAAATTGTAAATGAGAAATTACGTATCTGCGTGTATAATTTCCATCTATGAACTTTTTATGCTCACTTACTATCCTTGTTTTTGAAAAAAAAAAAAAAAATTGAAATAGATAAAAACAAAAGAAAAATTATTACAATTTTTCATTTACTCAACAATTTATCAATTACTGTTTTAAGATTCACGGTTACAAAAACGTTACTGTGTAGAAAGAGTTTCCAAACCACACAATACAAGAATGTGGTACTTTTCCATATTTCCTTTTGCATGTTTTGATACTTTTGGTTTATTATTCAATAATAAACCATCGTAATCGCTCTGGAAAAAAAATTCTAACCCTCCCTGAAAATTTCATGGTTTACGTTTCAAAGGGTGTAGGATCCGAATCTGCAATAAAAAATTTTCCGTCCGTTCGCCGTACGCACGATTTCTCCCAAACGGCTGGAGCAAATTATCTGAAATTTTCAGGAAAAATCCATCTTGGTCCGAAGACGCCTCAATTCTTGAGCCAGCTCTCTCACTCAATTTAAAGTGCCCTTTAAGGGCTGTGAAAGTTTTGTAAAATCCCTAAAAACCTCAAAACAAGTCGAAGCGGCCTAAATGTGTACTCTTTTTGAAGAAAATACCATGAGGAATCCAATGAGCCCTTCCTCACGTCCGTAGGTCAAACCATTCCCGATGTATGGCCCGATTTATGGAGCCAACATTTGCGTTTTTTGGTTTATTATTGTTTGTTTGTAACCTAGTGATGTCCGATAGCGTCGAGTTGTAGTGAATGTGGATACTGGAGTGATAGCCGATGTGTATACTTGTAGTGTAGTTACTAGCCGATACACGGGTTGACGCATTCTGATATGCTTGAAACGCTGATAATATATAGGTAAATATTATTCAATATTATTACTGGGGTTTATTATTCAATATTATTACTGGGGTAAATAAGTATTCTTTCAGTGTTGTTTATTATTCAATTGGCTTGAGTTCATGATTTGAATCTTACTAAGCTTCGGAGTGTGCGTGTTTTACAGGTGATAGAGCGATTATTGAATTTCAGGAGATATGCATAGACCACGTAAATCGGTTCTCATCCAAAACACCTATTTGTATTGATCAGTTGATGATATTTGTGTGCCTCCTCTACATCTGTCTACCTTTGGCTACATCGTTTAAATTTGGATTTGGGGAAGTTTTAACGCAATACGAGTGCTAAAGGACTTGATAAATTATAGTGTAGTTTTTAATGTGGGGGGGATTGAGGTTCAATAAAAAAACGCTGCAAATTCTTTCACTGGGGTTTATTATTCAATTGGCTTGCGTTCATGTTTTGAATTTACTAAGCTTTGGAGTGTGCGTGTTTCACAGGATAGGGCGATTATTGAATTTCAGGAGGCACACAAATATGATCAACTGATCAATCCAAATAGGTATTTTGGTCTAGAACAGATTTACGTGCTCTATGCATATCTCCTGAAATTCAATAATCGCCCTATCCTGTGAAACACGCACACTCAAAGCTTAGTAGAAATTCAAATCATGAACGCAAGAATTGAATAATAATACCCCAGTGAAAGAATTTGCAGCGTTTTTGTATGTTTTGACATTGTTAGAGCTTCTTTGGCCTCAAATTTTGATCCGAACACTAATTACAAATCCAGGAATCCAGGAATTGTCGCAGTTCCTGACTAGAAATTTCCAAGAACAAGTTTCTTGAAACCTGTTCGAACGACTGTGAGAGCATCAACTTCTATCAAAATTTGCCAATTGCAAAACTTCACATGATTTTTAGTGTATTCATGTAGGTTATGAAGACAAATTGTATCACGTTCGACAGTGACCAATGAAATTTGGTTGCATGTATTCGTAATATTGTACCATGTACAATTAACAATTTTGCATGTCAGTTAACTGGTAACCATGTGTGAATGTCACGTTCTGAAGCTACAATTAGAATAACAATCAAATTAATAATTATTACGGTTAACATATTTGATAATTATTATCGGAGATAATGTACGCCAGTTAACTTACAATATTAACCGGTAACCACGTTTTCACGTTACCATCAGGATAAAATAACAGTTACAATAATTACAGCCCGGCAAAACAAAAATATTTCCTGACCTAATCTTACTATGTGTTTTTGAGGTCGCTGGATCCGAACGTGAGGTTTAGCGGATTAAGTATAGAACCTTTTTTGAGTTTTCTGCTATACCCAGATATAGATGTTGTATGCAGTGACATTACTATGTTGTTGTATATTGCCGACAATATAACATTGTTGTACGTCAGTTAACCGGTAACCAGGCATGATTGACAAGTTCTGAAACTACAGCTAAAATAACATATCAGGTACAATAGTTACCAAACATGTTGTTGTCAGGGATGTTACAACGTTGTTTTACGTCATTAAACCGGTAACCACGCTTGCGTGTGACGTTCTGAAACTACAGCTAAAATAATAGAATTGTAAAAATAATTATCGAACATTTTGTATTTGAATGACATTACAATATTTTTGTATGTCAGTGACATCACAAAATTGTTGGTATCCATTCACGTTTTGAAACTGCAATTTGAGTAACATGAGAGTTACAATAATTATCAAAGATGTTGTGCATCAGTGACATTACAATATTGTGTGTCAGTGACAGTGTAACATTGTTGTACGTCAGAACGTTGCACGTTATGAAACTAGATTGAAATGAATAGAATAACACTTGATTAAAATATCATAGAAATTATACCAACTATCTATTACGAGAGGATACTAATAGGATGTTCATATGGTTCTATGTGAGATCGCATTGTTATAAATAAATGTTTGTTTACCCATCTACCTCAATGATCTGACCAAGCAACACGCGGCACATGAAAACGGTCTGCCGGTAAAATACCCAACACATGATGTCAATACCTCAATAAACTTCTAACTAACTTTTAATGTTGAGCGTTTAATAGTCATCATATTAGTCAGTTATTATAAGCCATCATCAGCATTCTAAATTCCTATTATGAACCATCCATTGTCTAATAGTAGTATTTACATGTTTACTATAAAATTCAACAATCATCGTCAGACTATAGGACTATCCTTTCAGCTGAATGCTTGAATTGACAAATACTGGTAACCTCGATAACAATAGGATAGGATGATAATTGTAGACTACTAATTAGTATCTATAGATACATAGATGTCAAATCCAGTTTGCTGAAAAATATGTTTATAGACAATGCCACCCCGGTTCGAAACAGGAAATAAGACTCAAACACCCTTGTAGAGGATAAGGTCGTTTTGCAAGCCTTGTCACTGTGAAGCAAGGTTTCTGTGTTCTATCGTATTAGCTATACAAAGTGTAGACCTCGATTATTATGTCATCAGTTGGATGAAAAATGTGTTTATAGACAATGCAATCATAGATCAAAAGTGGAAATTTTACTCAAATGCCTTTGTAAAGGATAAGTGTCGGTTTGTAAGTGGTGTCATTGTGAAGCAAAGTTTTAGTGTTCCATCATATTAACAATACGAAGTGTAGTGGCTCTAGCACCATTTTCGTCTTCTTGTAGTGTTGTATAAGATTTAATGAGATTGTGGGTTGATATTGGAGTAATCATTGGATTTACCTTACGGCGTGAGTTGACGAAAAGAAATACGCGGGCAGGATGACGAACGAACGAAATACGCCCCACTCTGGCAACGAACGCGCGGCAAATACTGAGCTTGTCAACTCTTGTGGCAAAGCTCTGGTCAGGGGTTAGCCGAGAGGGGCCGAGGGAGACCGAAGATTGCCGGCTGCGAGGGGTGGCGTTGTAGGGTGTGGGAGGCGGGGCGGAGTGTGCCACAGGGGATGAAGGGAGCTTTTGTCAGGTGATGGAGAGCATGTGCGAATCCGGACCGACGCTACGGACCTTTATACGAATCCCTCCACGCAGAAAACGGAATCGACGTTTCGTTCTGCACTAAACAACTGTGACATTCCTAATCCACCTCGCTCGTCCAGTAGGAGGACAGTAGTGGGGAGGAGAATCGCCGCCCACTACACGGGATAATTGTGTTTTCGGATGATGCAAGTTTTGAGGGAATTCCGGGGGACCTGCCAATTTGCGAAAAGCCGATTTCGTTACGAGTTTATCCCACTAACAACTTCCACTACCGCATCATGTTGTGGGTAGTACGTACAAATTAGTTCCTACAAACTTACTACGAAATCCCAGAACAAGTTCGAACTCCTACAACATCGGAAATATACTTTCTCAGGACCTTTCTATTGACAAATTAAAACAGACCAAATGTTAGAGCAGCTATAGAACTCCAGTTACGACCCCAAAAGTTCTCGGACTGCTCTTACCACACGAAACCTACCAGCAGTTTGGAAATAACATTTTCCTGACCCAGTTTGAACTCAGCATGTTTCAGTTCCATAGAAGTAATTCACTCATTTTCGTATTTGTGAATAGCACAAAGATTTACATTTTCAATCTCTATACGTGGTTGATGCATTTTACTTCCTAATCTACATCCAGATAGCGAAAGTATTGTTTTCATTTTCAAGACTTGAAAACACAATATTGAATTCCAGAATAGTAGAATTCGTAAATCGAATAAACGCCTACTCTGGAGCAAAGCTAAATGTAGATGCCTTTGGTGTTGAATACCAAATCAGGACTCCACTGCTGCTGCATGTCTTCACAAAAAATTCTACGGCCTTACTCGCTCAAAAAAAGCTCTGCACGTGAGACGCATGTTTGCACACATGTTTTGCCTTAAATTTTTGCATGTTTACCCAAACTCTAGTAGTGTAGTTTACCCAAAAATTTCCATGAACAATTGTTAAGACAGTTTCTTAAAAACATAGGGAACGACTGTAAGAGCATTCATTTCCATGGAAATTTGCCAATTGCAAAATCCCACATGCTGTAGGTTATGAAGACAAATAGTATCATGTTCGACATTGACGAATGACATGTGCAGTGGCAA
Source organism: Creontiades dilutus (assembly GCA_031894815.1). Lineage (NCBI taxonomy): Eukaryota > Metazoa > Arthropoda > Insecta > Hemiptera > Miridae > Creontiades > Creontiades dilutus. The sequence continues at coordinate 28,395 of JAVIWC010002460.1, read as the reverse complement.
CTATTTGTAATAGTGTAGTGTAGTGTACCTAATACTTATAGAATGGATCAAAGATATTTTATTTCAGTGACGATATCACATTGTTAACCGATACCCATGCGTGAATGTCACGTTCTGAAGCTACAAGTAGAATAACATAACAACCGTAATTATCAAAGAAGTTGTCAATGATTTTACAATATTGTTCTGTATTGTACCGGTAACCACGTTTCCTCGCCACGTTCTGAGACTACATTCAGAATGACATGATAGTTACACAGCCCCACAAAACAAAAATAGTTTCTGACCAAATACTACCATATCGTCGGGTTCCAGGTAAAGTGACCAAGTAAAATTTTTTTTCAAAATGAGCTTTTTTTGTCATTCCGGTACTAAGGAACGTTGTCTACTGCGTGTTGTTGCTAAGAACGTTATCTTCAAACTGATGTGCCAGAAAACAAAATAAATTTTACCTGCCCAATAGTTTCTGTGACCAAATGGCATTTGAACTCAACCTGGAATACTACCATATGTTATCAATTGCCAGTGTAAGATTCAGATTGCATAGTGGGCTTCAATTACACCTGATAGATGGATAACCTTTTCTAACAGAAATAGGTGTACCTAGTGAATTTCAATCCCTTACAACTATGCGACAGATTTTCGAAGAATTGAATTGACCATTGTAAAATGATCATCAACATATCATATTGTAATCAGAAACATAGTCGGATGAGACATTAACCAGGTAAAATCAGGCATAAATGTGAAGTTCTGAAATTATTGCACGTCACAAGTAATCAGGCATAAATGTGAAGTTCTGAAATACAGGAAGTATTATTTTCATTTTCAAGACTTAAAAACACAATATTGAACGATTCCAGAATAGTAGATTTCGTAAATCGAATAAACACCTACTCTGAAGCAAAGCTAAATGTAGCTGCCTTTGATGTTGGATACCAAACCAGGTCTCCACTGCTGCTGTCACTTCTCGACAGAAAATTCCACGTCCTTACTCGCTCAAAAAAACTCTGCACGTGAGACCATGGGTCCTTTAAAATGGTTCGATGATAGGATCCTCAACAGATTTCAGAAGTCCTCATGATTCTGAATGAATCATTCAGCTTTCTAGGTGGTTTTGGACAGAAAATAGACCTTAGGCCATTCTACAAACTCAAATTTAAAATTCTCCAATCTTCAATTTCTCGGGTTCTTGAGGGCAGATTTAGCTCAAATTTGAAGTGTAGTTATTAAATTGATATAATAATCTCTAGTAAATTCCAACAAGAACATGAAATCCTTGTAACAAACTGAATTTCTACCGTTTTCGTCCAGTTTTGATGAAATTCTGCAGATGGTTCCTTTTGAATTTCACGCTCAAAAATCAATTGTTAATTAATACACATGCCCAAACGATCCATTAAGCATAACTTAATCAGGTTCAGTTATTCGATTTTTCAAAAATGTTGAGGGTAGACTTGGAAATCCGATTGCGCCATGACACACCCGCAATACGCTAGTCCTCACCCAATCAAGGCGTTGATGTCTGCGCGACCATGTTCCACGACATTTTTATCCCTTAAATTGTTGTGTAAGCCTATACTCTACATCTGTTAAAAATATTCACATTCCTATGATTCACTGTATCGATACAAGGTATTTTTCTTCTCAGGAGATGAAACGTGTCGTCCAAACAGAATTCCTGCTAGCACCTTACGTTTTAGACCATTTTGAACAACTTTCATTTTGTACCTGTTTCTATGTCTGCGAACTCTTGAAACAAGCTTAATTTGATCAAATTTTCATTCAATTTTTAAGAAATTGTCATAGATTGTGGTTCAATATGGTAGTAGAGCCAATTAGTTTCATTGTTTACACATCAATAATTTACTGTGCACAAGTTCAAACGTAAAATCCTTCAAACACCTTTTGGTCACAATCTACTCTTCCAAACTCAGTCGGTTTAATACTTCCATAACGATTTCAACGCAATCGTTCTCTCCAATATGAAAACCGTTATTTAATGGATTATTTTTCTACTCTTCAATCTGTACATAAGCGTGTAAGGGGAAGCTTTGGCAAACGTTTTTGGCCAACTTTCACTAATTTACCAATAGACAAAATTCCAACTCTCTTCGAAATTTTTTTTGTTTACGTTTATTGACATTAAAAATTTTGAGGCAAATGATAAATGATTGGGCTCAGTCGGAATGAATTATTCTTCAATTGTAGACGTACTAGTGCCTCATTTGAATCAGAACTGAGGCATATCTGCCTCTATTTTTTGAAAGTTTACCTTTTTAGTAAGTAACATTTATGTGGACGTTTAAGAACGTTTGAATACTACTAACAACCCACCCAATGTTTTGGAATTTTGGCTCAATGATTTTCATCGTCTTACGCCAAGATATCGTCATTTGGTTTTGGGACAATAGTCCAGTCATCTGGTGCCAAAATCCGGGGGGGAGCTTGCAAAAATTCCCAACTTTACGCAATTTGCTGGGTTGTTTCAAACCCCCCCCCCCCCCCCCAGGGGTGCTACACCTCATTTTGCAGACAAATTAACCTTGTGCTAACTTCAGGAGGCCTAAAAACCGCGATTTTTTCGGTCTTTTTTCAGTTTTTCCGCTGTAACTTGAAAACTACTCATCCTAGCGAGAAAACCAATATAGCAAAAATTAGCAGAAATCACTCTTTTCCGTCAAGTTTATTGTTATTAACGTACTTGATGATGATATTAAAATGTATTTTCATATTTTTTGTTGTTATGCTACATCTCCTCCCCCTTCATAGCCTAGCTTCGTCACCCCCACCCCCTCCCCCCCTTCAACCCCAATCAGCAAAAACAGCCAGAAATGTAGGAATTAAGAATATGACATTGATGTATCTTAAAATCTTTTTAATTGCTTAAAACTCGAGTTTTGACGATTTAAACTTGGGTTTTAACGAATTAAACTCGAGTTTTAACAAATTAAACTCGAGTTTTAACGAATTAAACTCGAGTTTTAACAAATTAAACTAGAGATTTAACCAATTGAAAAGATTTTAAGATACATCAGTGGCATATTCTTAATTCCTAAATTTCTGTGTTTTTGCTGGTTGGGGTAGGGGGGGGGTTGATGAACTTTATGAAGGTGGAGGAGATGTAGCATAACAACACAAAATATGGAAATAAATTTTAATATCATCATCAAGTACGTTAATAACAATAAACTTGGCGGAAAAGAGTGATTTCTGCTAATTTTTGCCATATTGGGAAAATTTGCCAATCTTTGAGCCTCTATATCTCGATGATAGCTTGGTCAAAAATTATGTGTGAGTAAATCATTTCGTAGAAAATTTTGTCTACTTTATTTTATAATAGAGTGGTTTTCTCGCTAGGATGCGTAGTTTTCGAGTTACAGCCGAAAAACTGAACAAATTCAATAATTAAGAATACAATTACTACAAGGGAATTAAGAATACAACAAAGAGAACACGAAATGCCACAATAATTCATATCAGTTGGACTACGAAGATTCGTACGAACTATGTTCACTTAGCAGTGGGGTAGTAGGAATATTACACAAGGTACAGCGTTTGGTTTTTAAATTTCCCGTCTTGAACACTATCAATCTACCTACGTATACGTATATGTTTGAGATAATGAACAGATAAATAATGCTTGTTTTAAGCTACACAGCTCGTAATTTCAAAATGTAGAGGATCCAACCCTTTCTGAACGTTATCCTGCTACATTTAGTTCCGTTGCATTAGGCAGTTCATACACTTTCCCTCATGTTCTGGATACGTGAGCTCAGATTTCTCTTAGAATATTCGTAACCATCAACGTTCGGCATCACTTGCCTCATTATTCTACCAAAGGCATCACCTTTTTTTTGAATTAGTACATGTTTTCTTCACTTCTATTCATCTGTTGTCCGAAATCATCTTTCCTATTTTAACGATTGGTTTTTCGAGGATGAAACTATTTCGGGACTTCATTCCTGTGACTGGTATCCAAAAGCATGTTCCCAATCCAGAAGTTCAGTTTGTTTCTAAGCGTATGCGACTTGCGAGTACATATCCAATAATTGAGCTCGAAGTTGGTGGAAAAGTTCGACCGCGTGAACAATGAACGGGGCTATTTGTACATCGCGATCACCTGGAAAATAGAGGTAGTTTTTCCACGTTCTAAGAAGGCAATGAGTTCTGGAAGTGTGGAGACAAGAATCCTTCCATCGCTGTGTCATAACATCATGGGCGAAGGAGAAAACTACCTGTAGCTACAACCAGAGATTCCTCTTTCACGGTGGCAGGAGGTGAATTTTGATTTGATTTTTCAGAGTGGTAAGTTGAGGTCAATGACGTATTCCCTCAGCTATTCGGGTTGTTGGGAAAGCAAAGATGTGATTTGGTCCAACATATCATCGGTCCTCGGAGCCCTCATCTTCCGAGTCTCCGTTGAACAATAGGACGAGCTCTCCACTCGGTTGGCGTTTCATCATTTCAAAAGACCGCACCAACTTCAGGGTGACCACCTGGCTGTAGGGCACACTTACTGCCTCCCCCCTTTAGAATTGGGTTGAAGAGATTTCGCAAGGGGCTCCCGTATATAACCCAGTTCATCCGTGAAGGAACCTCAAAAGTTTTCTTCAGCCAGATCCAACAACAGTGAGTGATCCTACCACGAGAGCTGGTTCTGACTGACCGCGCTATCCGGACATTTCATTATCTGCACTTTTTGTGGGAATTCATTATAAAGAAACATGAACACACGTAATTCTATTCGTGACAATCTTAGTGACAATCATGATTAAATTTCTCATTTATCTAAATGTTTCTCTATACGATATAAGCAGACTGATATGGATAAAGGATTATGGAGATAGGAAATTTTGCCACTTGGAAATTTTAATAGCAGTTTCTTTAAATACCTCTCCAAGAAAATGATCTCACTTCTCTATCGTTGAGATATGTTGATTACCTACAGTACAGTTTGTGGTAAAAAGATACAGCAAAGGTAAAAGATAGGTGTCGATAGCAAGGAGTGATAAATATGAAAATATGAAGCTAAGAATAATAATTATATGCTATGTATGTGCACAGTACGGTCTGAGGAAGACTCTCCTCTCATATTTCTGAGAAACCTGGCGTAATAGAGAATTCTTAATTTCGGAATTCAATTATAATAATTAGAATTTCGCTCACGAAGATCCCCCCAGCTCCTTTTGCGTTTCAGTTACATATGTTATTCATATTATTGTGTAGCTTCTAAAGCACCTCAATGTAATGTTGTATATCCAGTTGTGCCTGTGTATGTTCTTCCGTTTTTGCTAAGTAATTTAGTGCTAGTTGACAAACAGTTTTGGCTGAAAAAGACGGGGCTTCGGTTATGGTCGGATGAGTGATGGACGAGGATCATGACCCCCCCTCCCAAAAAAAAATTTTAATTTTATGGTTTATATTAAGCTTATTTTGCAAACACACTTTTTTCTTAAGAATATCAATTGTGGGTAGCTAAGTGGAAGCGACTGTCTCGATCTACCACAAAACAAGCCGCTCCCACGTGTCTATTGAAAATAATAGAAGAGTGTGACAATGACTTGTATCCAGCCATCAATTGCTTGCTTCGGGTCCTCGCGACATTGCTTGTGAGTGTTGCCACCGGAGAACGGAGCTTTTCAACCTTGCGGCGAGTCAAAAGTTGGCTTCGAGCATCCATGGGAGACGCCTTGTAGGTCTTCCTCTCCTGAATATTCACAGGAACATTGAAGTTGATGTGGAAGCTGTCATCACAAGATTTTCAAAGGGTTCTAAGACCAAATTAGAGTTTGTAATATAGGTTTTGTCTTTTTTTCTCAATAAACAATTATTTTACTACAGTATTTATGTTTCTATTAATTTTAACCTGGATTAAAAACCGTCAAGTGAAGTGATTAAATATGAATTATATGAGTATATGAGTCTTTAAGTAAGGACTTGGCTTTGGTTTGATAGAAAAATGTATTACATTTTCTAACAATGACCCCCCCCCTCCCCCAAAATGTAAGCCTAGGACCGCCATTGGATTTATGTTAATAGTAACACGTATTGTTTAATTTATTTGGATGATTAAAAAAGCTAGTTTTGAAAAATGTTTATGAAATAATAAATAACTATAAAAAAGTTTAATGTGCATCAGATAGCTTGAAAACATGTTTTCAACGCGTTTTCAAAAATTTCCCGGCGGAGGAATTCCATACCTCCCTGCACTGGCATCCCTAAAAATGTTGACCTAAATCCGCCCATGGTGCTTCTAAATTCATTCCCAACAAGACACCAAATGTGATTTCTGAAGCCAATTTCGTTAACTTTGGTTCTGCAGTCGTTCTCAGTTGTAGAAACCTAAGTTTCGGAAATTAGTTTTTTATTTTCCATTTCACAGTGGTTCACTATTAGTTCGTACAGCTGTCGTTCATGCAAGTGGGTTTCAAATGTTCCAAGATTTTTCGCAGAGCCAGAAGCTGTTCCATCTGTTCCAGAATAAAGAAGAATCTTCTCAGTTTATATTTTTTTCAAAAATTCTTCTGAAGTGCCACACGGTTCGTTCACAGTGGTAGTGGTTCGTTCATAGCCCTTGAACTCTTGAAACGCGTAAGCGCGTACCACGTCTTCGCGCAGGAATTCCGAAAGTTCTGGAAAATATGGGAATCATCGGAACCTTAAGGAATTAAGTTCAGACAGCACTGCAGTACTCAATTCTAAAACTGACTGGTTTAGCACTGTGTAGACAAATCTCAACTGCGCTTGCATATCAGTGTTCTGACTCAGAACACGAAACCGTAATGTACTTGTACAGTATTTTCAAAGGCTGCTGTCTATCAAAATCCACGTCATCCGATGTCAGACTTGAGCTAAAAATACTCAACTTCTGATCGGAAGCTGAGGAACAGCGACAACTGCCACGTGCTCCAGATGGTGGCGGCGGGTTGGCGTTCCAGGGTAGAGGGGAAGACCTCATCCCTCTAGCGATCCCAACGCTCCGGGGAGCCTCTAATATTAAACAGCTTTTCATTACCGTTCGTTCCCCGCAACGGGTGGCGTTAATTATAAAAATCAATTAACAAGGAGGAGGACCGCATAGGTGGGTCGCCAAACGAGGAATCGCTCAGTTGAAACTCGCTACACTTGAGCAACACAGCCAGTTAGCGTATCCATTAACCGCAAAATTAACTTGCGATAAGATGCATAGATATAGATCTACAGTAATTGGGAATTGATGTAGTGGCAGTGATCTGCTGTACCGACTATACTGTTAGGTTCCAATACCTGCTACTACAGTGAGGTGGCATCGTCATTAGTAATTCCCCAACCAGATACATGATCTCTCATAAGTATATAGGATGTATCAGATAAGTTGCGCAGTACTTCACCCACGAATTTCACAACCAATTTCCAACAAAAAGTGTTTCTTATCTCGCTTAGTTTTTGAGTTATTTCACTTCTAAAAGTGTTTTCGTGTTTTCGACCTAGTCTCAGCAAAACAGCTATAATTCACATACAGTATCATGTCAAGTAAAACTTGAAGATACCGTTGGATAGTACGTTAAATGTCATATCTTTCAAGTGCCAAACCAATTGTTTTTTTGTTTTTTTTTTTAACTTCTAGTTGGCGAAAAATCACTTTACAAAGCAAACTTCAAGAAATTTTGAAAAAATAAGTTTTTTCAAACGTTCAGTACTCTACACTAATTTGCATTTGATAAAATGCCTGTAGTTTAAGAAATGCGCCAAAAAGTCAGCTTTCGAATGATATACCAAAAACATCTTTACTATTTTATTTGGTCGAGAAAATCTCGTTTGAGTGCAAAAAACAGCGAAGCAAGTTGTATCATGTTCAAAAATGACAAATGGCATTTTCTGTGTCTACTGAGAAGAAAATTTAAATAAAATAGCAGTTACGATGACTTTCGAAGACCTATAGCCATTAAGGAAATCCGTACTCATGGTTCTTCATGATGGCCATCCCGGGATCACGGGAATGAGAGCCGTGGCAAAATGTAATGTATGGTGGCCGAACATGGATAATGATATTGAATTTCACGTGCAGACTTATGAGTCTTGCCAAACATACCGACCAAGGGATCAGGAAGTGCCACTATACTCCTGGTCGGTTCCACGTGAACCGTGGTCGAGACTACACATAGATTTTTGTGGTCCCTTTCAAAATAAATATTGGCTAATAGTGGTGGACGCCTCAACAAAGTGGTTGGAGATATTTCCCATGGATAAAATCACCTCAATAAAGACGATCAATATCCTTCGAGAATTGTTTGCAAGATGTGGCATACCGAGAACAATAGTCAGTGACAACGGGCCCCAGTTTACGAGTTACGAGTTCAAGGCATTTTGTGAAGATAACAATATCTTACATATTACGTCTGCTCCATACCATCCCAAAACCAATGGGTTGGCTGAAAGGGAAATACGTACTTTTAAAACAAGAATGAAAGCCTTGAACAATATCAAAGACCCGAGTCGTCGACTCCAGATGTTCCTATTCTCGTACGGAATCACGCCCCAAAAGACTACAGGACGATCCCCATCCGAACCAAGCCACGTTTCCACCACTTACGGACTCGGAAGCAAAACAAAACTCTTAATGCTATTATTTTTTAACCTACCGACTTATCAAGCGTTACCTTCAAGTTCACAAGTCATACCTATATTCGTTAACATTCGTACTCAGGTTGTGATCACTCGGAAAGGTAATAGATCAAAACCTGCTTGGTATTCGCTGCAGTTTTGATTGGAACTGTCGTATAATTTGGATGTCGCAGGACGAATCGTTGATTTAAACCTCCTGCCGTTAATTGCAATCGAATTGGATGCGTTCGCAGGATAGTTCGGTTTAAGTCCGCTCTGAACCTACCGCTGCTTCCAGATTTAGATCTCCATTATGGATACCGATTCAGATGGACGTGCGGTTTATGCTGATGGGGAGGAGGGGTCACTTAGTTCGGCCGCGGGTCAGCTTTCACTCAGTTTCAATTACTAATGTGACGATGTTCGCGACTCGAGAACGCAAACAGCTTGGAAATCTGTTAGTCAATATCAACATCTGCACAACCGAGCTCAGAAAAAACTTCTGCCAAGTTGACGCGGCAGTATATCTTTCTCAAAACTAGTCATATTTCAACTTGAACTCACAAAAGATTTCGTTGAAGAAGAATTAGCTGAATATTTGGGTTCATTCATCAGTTTAAACTTCTTGATTGTTAGTTTTAGACTTATTGAGGTCATACGCTGTAATGTACATTGAGAGACCATTCAAATTAGTTCTCTAATTATATCAGAATGAGCTGGGACAGTTTTGATCACTTACTGGTATTCCTTGGAATGGGTTTAACTTACTTAAATACCCTCTTACCACAGGCAGTGTCACCTCAAGAAAGACTTGGCAGTTACTCCATATGATAAGAAAATACAAATAACGCCACGAGGATTTAAATGATTTTTCAATCGAGAAGCCAATAAAACTTGTCTAGTAAAATTCATATGTGTACTATATTTACTAACACTTGATGCAAGAATTGAAATGTCAATCCTCTGATGATGGAAACTGGCTTCTCTTGATAAGAAATTTGATGCTGATTTCAAAAATGTAGTCAAAATCCAAAAATATTGAAGATAATTGGAGAAAAGCGTTTTTTCTAAAAGAATTCCTCGATTTTTGTTGTTCGCAAAAAGTGGAATAACTCCAAAACAAAGTCTCTAAACAAAATTTTCAACGAAGCATTTTCTCTTCCAAATTCAACGTAGAATCGAAAACTTAAATAAAAAAGGGGGGTCAAGAGGTAACCTCAAGTTTCAATCGGAAATTTGAGGCACTAAAACATCGAAAAATGAAAAACGGCTTCCACCACGTTCAAGCAAAGTGAAAATACTATAGAAAAGGTCCAGTTCAATTGTTTGATAGCTCGCACCGTATGGCTGTAATTCCTTAATGAGCCCATATAGATGGGACCCCCTGTATATTGAAAATTCTTTCAACTGCTGTAGTATTAGCGAATTTTCGAAGAAAAAGAAACTATTGTTCTCGGTTCAAAATATTTGAAATGAGAATTTTCAACAAATGTTTGCTTCAAAATCCGTTTCAAAGCATCCTAAATCCACTGTCAAAGGCACCAGAAACACATTATAGACGATAACTCTCAATAAAATTAAGATTGAAAGCTCAAATTTGCACAAAATCTATCTAGGCTTTCAGCAGAGGCCTAAGTTTAAGTATCTGGGGACGTCAACCGCGCCGCAGATGGGGGGGCCTTAACTCTCAATTAAGATTGAAAGCTCAAATTTGCGCACAAAAAATCTATCTAGGGTTTCAGAAGGCCAAGTTTTTAAGATGGGCACAATCGCCTCACTCTAGAGGGAGATTTGGGACATTTCAAATGTGGGAGCATTACCAGAAAACTCCCGAACAGGTAACCTCTTTTATAAAGGTTTTTTCACGCTGAACGCGATGGTGAAATCGGATTGAAGATATCTCAATCCGTGCAAACTAGAGCAATTTGATGATGATGAAACGAGGTAGATAGGCAGAATTGGCCATCTAAAAAGAAATTAAGAGATTCGAACATTTCAAAAATTTCCTAATTAAAAACAAGCACTTATCACAAGTCAGAAAATAAAATTGTTAATTTTTGCGTTAGATTTTCCTCATGTAAATTTAATTTCCTTGAAAATTTGCTCATTTCGTAATGCTGAGTGATTGGAACTTTGTTACCATGTTCTTCAGCGATGGTAACCTATACAATGAAATATAATTTGTCACAAAATGAAATTGTTGATTTTGCGTCAACATTCTTCATAAAAACCAGCCTTGAGAAGAGCTGTGTCACGAGGTGAGATGCGGTCATGTCTTCGAAAGTTAACATCTGAATTGCAGTCAGAGGGGAGAGATCGAGATTCAACGAATTCGAATTCTTCAACTCGTTTCAATTCGAATCAACACGTTTAAAACATGTTCTAAAACTCCAGTAGTTGACTAGTGAACGCCGTTGGTTTTGTTCGTAAATGAGGTCTAATCCGCTTCCCTCATGAAAATGAATGGCACTCGTGGTCGGCGGAATAATCTTCAGAAAAAGAAGGATTTCTCGCTGAACAAATGTCTCGATGCCAGCAGGGGTAAGATCGCAGGGGTAAGATCCGTTTCATTCTAGTTTGATGTTTAGTTTTTTTAGGTCACATTTTTTGTTGCACTTCTGGTTCTTAGAGAAATTTGACGAGGTGACTTATGTCACTGATAATGGGGGACAAGGTACCGCTATCAGCTCACTTGAAGTGGGGACCGCGATTCGGATACCCTTCCCTGAAAGGGGGACCCCAACTCGGAAATTCCGTAGAGAGGTACCTACCTAAGATTTTGTCTCGATGTCCAATACCTACATCGGAAGGCCTTTGAAGACCCGGTATAGAAAATCTAGGATGCTTTCTCAATCAATGTGTGACTTTGAACCGTTGAATACTGAATTCATTAATTAATTAAGCGAAAAAATTGTTGAAACCTAAAGAATTCACACTATCAGACAGACTATAGAAATAAAATCGAGCAGTTGAAACATTTAGAAGCTGAAAATTAAACGAATACAAGAACTGGGACGTTCGCGGCAGAATATCGCGAGGTCTGTCGGCTTTTCACGGTGCAGTACGTGGGTCGACTGTTTCTCTATCTGTTTCGTTGAAGATTTCAAACACGTGACTGAGCATAAATGATTGAAATTGCGGAGTTATGTATGCAAATTGCAATTTGAATAGGTATCCGTGTATACGGAGTGGAACCAGTTGAGCTTTGATTCATCGTCAAAGCGCTCCAAAGATGAATAGAGTCGCTTGTATTTGCCCGGCAAGCGTTAATAGGGCAGCGGAGTATAAATCCACTTCGCCCTCGATCCCTTCCCCCATAATAATGAATCGGATTCCTCAGTCGGGGCACAATACAGGGAAGCTCGTTGAAGCGGGTAAGTGCGAAGTGACTAGCGCGGAGTGCAGTGCGAGACCCAAAGCCCGCGCCGTGATTATTGAGCTGGTTCGGCGGTGTCGCGGAGGCGGTCGCATTCGACGTCAGGCGGATCCGACGGATGGTAATTATTCATCTGGGCCGGAGTACGAGGATGACCCGCGACCGCGAGCCGATGAATCAGCTGTCACGGAGCTGGGGCGACCTGGACGGTCAGTCCCCTGAAGGAAGCACCAACTCCTAAGGTGAATAATTACACTCCTAACAAATAATTCAAACCGAGTAACCCAATCAGTAACTTTGTCGGGCCATGGAAAATACACATGCACCCTGTCCAGAAAGTGATATAAACAAAAATAGTGTACAACATAACCAATCATGCGACATTTCATCGACAACAGCACTTTCCTACAGCAATCCTCTCCTAAGATATTACTTTTTTCAATAAAACCAAGTTCTGTGTTCTGTTCCACTTGAAACGAATTTTTTCCAAGTTCTAACCACATTAGGTTTAATGGGTAAAACATTTGCCTAAACCTGAATAGTGTCAAATCCGGGAAATTACTGGTTTTTTCCAATCACCTGCAGAACCTAATTCTCTTACAACATTTCGTAAGGAGAAAATCCCGTTTCCCCTTCGGAATTCGTGTTTTTTAGGCAAAATTGAGGGTTCTGGGAGTGTGTTGGAAGAAAAATTACTACCGGAAAATGACACGAAAAGTGTTGTCTCGCTAGGTGACAAGTTCTGCTAAATTTGAAGTTTAAATTAAGATTAAAAATTAAGATTTTATTTGAAGGCGCGAGGAAAGATAGGCAATTTAATGTTCATTCGAACGGTATCCTTAGATTTGAGATGCGTTGAAAAACGCTGCAAATTCTTTCACTGGGGTTAATTATTCAATTGGCTTGCGTTCATGATTTGAATTTCTACTAAGCTTTGGAGTGTGCGCGTTTCACAGGATAGAGCGATTATTGAATTTCAGGAGATATGCATGGAGCACGTAAATCTGTTCTCAACCAAAATACCTATTTGGATTGATCAGTTGTTCATATTTGTGTGCCTCCTGAAATTCAATAATCGCTCTATCCTGTGAAACGCGCACACTCCAAAGCTTAGTAGAAATTCAAATTATGAACGCAAGCCAATTGAATTATAAACCCCAGTGAAAGAATTTGCAGGGTTTTTTATTGAACCTCAATCCCCCCCACAGTAAAAACATCTATAATTTATCAAGTCCTTTAGAACTCGTATTGCGTTAAAACGTCCACAAATCCAAATTTAAACGATGTAGCCAAAGGTAGACTGATGTAGAGGAGGCACACAAATATGATCAACTGATCATTCCAAATAGGTATTTTGGTTGAGAACAGATTTACGTGCTTTATGCATATCTCTTGAAATTCAATAATCGCTCTATCACCTGTGAAACACGCACACTCCGAAGCTTAGTACTGATTCAAATCATGAACGCAAGCCAATTGAATAATAAACCCCAGTGGAAGCATACTTATTTACCCCAGTAATAATATTGAATAATATTTACCTATATATTATCGGCGTTTCATGCATATCAGAATGCTTCAACCCGTGTATCGGCTATAAACTACAAGTATCCACATCGGCTATCACTTCAGTATCCACATTCACTACAACTCGACGCTATCGGCATCACTAGGTTACAAACAAACAATAATACACCAAAAACGCAAATCTTGGCACCATACATCGGGAATGGTTTGACCTACGGACCTGTGGAGTGGCTCATTAGATTCCTTATGGTATGTTCTTCAAATAGGTATAAATTTATTTCGCTTCGACTTGTTTTGAGGTTTTTAGGGATTTTACAAAACTTTGACAGCCCTTAAAGGGCACTTTAAATTGAGTGAGATAGCTGGCTCGAGAATTGGGGCGTCGTCGGACCAAAAATCCTCCAGACTGAGTTTTGACGGAAAATCCTCTGAAGTAGCTAATTTTTGCCGTGAATAACTCGGGAGCGAAGCCCCTACAAAAATATTTTTGCAAGCACTTTTTGTCACAAATTATTTAGAATCCATCCCCAGCCGGATATCTACCTTAAGAAGGACACCCTGCAGACTGTGGGACAGGCTGTGAAACGGAGGTTAGTAAAGAATATTTAGTTAGACCGAGGGCACATCCGACTTGCATCGTCTCCTCTGGAGCTGTCGAGCTGGCCACGTGGGAAACCGAGGCGACGCGTGACCACCACGTGGGCGGTTGATAACTGCCGGTCGTCCACTTCGGTAATTCGATAATTATCCAGTTCGACAAAAGAAAGAAGAAAATTATGACCGCGTGCTCCGTTTGATCACCTACACGGCCGATGAGGGAATCGTTAGACGATGCACCCATTAAGACAGCTACTGCGTGAAGGCTCCAAGTCTCCTTGCGGAGAAGCTTTGAACATCCGAACCAAAGTAATTTTTCAAAATATAATTGTGCAGAATCTCTTCAAGAATTTTCATGTACAACCAATGCGTTTCTAGTAAAACGAAAGTTGTCCAGTTTTCGACTGACAAAAATCGTTCTCCATTCATTGGAAAGCTCTCGATTTATCACGCAGGCCCACCGCACTTATTGTTGGTATTCATGTCATAATTTAATTTTATTCATGTTAATAATAGATGTAGTTGTAATGCCGCTTGTTTTGTTGTCACTTGGTTGTAATGTTGGTTACACTACACTTGCTTGACTTATTGAGCAAACACATCTAGTTCATCTTAATGAACCGTTCAGTAACGACTTGATTTTTGATCACATTGATTCGAGGTGAAAATGTGAAATAGGTAAACCATGGCCACTCCAATTTGTTTTAATTTGAGTTAAAAACACGATTTATTATCAGGAGACGTAACGCTAGGTAGTGGTGGATGGTGTGTAAAGTAGGACACAAAAGCAAGCGTTTGAACATTGGATACGTTTCTCGTGAACAACCGTCAACACATGTCATATTTCGTGTCGTGGAAACGTCCGAAGAATTATTCAGTGTACAGCAGAATGTTTCAGTAATGATAGCATCGCTAAAGCATGTTCCATCTTTCTGGAATATTAGCCGCAGGCTCTAAGCAGTAAGCATCACGGGGGTCCAGGGGGTTTGCCTTATGGCTTTGAAGTTATGATATTCTGTTAATTCTGAACTTTAGAATTTTGATTAATCCCTGTTACCATCATTGACAGCAAGACCATTGACAAGAGGTTTCGTTAGAAAGTCGGCTAATTGACTTTCCATGTGGGAGGGAACAGTGGAAGCGTGGGGGGCCCATAACCTGTTACATCACTAATATTAGATTCTTATAATTGACAAGGCTGGGTCTTTTGAATTCACAATACGAACAATACTTTATTCAACGCAGCAACAAACTGTTAATCTCAAAGATGAGATACCTACACATTTTGGTTTATTATTCAATAATAAACCATTGTAATCGCTCTGGAAAAAAAAATCTAACCCCCCCCCCCTGAAAATTTCATGGTTTACGTTTCAAAGGGTGTAGAATCCGAATCTGCAATAAAAAATTTTCCGTCCGTCCGCCGTACGCACGATTTCTCCCAAACGGATGGAGCAAAAGATCTGAAATTTTCAGGAAAAATCCATCTTGGTCTGACTACGCCCCAATTCTTGAGCCAGCTCTCTCACTCAATTTAAAGTGCCCTTTAAGGGCTGTCAAAGTTTTGCAAAATCCCTAAAAACCTCAAAACAAGTCGAATCGGCCTAAATATTTACCTATTTGAAGAACATACCATGAGGAATCGAATGAGACCCTCCCCACGTCCGTAGGACAAACCATTCCCGATGTATGGCCCGATTTATGGTGCCAACATTTGCGTTTTTGGTTTATTATTGTTTGTTTGTAACTTAGTGATGCCGATAGCGTCGAGTTGTAGTGAATGTGGTTACTGGAGTGATAGCCGATGTGGATACTTGTAGTTTATAGTCGATACACGGGTTGAAGCATTCTGATATGCATGAAACGCTGTTAATATATAGGTAAATATTATTCAATATTATTAGGTTTATTATGCCATATTATTACTGGGGTAAATAAGTATCCTTTCACTGGGGTTTATTATTCAATTGGCTTGTGTTCATGATTTGAATCTGTACTAAGCTTTGGAGTGTGCGTGTTTTACAGGTGATAGAGAGATTATTGAATTTCAGGAGATCTGCATGAGCACGTAAATCTGTTCTCAACCAAAATACCTATTTGGATTGATCAGTTGATCATGTTTGATCAATCCAAATAGGTATTTTGGTTGAGAACAGATTTACGTGCTCCATGCATATCTCCTGAAATTCAATAATCGCTCTATCCTGTGAAACACGCACACTCCAAAGCTTAGTAGAAATTCAAATCATGAACGCAAGCCAATTGAATAATAAACCCCAGTGAAAGAATTTGCAGCGTTTTTAAAATAGAATCATTTATAGCAATAGCTTCAACAGAATGCAATCACAATGAGGCGGAAGGTGACAAGTTTTCGTTCCGGAGAAAGAAAAAAATTATGTTTCATCTCCCGAAAGTGAAAACTAATCCACCGCAACCTGTCCGTATAGACTCGGAAGTAATTTACCTGTAATTTATTTAGGGTTAATAAGCAAAGTGGTGCGTTCTACTTGTTGGTGATAGAAGATCCCTCAAATAGGCTGCCGTGACGGACGCGAGCTCCTTACAGAACAGTTCCGTGCTGAACTTCCATTACAACGGAAATGAGGTTGACGCCCTTTGACGAATCCGTTTCCCCAGCAGCAGGTGACCTGAGACCCGAATCCAGGCGCCTTCGTTTAAAGATCACGAGAGACCAGTCAGTCACTCATTCCCCCCACCCCACAACTACATCAGGAAACATCTTATTTCTTTGAAAGAAACGCGAAGTTAGTTGATTTGTTTCGCTTAATTATTTACTATATTTGGATATTTCAAATTCAGCAAGAGTTGCAAATTGTTATGCAGTGCTTTGTGGTTGATTTAGTCAATGGTGAATCTTTGTCAACAGGTCTAAGAAACAATCGTTGCATAAAATTACACAAAGGTTTGTTATTTCTGTATTAGAATAACACTTCTACATACCTAAATCACATATCTATGTATATTAGACGTTGTCGGCTATGCTAAGTAATCTAAACTCTGCGAATCGAGCCACCATATCTTGTCTTGTTGCCTTTGGATCGATGCATAAACTCTGTTCTTTCGCGCATAAACTCATACGCATACGTATATAAACTCCACTTGAGGTTTAGTTGGCTCTAACTTTCAGCCAGCACGATCGCCCCACGCCCATAGATGCTTTTGGGCCAAGAACGTGGTATTTCCAGGTTTTTTGACCTAGGCAAGTGGGGTGTCATTTTCAAGTGGTTTTGGGCGCGCCGAATCAATTCGGATGAGTCCAACACCAGTCTAAGTTCAACTGAAGGGGGGAGGGGGTGTCTTTGTGAAATCATTTGCCAAGTTTCGATCGGGTTACTCCATTTGGGGGTAAATTCTAGTCAGTCCGATCGCTACCATCGTATGGATGCTACGGGCCAAAAATGGTCTAAAACGTACCAAAATCGGGGTTTTTACTGATATAGGCAAGTGAGTGAATACATATTTTTGTAATTTTGAACCAAAAATTGAATAGGTTTAAGATCCCCAAAAATTGCTATTGTTCGCAAACAGTGAATTATGTTATGAAACATATTATGTTATAACTGGAAGCAGTTTTTTGTCGATAAAGAACTTGGTTGTTTTGGTTTATTATTCAATAATAAACCATTGTAATCGCTCTGGAAAAAAAAAATTCTAACCCCCCTGAAAATTTCATGGTTTACGTTTCAAAGGGTGTAGAATCCGAATCTGCAATAAAAATGTTTCCGTTCGTCCGCCGTACGCCGTACGCACGATATCTCCAAAACGGCTGGAGCAAAAGATCTGAAATTTTCAGGAAAAATCCATCTTGGTCCGACGACGCCCCAATTCTTGAGCCAGCTCTCTCACTCAATTTAAAGTGCCCTTTAAGGGCTGTCAAGGTTTTGTAAAATCCCTAAAAACCTCAAAACAAGTCGAATCGGCCTAAATATTTACCTATTTGAAGAACATACCATGAGGAATCGAATGAGCCCTTCCCCACGTCCGTAGGTCAAACCATTCCCGATGTATGGCCCGATTTATGGTGTCAACATTTGCGTTTTTTGGTTTATTATTGTTTGTTTGTTACCTAGTGATGTCCGGCCGATAGCGTCGAGTTGTAGTGAATGTGGATACTGGAGTGATAGCCGATGTGAATACTTGTAGTGTAGTTAGTAGCCGATACACGGGTTGAAGCATTCTGATAATATATAGGTAAATATTATTCAATATTATTACTGGGGTTTATTATTTAATATTATTACTGGGGTAAATAAGTATTCTTTCACTGGGGTTTATTATTCAATTGGCTTGCGTTCGTGATTTGAATCTGTACTAAGCTTCGGAGTGTGCGTGTTTTACAGGTGATAGAGCGATTATCGAATTTCAGGAGATATGCATAGACCACGTAAATCGGTTCTCATCCAAGACACCTATTTGGATTGATTAGTTGATGATATTTGTGTGCCTCCTCTACATCAGTCTACCTTTGGCTACATCGTTTAAATTTGGGTTTGGGGAAGTTTTAACGCAATACGAGCACCGAAGGACTTGATACATTATAGATGTTTTTATTGGGGGGGGGGGGGTATTGAGGTTCAATAAAAAAACGCTGCAAATTCTTTCACTGGGGTTTATTATTCAATCGGCTTGCGTTCATGATTTGAATTTCTACTACGCTTTGGAGTCTGCGTGTTTCACAGGATAGGGCGATTATTGAATTTCGGGAGGCACACAAATATGATCAACTGATCAATCCAAATAGGTATTTTGGTCGAGAACAGATTTACCTCCATGCTCCATGCATATCTCCTGAAATTCAATAATCGCTCTATCCTGTGAAACTCGCACACTCTAAAGCTTAGTAGAAATTCAAATCATGAACGCAAGCCAATTGAATAATAAACCCCCGTGAAAGAATTTGCAGCGTTTTTTAATATACTTATAAGTGTATATTACATTTTTTAATATACTTATAGTGTATTACGTGATCAAATAAAAACCGGACATAGAAACGCCCCTGCGCATCACTGCACAGATGTGAAACAGTTTTACAACTACAATAAAGTTACCTGTGCCAATAAGTTTGTTTGTAGTCCAATCAAATGAGAAAAGAGGTTTTATTTGTAACTAAGCTGTTGCTGTCTGTTTCAGGGGGTCCCTCAACCAGTAGATATCTGATTTGTTTTTCCAAGAGCTACCCTCATTTCGATTACGTGTCGTATTGATTTTTCGACGGTCCAGTCGCTCCAATGTTTCATCCCTCCGAAAGGGTTGCGAGATCGAGAGTAAAAAAATGTTAGTAGGGGGAGGGAAGTAGCGTTTTAATAAAAGGGCGGAGGAGATTTGGTTAATCATCGGCAGCAACACTCTTGAGTCATTCGAGAAATCGATGAGCGAGGTCTGTTGTCCTTCCGGATCGATATGCAAGAGATGAGGCAGACGCCGGAAGACGAGATTTCCGATTCACATCAGACGCGAGAGAGTGACAAGGGATAACATCTGCATCCGGAAGTCCACCGTCACCGCTCGTGACGAAAATAGTGACGCAGTTACGCGTCTCCCCTCGCCCTAAAACGCGCAATTTCACGCCCTGAAAAGGGTCCGGCCCAGTGTTGCCAAACGTGTTGTTGAAGGTATCGAGCAGGCGTTTATATTTGGATAGGTATTTGTGAGAGGGGCTCTGTGACATTGTTGACTATTTCCATATTTTAGTAGTTAATTGCTTTTCGTAGATGGTTGCATAGTGTGCAATTGAATGTAACTTATTTGGGTCAATCACATTTTGGTATCGACTTTTCTAAAAAAAAAAGTTTGAAACTTGATTAATTTTCTTGTTCCGGATCAGTGCGGTTCTCTCGGCATATTTTCAAGTGAGCACACATAATCTTGAATCGTACTGCTGAGACACCATTTTGAAAAAAAAAACCAACCTCCAACCTCCATGGGAATCGCCGCTCAAGTCCTTCAATTTAGGTGCGTGGAACAGCACAAATTAGCTTAATTTTAGGTACAGTAAATGCTAACGTTTCCATGCCGAAATCTCAATTGCTACTGCCAGATCTCACTCCCTACAATTTATGGGGCCACTGGCTGGATATTGTAGGGAGTGAGGTTATAGCCTTTCACCGCCTTTACAGGTCACAAATCAATTGAAACTGGTTGAACCTAAATGTTGTCAACAAACTTCCAACAACTACACTAATTGTCAACAATTGCGATCAAGTTTCCACTTGCCACAGAAAAAAAGGAAGAGCTATCAATCAGGTATAGAAAGCTTTATTGGCTGTTGGCCCGACATTCACAACTCAGTTTGCACAATAAATTGCTGTGATACAAAACAGTACTTATGCCTATCTGGACCTATGGTATTCAGCTATGGGGATGCACAGCTAAAAGTAACTTGAAAATGGTTCAAACATTCCAAAATAAAGTACTAAGGAGTGTTGTGAATGCTCCATGGTACATTCGTAATGATGTCCTCCACAAAGACCTCAAAATCGAAAGAGTCACCGATGTCATTAAAAGATACGGAAGGAACTGCGAAAAGAGGCTCCTTGCTCATACCAACCCAGAAGCTAATAGGCTTCTCGACAACTCCCAAGTAAACCGACGCCTGGAGAGGATCAAGCCATTGGACCTTAGATGCTGATGTGAAGCTGGAATGTGGAGTATTGTCAATAGACTAACACCCGTATAAATATTGCGGAATTTATGTGAAGTAAATATCTAGATAGTTGCCTGTATATTACTAGTTGATATATTAACAAATAAACGCTCTATAAAAAATAAATAAAAAACTTGCCACAGTCAGAATGTTATTGGAGTAGGGAGTGACAGGTAATAAACCCACACTGCTGCTTCGAGGGATGGCTTTCCCGGTAGAACTGACTGGGAAGGTCTAGGCAAAATCCAACCACCAGCGTTGGGACCATCTTGAATAAGGGATGCCAAAAAAACAGAAGGAACTTCATAAACACCCTTTCCTGTCAAATGGGGGCTACTTTTAAAACATTGTAGTGAGTGAGGAAAAACCGCGTGACACTGAAATAGCGGGCTGATAAGGCTACTTGATTTGATCCAATTTTTTTCCTGAAGCGGATATACATTGTAGATGGTATGTTCTTTCATAGTGTAAGTGGATAAACAGCCCCAATAAATATTTCGCTGGGTTGTGACGATGGAAGCTGTATGCACAATGGGCAAGCTGTATGGGTCCTGTAGGCACAACTTTTCCATACTTTTCCATAGAACATGTACATCCACATAGAAGAAAATTTAAAAACACTTACAAAACTATTTGGTTGAGATTTAACGGCAATACTGATCAGTGACATAAATGTGACCGAAATTTTGAAATGACCCAGTTAACTCTACGGGTGCATCTCACTTTTTTAGTCCCTGCGATTAAAAAGTCGCAGTCGCAGCTTGTCAGTATCATCCACGAACTTGAGACTAAAAGCAGTGCGACAATGGACGACTAGAAGCAACTTGTGTAGTGGCTTTGGCTTTAACATTACGAAAACTGCAGCCGGATGGAAAATCTAAGAGAAGGATACGGGTGCATCTAATTTGTCATGCCCGATTTGGGAATGGATAAGATAAGTGACTTTCCAAATAGCTCCATTTTCATGCACGCTGAAAAATCAGTACCTATTACAATTGAAGAATTAACAAATGAAAGGAGCTTTTTCTTCCATGATGTTGACAAATGCTTGCGTACGAGTCTGCAACACATTGGGACATTTTCATGTGTGTACAGAAATGGTTGAAACTAATTAACCAAAACAAAAGTCTTATAATTGGTATCGCGTGAGCAAGTTTTTGTGACGATTTTTCAGTTTATGTGCCAAAGCAAAGACATAAAAATGTCAATAAACAATCGAGCGAGACATGAATCGTTGTAGGTGCTTGTTTATATCAAAGAGTACAAGATGGTCTCATAAGAGACCAGTATCTCGCCGGCCATCATCCGCTCCAGGTCGCTGGTGCCCATATTCTTCCACGTTAATAAGATTCGACATCCTCCTTCGCTGTCTTTACAAATGCTGGTGAGATCCAGCCACAATATTATTCTAGTTTTCCTTCTAGACGAAGATCGAGATGCGTCCTCATATATTTGTTTTCTTTGGCTCGGCGTGGTGGCTTTTTGCCGGCTTTCGAACTCTTTTTCCCATGTCATTTTATCCACGTATTTTTAAAACGTATAGGACGAGTACAGATGAAACGCAATAAAAATTCAAATTGAAAAGATAATCTTTCGGATATTAATTCATACTATTCACCACATCTTAGTGTGGAATTTCATCTGATCATATTAGTTTATTATGACGAACCTAGAAACCGTTATAAATTATATCCCAAAGAGAGGCAAAGGGACGGGACGATTCCGTAGGATCCACTGGGATTTGATAAGGTATCCGTCCAAGTTTGTTCATTATTATCGGCTAAGTCCAAGTAGCTTTGACCAACTTCTGGAGTTGATTTTTGTCATAAATCGTGGGCCTTTCTTCTACTTTGTAAATAAGAATGAAAATCAATGAAAAACTGTAATGATGGCAGCATACATTCATTACCATCATCAGGGAAAACATCAGCTTTGTCCGCTTACATAGAAGCATCTGCACCTCCTGTCCAAAATGAAAAATACAGCTGACAATAATAATAATATAAGTATCACATTATCATACTGTTTTCCAACTTTTCCCCATGAATCCTCATTCAAGAGCAGAAGAGTTTCAAATTCACGCACCAAACAGAAGCTCAGGATGGGTGAGAGGATGGTGGATTCGTGAGTTTGGTGAGAGGGGTTTGGGGGAAAAAGTCAGCCGTGCTGTGAATGGGAGGAGCTTGGACGTAGAACACAGCTTTTGATTCAAGCCGGATCCAACCAACGAGAGTGCCTTGAAATAAAGCGCGCGAAATTTCAGGGAGCACACCTAGTCGTCGGCTAGGTTCAGTTGTGACTGAACTGTGTTAGCTAAATACAGTGAGTGCTTCAAAACGAGATTATTCGCGAAGCAGGCCGCGAAAATCCCGGTATTGACAGGACTGCAACAAACCTCAGAGGCAAGCAGACATCGTTCCACAATTCCCAAGTTCAGTCCCCCCCCCCCCCAGTACAACGAATAGGTGGATTTTCTCTGCGGATGTGAGGTGAATAATAAACTTTTCTGCTTCCCTTGTCTTCCTTGCTGCAATATTAGGAATGAAGCTTGGGTTAAAGATGGAATCGGGCTTTCACCTCCACGATGGTTCTTGCTGGGCACGTATGAATTTCAACTGATGCAAAACAACGTTTTCTGTAGTTCGACAATAATTTCAAAATGTTTGCCTTCATTTTAGGTATTTATGTGCCTGCTAAAAACTTCTTTTAACGGTAGGATTGAGTCGTTTGTTTTACGATTTGAAGCCGAGAACCCGACTACCTTCCCAAATCGGTATATGAAATGTATGTGGCTGAGAAAAGCACATTTTTGTCTCATGTTCCCTTCGTGGTTGTCCGTTACGGTCTTGGAAACCCCCAGGGATCAGGGTAGGAGCCGCGACCTTTCTGAAATATTGATCAAGCTTGGTTGATGGTTCGTGCGATAAACATTCTGAAAATACAATCATCATGGGAGTTTGGTAGGATCGCTCAAGTCCAGCACGGTTCTGGGAACGGGGTGTCACAACTCCCGCCTCCCTCCGTGCGATGTGACTGACCCGCAGCCGTTCTCCACTCCAGAAAAGGGACCGTCAGGTTGTCAGTTAACGTCTATTATTAAAGTGGCGCCGGAAACAATTCGTCGGAAACTCAAAACACACATCTCCCAGCTGGACGGTAATACCCACCTTTCACCGGGGAACGCGACTTCCACCTCCCTACGTCCTCGTTGTAGCTTTGATGTGTCCGAACTCTGGACGATGATTGATGATTTCTGAGCACCGCGCTAGGTTCTGTGTTTGATCAGCCGCTCAGAGATAAAGTCACAATGACAGCTCCTATTGCCTTATTTCAAATTCAAAAGTTCGACGTGCCTACTTGGTAATTTTCGTGTTGAACGTCAACTCAACAGAAAGTTTGGTTCGTAAAAGTAGACAACTCTGGGAGCATTCACCACAGTATCCTCTAGCAGTGTGTGTGACACTAGCTTACTATTTTTTTATCTTGCTGAGTGATCTTCAACCTTATCTTGATAAGGGGTCAATTTTTCATTGTCAAAGGGATCAGGGGCCGCACTAATCTGAATCAGCGATTCCCAACCTGGGGTGCCCGAACCCCTTATTGGTCCGCGAGGACTTGGTCGGTGGTACGCGGAAAAATTAGTGTAATGGCGGACATTTTGATTTTGTTGTTGTTCGATCTGCTTCCCCGGACTCGCTCAGAACGTGGAGCAATTTTGGTGAATTGGATTTCATCAGCTTTTATGAAATAAAAATGTTTTTATGAATTATGTTTTTATGAATGGTCAATTTATTTCGTTAAATAATGCGTAGAGGGGGTAATACGCACTTCCTAGTCGATGTATGGAAGAAGTTGAAAAAAAACTGCGCCCCCTGGACCCCCCTTTTGCTTTTATTTATAGCCTGCTGCTACAAGTATAGAAACGTAGAATACGCTTTAGCCTCGAGTGGACGCTGAACTGCAGAACGTTCAACTCCATTCTTTTTGCCGTTCTGCTGCAGTTTTTGGTTGTTTGGGTTCGCACTGTCCGCCTTTTTTTCGCAACCGCCACTCTCTCGATCGTTCAGCAGCAGTTTTTGGTCGTTTAGGATGAAGAAGACATGTACCTGAAGAGCTCGAAGGAGGACAATCTGGACCGGGGCAGGAGAACATCACCGAAGGACGATTCGCGAACGACTGAAACTCCGATTTACATAAATAAAATTACTCACTTCAAACGGGTTTGTCGCAACTACTACACACGGATGTAAATATGCAAGTTGTTGCTTGGTGATCGCCTTTAGTTACCCAATGTGCTTATAAACATCAATTATCGGTGTTTTATGATCATATGATCTGTTTCTAAAGCAGCCCAGAACGTTCTAGACTTTTCCGTGTCACATTTCGTTACGCTCAAGCGTTCCTTTTTTGGCTAGTTAGTCCATGGCTAAAGCGTATTCTACGCTAAAATGAAGAGATTATACACATTGACTGTGGCATATCAATGATTTTAGCAAGAGGTAACTATTCTTAACAGACTGGGCTGATAGGCGGAAGATGACCAAGCTAAGGTGCGAGCGTAGCGATCTCTCTCGGAATGTGATGTGACTGGCTAGTTGCAAACAACACCAAGAGAATGCGCTACAATCGTTTCTCAGAACTCCGGTTGTCATGGAGACCTGTAATTTCTTCGTTATTTATATAGTGCTTCATTGGTACCACCTAGGTTAGTAAATACCTAAACCTCAATCGTTTTGTACCTTCAGTGCAAAGTTAGTAGTAACATTCCAACTTTCCCTTGAGCTTTCAACTGTGAATTATTCCATCTTGAGCCGTCTGGTCCCAGACTATACTCTTCTCACATGAAAAAACAGATGAAGCGAGACACGGTCTTGTTAGTTCTCTATCGTAATCATACTTACCTGGTGTGGGGGATAACCGTGATCCACAAGGCGGTTCCCCCAGGGTGAGGCCCGTTCATTGCACTTCGGATGGGTTGACCCCTGCGAATACCCCAAATGTGGGTATCTCGGGCACATAATTTTTGTTAGTAGGGACTGCGTTCGCGCTGTCCCTTCCTAAATATCACACTATAGACAGTAACAGGATTGTGAAACTCAAATTTATGACGATATCCACGCATTTCGAGTGTGCAGGTGAGATTAACCAAGACTTGACAGTCCGTCCGAAAAGACAAACCTGATGGGTTGGGCGTATGACGGTCCCGTCGGGAGTTGAAAATGTGCCAAATAATGCCTGCCTGATAGCTCCGGTGGGTCCCGTCCAAGTATTTTAGACCGAACTGTGTACTTGGTATCTAGTACGAATAGATAAACCCGCAACAAACATGGATGCAGTATTTGAAAAGCCATTTAACGACACGATACAGCTGTGACGATGTAGGAAAGTGGCGGAGGATAAAATTTTGGCAGTTTTGCGATCGCCTTTTCGCGATGGATGAGGCATTTTGTGAGTGGCTCTGAAGCCAAACACCTTTTGTGCATCAGAGATGCTGTTACGTGTAACAATATGAGTTTGCTTCCCTCCGACAATGTGGGCGAGAAAATCTCGCGGGGACCTCCAAACAACATCAAACACCCCATTTTGCGTTCATGGGGAAGGGAATTCAAGTTCGTGTTTACGCACAAATTCTATCCGCGAAGGACGGCTGATGAAACGGCAGAAGAAAATAATAGAGACGCTTGTAGGTACATTGACTAGAAAGATCAGACGAGCCATATTTTGTGTGCAATAGTTTTACCTATATTATACATTACAAAACTTTTGTACATTTTTACTGTTACAAAATATTGTCATTTTCAATATTAACCCTTTTGCCACACCTAGGGACAGGGAGTACATAGGTCAATCGGCATTCCATTTTTCTCCAGCAACCTCTCGTAACTTTACACCGAACCCGACTAACCGGGGCCGTACATAGGCAATTTTTTCTACGTTCTGGGAGTACAACACTCAAATGCCCTATGGGTTGCTTAAAGCTGACCATGTGTTTTTGAACGAGAGCGTCGCGCTGGAAGATATTATGCCTGAAATTAACTGGATAGATTGAATAGTAAATCCCGAGAAATAAGTTCATGGGGTTGACCAAAAAGAAATAATAGTACCGTTGAAAATGCATTTTTCAAGAAATCAACTGTTCGAAGTGAATAGATAATTTTAATGGCCAGCACCCATCTAATCTAATCCATGACTTTCAGCCAAAATTGAATTGACACAGAAAAATGAGTCTGATTTTGGATTTTGTGAATCATTTTTCCTGGATCGAAAGACCTGCTCTCCCGCCTCCTCCCTCAACTCATTGCTTATGAAGTTCATCCAGCTTTTCGACTTGGATCGTAAGTTTGTTTCAAAATAAGAATGTGAGACTGGTAAACGATTTGTATATATATTTTTTTTTTTAATACAATTTTTTAAAGGAATTTTCTAGTTTTTCTCAAAGGGTGATGTCATTGTAACGAGTCAGAGGGGTTAAATGTCCACATAGAGGTTCGTAGGCTATAAAATGAGCTAACGGACACTATGATCCACCACTGGGTAGAGTAACTCCAGCGAAAAACATTGAATAATTTTGTTTGCGGTTAACTTGGAGAAATACCATACCATTCGAACCTAGTGACCAGTCCCATCAAGGAAACTGAGTCAATTTACAAGTTAGCGCATTTTTCCTGTAGAAAAGTTGGAAAAGCGACGAAACTGAACATATCACCTCGCGCGACGGTGAGGGATTTACAGGTCCTTTCTCCTGATTCGAGGGACTGAATGAAGAGTCGAACATTTCAATTCTCTCGAACTTCAATAACTGATTTTAATTTCATTTAAAGGCGTAACGTGGGGAGAGCACTTGGAAACAGACCGGGGACATCTAGTTTAACATACTTTATCCGGGATTCGTACGAGTAGGGAAAATGGTAACTGCATTAGAAATGTTAATGTAGGTTCTACTTCCTTTCATTAGGGAACCAAAATTGAATTTACAACTCGCTCAATCCCAGTAGGTCTTGTCAGCGTAATTTCCTCTGTAGTTTCCGGATATTGCGCTGAAAAGGCGGTTATAACCGGGACAAAAACCGTCGTCAATTTGAAGATCGTTATCAAAGTTCCTCACGTCACCGCTTTCCCTTCCGCTCCAACTTTAATTTGGGAGGCTGCGGGGGTGGGAGGATGATTACAAACTACACAAGATTGACAAAGTTGGAATGGAGGCGAAACCCGACTTATTAACGGCTAAGATGAAACTTTCAATTAACTTGAGAGTGATGATGTGCCCTCTCCCTCGCTGTGACTCAAGACTTTCGGTGTTGCGAGTCTTTGTCTCTTTCACCCCATCACAACGAGCTCTGATCCGTGACACCAACAGCGTGGCTTCTCATTAGCCATGATTTCCTCCGCTCATCTGACCCTTCCTATTAGCACAGTCAGTCTATGCAAGTGGTGGACATCATAGATTCAAAATATATAAATAAAGATTCGTTTAACTCTCAACGCACAGGTAGGTTTCGTGTAACACCACGCACAGATTGGCGCACTCCATGCGCCAGCCTTTTTTTCACATGTGACGCTTACACGCGGAATAAAAACACAAACTATCCATCAAATAATCAATTTTTATTAGGTAAATAAAAAAATATAAACTGAATATAAAGGT